>JBBMJY010000025.1:18500690-18512329 GCA_037833715.1 Toxotes lorentzi | reverse complement strand
GCGATAGAAAAAAAAGAAAGATAAGAGAAGGGGCGGTGGGATATATATATATATATATATATATATATATATATATATATAAAATAGAGCAAAAATACTATTCTTGCCTAAAAAGTATAAATTATTAGAAAATGAACTGTAAAATTTCCACAACTCAGTGTTCAACTCAAAGAAATCCACAATTAGATCTTTCGCTATTTCTGGTGTTGCGAGATAATTTTATGCAGGATTTGGCCCTGAGAGACTAAAATAAAACATATCATAACAAGTAATGTTCTCCAAAAAAAGGTACAAGGTGAGAAATAAAAGGAAGCCTGTCCAGACAAGTCTGCTATTGTTTTAATTGTCTGACTTCTGATTTCCATGCTCAGTCCCACCATGAGCAATTTGCTCTCTGAGCAGCAGCACAGAGAGGAAGCCACAGGTCAGTACCAGCTCCCAGTAGAGCATCAGGCTACCCTGGTGAGTGTGTGTTTATACGAGAGTGTGTGTGTGTGTGTGTGTACGAGAGGTGTGTGTGTCATTTGTTGCTATTGGAAGCGTGGAGTGGAGGGCGTTATCTCTGACCAACCGTCATGTTCATGGAAGAATGGAAAACATCTCATCTGCCAAGCTGTGATTGACCATTACAACACATGATGTGCATGGCACTCAGTGGACAGTGTAATGGATCAATGGTGTGTGTGTGTGTGTGGTGAGAGAGGGGAGGGGAGGGAGGGGTCACCACGATGTCATGTTTTCATGCCTCCATCTACATGCAGAAACCTAACAGAAGCCACTCTACTGACCTCTTCCAGAGGGACATTTCAAAACATAAGTCGTAACTCTCACACACACACACACAAACACACACACACACACACACACACACACAATACACACTCAGACGTTCAGCGAGGCTTGATATCAAAATCTGAATCCTCGCTTCGCAGTGTGGGCCAGAAATCATGTGAACACTGCTTTGCTAGAAAGGCAAGGGAGAAAGAAAGAAGTCAACAGCGAGCACCGGTTGAATGCTCCCCATCCTACACTCCTTCTCATCCTCCTCCTCATCCTCACCACCACCACCACTACCATCACCAGCTCCCTGCTTAAAATGATAAAACCTGCTGAGTTCAAAGTCTTCGTCAGCTGGCCCTCCTGTTCGACCCGCTTTGCACCTCATATTTCAAAATCTCTTTAAAATTCTGTAACTGTCTTTTGTTCACTCCAGTTGTTAATGCCTAACTTCAAAGGCTCGGCCTCATTAGCACAGAGGTAGAAACCCCTGTCACTCATTTACATTTGTTTAAAGGCTGCAGGGAGACGAGAGGAAAAAGGGGTAGTCCAAATCCAAACCACTAGAAGTCAACCTTGTCGGTCCTCTGCCAACACCTGGTTTTATCAGTTGGTCACATTGCAAATATTATACTCCCCTCCAGCAGTGGATATTGATTTCATTACTGGACTGATTCTTGCAGTGAATGTGGAGTGAATTTGGATGGGGACGCGCAAAAACCTCAACATTTATCACTAAGAAGAAAAAGGCACACAAAAGGGGCTCAAACGCCTGATTAAAAAGGAGTGTTTGGGTTGATTTTTTAATGTGATCAATTCCCCCATACACACGTCCTTTCATCTGCTTTTAGTGCGTTCACATAAAATAAAATGAGGTGATTTTCCACCATAATTCACAACTTTATTTGCTTTTCAGTTCTTGGTTGAGATAACAGGAGGGTTGTGTGTTTGAGTGGCTAAACGTACCAGAGGCATGCCTGTCTTCATGGAGGGATTTATTGATGTTTATCAGGGATGAATAGATCAAAGATTGCCACATGACAGGCGATCAATCACGCATCAAATCAAGGATGGCAATCCTCTAATAAAATAGAAAGAAGGAAGAAAACCGGCTCTCACCAGTTTTCTCCCCCTTCTTTCCCAGTCAATTATTCATCATTACTCACTCTTGAACCTCAAAAGCTCCCTTTTATCCCCCATAACATGCCATTTAGTTTATCTCACCATTCTTAAGAGAACTTTTCCTGGCAAAGGAGGATGAAAAAAAAACGGAAAGTGGCCTTGCGCAGATATGTGCGTCATTTGCGCAATTAAACACATATTAAACACAAGTGTGGGTCAGGAGGTGAGTTGCGCGCTGTGTTAATATCACAACAAATCTAATTTAAACACAGTGGTAAAATAAATCACAGCATGCAACACAACTAAAGAATGTGGTATGGAAGGAGATATTTTCATTTTGGCACATGTAAATAAAAAAAACCTAGTTGGCTACTGGGTTGTGGACTGGTCGTAATGGAGGGGCGGGTTATACCTGCTGATCGCCGCGGCTCTTGCTGCTTTCTCCTCGGCATAGTGACCGTCTCGTTCCACGGTGCTTCTCATGCAGGAATTACAAACAAATCAAGTCTATCAGTTTTGAAAAATCATCCCGGTTTTCGGGGGAAGGGGTTTTGATCTTGGAGCTGAAAATGTCAGTCTTCTTTTCAAAGTGGCTGCTCTTTTTTGGGCTTAATAGCTGGATCGGCTTCAGCGGGAATGAGCTCAAAAATTACGAAGGGATTCGGCCAGCTCCTGACACCCTCATGTCCATCAAAGATCATCTTCCTTCATCTCTCTCATGGCAGGGTAAAAAATAAAAATCAGCAGAAGCAGCAAGCAAGCACCTGGAAACCCAAGTTTTCAGTTCACTCCCCCTGGAAAAATCCCCCTAATCTCCAGTGCTGTTTGGAGGGGAGCGATAGTTTGCTGCGCCTTTTACGCACACCAAAACTAAAAAATAAATAAACTCTGGCAGTAACCAAGGAAATAAGTCCTGTGTGATCGCACCGCACAGCTCTGATAAGTAATGTATCCTTGTGTTTCCCCTTCTTTTGCCAGAGACCTGAAAGAGAGAGAGAGAAAGGGGAGAGAAGAAAATAGATAGACAGGCATTAGATGGGTTAATGTCAGTCCCGTCACCACCACGCCACCTCAGCCCGGATCCAGCCTCACTAGTCCGGCGGAGACTTTTTTCTCCCTCCCCTCCTTCCCTCCTTCTCTCCCATTGAAAAAAAACCACAATAAATGGGACGAGCAGGGGTTCTCTCTTACTTACGTTTTAAGACTCGTGTAAATGATTTCCACCGCTCATCTCATCGCATCTTGGACAGAGTCGGTTTTTTGGACGGGTGGTTGATGCGGTGGAGAGGATATCACTTGAGAAAGAGGGGAAACAAACAAGACGCAGGCGCATCCAAGCTTCGCCAACACCAGACCAGATCGACACGGACTAAAATATTTGTCTCTTTAAAAAAGCAAAGAGGGGAGAAAACTCCAGGGACTGATCCGAGGTCTCCCAAAAAAAGGAAAAAATGGAAACGCGGTGGATCCAGAAGCTGTTTCAGACAGTCTCAACTGATAGACAGACGCATCGAGTGGCTTTTCCTGCTACATTTTTACTCCTCCCCTCTCCACAAGCGTCACCCCTGACAGAGGAGCCTACCTGTCAATCTTTTTAATTGTCTTGTTTTTCCTCTCTCTCTCTCTCTCCCTCCTTTTCCCTTTGCTTTAAAAATCCCAAACCTCCGATAAAGGACAGGATTCTTTCGGAACTTATCGGGAGAGGAACTAAAACCAAACTTATATGAACATGTATTGCAAACCACAACAAGTATTACTCATAAGGTTTTTACAACTTGCATGTCATCTTTAGCTTATAAAGAGTGCCACTGACATGGTACGAGTTAGGGGTTTGACTCCCACTGGGGGTGGGACGAGGGGTTCAATGGACCAATATGTTGTAGCGCAACATTTTTTTATTTTTTTATTTTTAAACAACCTAGATGCTTCCAGAAGACGACAGTCAGATGACAGCAGATGATCGCGTTGCTAAATGAAACGTGCGAGCAGAGTGGGATGCAAAGCACACACTTTCACAAATCGCTAACACACGCTTTGGTTACAGGTGTAGGCTACATGCAAGCATAAACACCATTCGGTAACATCGCTCTCCAAAAAAAGATGCGAATTAAACGGAAGCGCATTTGCGCAACACGCTGCATGATTATTATTTTTTTATTATTATTATTATTTAATTTTTGTAGATTTGAAGGTGCTTGAAAAGATCCAGCGGGGCTGATGTTGTTTTCGTGGGAGGAAAAGGGCTGAGGATATGTTAGGAGATGAGGATTGATTTGTTTCACCTTACTAGGAAGTGAGTGTTGTGTCCGGGAAGGGGAGGGACTCCGACGACAAGTCTGGAGCGCTGCTGTGCTACTTACAAGGCTGCACCAGTGCAGCGTTTTAATCCTAAAAACGCGATTCAGTGCTTGTTGTGTGTGTTTTTTTTCTTGCTTAAGTAGCCGAGAGTCACGCAACAAAGCGTCGCGGCATTTATATTTGTTTAAAAGCGCGTTTGGCCCGGCTCAGCCCGGCCCGGCCTGGTCTGCATGCTGTAAATGTGCAGAGGGAGAGCCTATAGCGCAGGCTAATGGCAGTCGGGCTTTACTACTGCCACTAACGCATGTGAAGTTGTCCGTGAACTTTGTCACATTTCGCAGCCATGTCCAGCCTTCTGTTGGTGAGAAACGGCAGGAGAGCGATTTCGGTTATCGGCTTGGGGCGCAGAGGCACCGACGCACTTTCAGGAGTTCATCCGGTTACGCGGCGCTTCATCATAGATATGTCCTACTCAGCGCACTTCATGGATTTTAAAGGATCCTCCATACCGAGCAGTATGAAAAAGCTGGTCGTAACCAAGCTTAGTCCTAATTTCAGAGAGGCCGTTTCTATGCAAACCGTTGCGGTTCCGACACCCGGAGACGCGGACCTGCTCGTCAGGAATCGGTAAGTTGTTATTTTTGAAAGGTGAGCAGAAACAGATACTCCTGTTTTCTGCACACGCGTGAGGATTAGCAATAGACGACCCAGAGCGTGTTGTGAGTCTTATTTGTGCATCATTATTTCATGTCGATCTATCACCATATTGTTGAGAAGTTGTAAAAAGGGCTGCGCTTACCTCGATTTACCCATGTCCAGCACCTGCGATCATCATCATCATCACAAGATGGCAAAAATACGTGAGGAATAAGCGCTGTACTGTAATTCCAAGTTCCGCCCTCTCTGCATTTGTCTATCAATCCATCTCGGAATCTCTCTCTCTCTCTCTCTCTCTCTCCGTCCTCCTGTCTCTCTCTCTACGTCACGAACCTGCAAACAGAAAGTCATGGGGGGGCTCAGACTGGCATCAGGAGATGGAGAAGGAGATGCAGTGTTACATGGCGCGGGAATTGCAGCATCATTTCTCTGATTCACAGCAGCAGAGCCCAGCAGTGTGTTCACGGTCAGGGGAGAGTAAGCCCACCTGAAGTCAGTGTTCACACCCAGTGTACACCCAAGCTACACAGTGTTGTAGCTTGATACGGTCTAAATGATTATGAGATCATTTGATGAAGTAGCATTAAATTTAACATTTAGTCATTTAAAGTGGAAAAGGCATAAATTAATGCTTTTTTTTATTTTTGGGGGGAATGAGTTGGATTTCTGGTTCTGTTTTTGATTCCACTCAGAGGTAATGTCCTCTCCAAAATTTTATTTACTGCTGCATCATTGACTGTGTGCATGCCTGATCGGATATTAAACGTTAGGCTAAATTAGGCTTTATTGTGTTTATTTACTGCCAGTAAACTGCAGGTTTCCATCAAACTGAGTGCAAAACATATAAGGCCAACTTAGTGACTTATTGCCTTGTAAGACAGTGATCAGTTTCTTGTGAACTAAGACCTTTGACCATTCATCACAGGCATCACAGTCATGGGATGTGGGAAGATGTTTTAACTACCAGGGAAAATAAAATAAATATTTCTGTTTGTGGAATTGTGGTGCAAACTGAGAACTACTTATTCTGTTTTTCACAGCATCAGTGCATTCGTAATGAAATATAAATATGAAAGTGTTAAATGAGAAAACCCAGAGTGAGAAATTGATAATTGAAGAGATCATAACTGCAGTGAGAGAAGCTTTGAGAGATTAATTCACAAGAAAGGAATGAAACTTTTTTTCTTCATTATATTTTTGTTTTTGATGACATTTTAGATGAAGCAGATCTTTTTTTTTTCATCATAGAGTAAATCCAAGATTCCTGAGTGCTCTTCAGTATGACATTTGATCCATGTGTACACTGATGACCGCAACTAAAATGTAGTCACATAAATGTACACAAATACGTTGCTTGCGCATGAAAGAGAGAGGTGGGGTCAAATTGCATGATGTGCTTTTTATGATGTTTTTCAAACTGGACCATGAGTGCTTGGTCCAAGATTATACATTCTCTTTTAATTATTTTTAAGATAAGAATTCGCACAAAAACAAATGATTTGCATACGTTTGATCGTCAGTCTTTCTTTAAAGCAAAAATAAAAGCCATTAACATTTCATTTAGTGTTTTTCAGAGTTTAGCATTTGTCATCACACACGCTTATAACACATGTTGTAATTTAATGTTACAATAACAGGTGTTGGGTTTTCAACTTTACTGTTCTTGATATAGAAGATCGTTTAGGTGAATATTATGAGTTTCAAAAGTTTTTCAAAGGAATTTGTTTGAACTGATTTTGACTTTATTGTCACAAATGTCAGCTTTTTTTTTTTTTTTTTAACTCAAGCAGTTCACAATTTTTAGTTATGTATGTTGAAATAGCTGTACCTTTGTTGATAACATAGCATTTCTGAGTGAGGAAACGGATTCCATAGATGTAAAGCAGTCAAATCAAGGTATTTTGTTCTATCATCAGGTCCCATCTATAAACCACAGAAGCATTATCTACAAGCTCAAAGTACATGTGTGACATGCACCATAATGAGGCACAGCATGCGTGCTGCTCTAAAAGACAGTAAATGATTTATTTATACATTCTTTTCTCACTTATTTGTTTCCAACATGTTAGCAAAGTAAGATGAAAACAGCCGTCTTCATGTTGAGGCAAGAAGCAACTATCTAAGATTTTTTTAAAGTGTGGTTTGTTGTGTCTCTAAAGACAATGAATCATGACATCATGCAATGTGTTTTGTGATACAAGCCTTTCCCTGTCAGAGCAGGACTGTTCTCTTCAAGAGAAAAGGGAATCATTGCCAAAACAAACCGGAGTGTTTATGCCCACGTGCAGACGTGTGTAGAGAAGGAAGCTGAAGCCTTGACCTTCAGACAGGAATTCAGGAAATATGTGCTTACACTAATGGCCGTACAAAAGCTTTTGCATGCCATTGTGAATGTTTTGTACTCATTTTATTCACAACTTCATTATGTAACAGTCTTATCTTCTCATCTTTAATCTACAACTATTGTTCTTTTCTCTGTTTGTTTTCAGTTTTGTGGGAATCAACGCCTCTGATATTAATTTCTCGGCAGGCCGTTACGACCCATCACTGAAGCCTCCCTTTGATGCCGGTTTCGAGGGTATCGGTGAGGTTGTTGGCCTCGGCCTCAGCGCCAGCTCCCGTTATACCATTGGGGACACCGTGGCCTATTTCGGCAGCGGTGCGTTTGCCGAGTACACGGTGGTGCCAGCCAAGGAAAGTGTGCCCGTCCCCGCAGTGAAGCCAGAGTTCCTCACTCTGCTGGTCAGCGGCGCAACTGCCTACATCGCCTTGAAACGTCTGGGCGATCTGGCCAAAGGTGAGACGGTCCTTGTCACAGCGGCTGCTGGAGGGACCGGACAGTTCGCCGTTCAGTTTGCTAAACAAGTCGGTTGCCACGTGATTGGGACCTGTTCGTCCAACGAGAAAGCCGGCTTCCTTAAATCCCTCGGTTGTAACAGGCCGATCAACTACACCACAGAAGACCTGGCCAAGACGCTTAGGAAAGAGTACCCGCAAGGCATAGACGTGGTGTATGAGTCAGTTGGAGGCAGCGTTTTAGAACTTGCAGTGAACAGTTTGGCCAATAAGGGCAGACTGATAGTGATTGGCTTCATTTCTGGGTACCAGACTGCATCAGGGATCCCACCCTTCAGAGGAGCAACACTACCGGTCAAACTGCTTCAGAAGTCGGCCAGCATCCGGGGTTTCTTCTTGCCCCATTTCTTGAGTGACTACAGGGAGGCTCTGGATAGCATGATGCAGATGTTTGCCAAAGGGAAGCTAGTGTGTGAGGTGGATTGTGGGGATTTGGCAGAGGGGGGGAGGTTTGTAGGCTTGGAGTCAGTCTTCCGGGCTGTGGACTACATGTATGCAGGCAAAAACCTGGGCAAAGTTGTGGTGGAAGTGTCACCACCCTCTGTTAGTAACAGTAAGCTGTGATTTCACAGATTGTTAATGCACTTAAATCACACTTGAACTCAAATGATTAAGTTTAAAATGATAAAAACTGTGAGGTAAGGCTCTAATAATATTTAACTGAGGTGAGATTCTTTATTTTTCTAAGATGATTGACATAGCATTAAATGTAAATCAACATAATGCGTTCATGAATAAATAGAATGAATAAAACTTTATTTTCTACTAAACTAAGTGCAATAAAAAAGTGACTGAAGTGAAATTTCTCTGAGTTTTTGGTCATCCCTAATTTGGAAGAGTGAATTTTATACAAAAGAAATTTGAAAATTAATACCTGTGCATTGATAATTGATAATGTTGCACAAATATTCTGATTAAAACTCAGAAGCAGCAGCCTCTGTAATTTTATCAAAAAAGAATTTTTTACAGCGTTTCCTAATCTTGTGTGCCCACCATCTTGTACAAGTACAAGTCCATCTCTGAAATAATTTTAGACCTGCTGCCATAATGTGCTTGTTTTTAGCACACTCAGGCACTTTATCTACCATAAATGTTTTATGATAGACTTCATTGTTTTTCTAATAGGGGCTTACATTGGTATGTGCCTGTCAAAAGTGAATGCTGCTCCAGGTGTGCTTGGTATTTCATTGCCTGTTTGTGGCTGACAAAAACGGCATTCACACAATCAATCTTTTCATACACATGCCCCGAAGCTGCACATAATAAAAAAAAATTAGTCCAGCTAACCAGGAGTTGGACTAGAAAATGCCATTACTTTTCCCCACTGCGAGTGAAAAAAAATCAGTCATAGTGAATGCATTGTGGAATGCCCTTTGACGTATTTTTTTCATTTCCATTTTTTTGTATTTAATTTAGTTTCAGAAACAAGAAACAAAGCAGTGGAACATACCGTAGGAAGTTTAGTCACATGGCAGATAATTTCCACATCTAGCCCAAAGATTATCGCTATCAAGCAAAAGATAAGACTCAGAAGATGAGTGTTTATTGTGACTTTAAAAGTCTAAAGGGTTAAAGATCTTACAGGACACAGTAGTATACAATAGTGACCCCATTTCCTATAAAGGAAGAAATAAGACATGAGATATAGTGAAGCAGTCCATTTATTTTAATGTAGTGTATGTTGTCTAAAACAAACACCTGTTCCTACCTGGCAGGGAGTGATGTAGTCTTCATGCACTGTGAACATGTTATTTCCTCATCCAGGTGGCCACTCAAAATATAACCCAGTGTGAAATACGTTACAGGTGTGACCCCAGCATGCAAAGCTGCTACCTTCACCAGACGGTGCAGGAAATCAGAAACACAACGGGCCAAGGCCATTTTGAATCTGTAGTGGAGGAAGTCAGAACAGGCTCTCAAAGTCTTCAACACAGACAGTGGCCATTTTCAAATTTAAGTACGGTAATTAATCGTTTTTTACGGCCTGCGATATCTTTATATCTTTCTAATAGCAGAGTTTCTTCTGTTAATCATCCAAGTAGAGGTTGTGATTATTGGCTACAAATTATTTATTATATCTTTTTTCAGTTAACACTAAAAAATAACTCTGGCTGTTCAGTTTGTTCCCAGCTGTCCATGTATTTCAGTTACTTTTCCTTTTCTGCCCCTGTCAATATTTCAAACATGCTCATGTTTACTAAATTTATAGGTACAACTTTGTGCAATTACTAATTTTATCAATTTTATTAACATCTTTTGATCCATGCAAATAAAGATTATGGCTGCAGAAAATGATTCTGCATTGAAGCAACTTTATTTTAAAACTATAATTAAAACAGACGGGAACAATGAGAAATGTGAGAGTTGTTGACCAACAGAACAAACAGGGATCTTTAAATTATAACATTAACCTGTGTAACACCACTGTTTGCTCAGGCGCTAAGATGCAAAAGCAAGCTTATACATGCCAGCCACACAAAAGGTGAGAGGTATTAATGCACATGGATGTTTAGATGAATTTAGCATGCTTGAGTGCTGTGTGCATCCATGTTGCACGGCGAGGAGGAGGTCAGGTTTAGCATCTCTTCAATTAACAGGAGAGGCCTCGCCTTGCTGTCCTCCAGGGCCTACCTGTACTTCCACTGATTAGTGAGCAGTCACAGCCCCAATTAGAGAACACAGGAACCTGGAGAGACAACACTCTTTATTTAATTGGATTGTGTTGCAGTCGGAGCCTGCTAACTGGCAACGTATTGAAGGAACCTGGAGTGTAAACAAGACATTAAAGACGGAGAAGGCCTTCTAGAGAGGCGTTCACAGACTTTTGTGTGATAGTGAAACTGCAGAAATATTTCTTCATTTGAGGAATTATGCTAAGTGTCACTCTCATTTTAGTCAAGAGTTACTGTTGCACTTCTCTTCAGAAAGGGTCATTAACACACCAGTTAAAATTAAGTAATTTTTTATGTGGTAAGTAATGGAGGGTAAACTAAGTTTACCCTGTTTAAACTGTTATAAATATGGATGGCTTAAATACTGAGAAGAGATTATAACAAGTGCTATCAAAATTGTTGCACAGAAAAGAGTACTTCATGAAGAAAAGGGGCAAATGTGCTGGTTTTCATTTTCATGGTTTTCTGAGGTTTGTTTTGTTTTAGTAGTCGTGTGCTTTTAAGTGGGACTGTGTAAGTAAGAACAAAAAGAAATAACACATTTTTAGAAATGAAAAGTTGAACCAATAATAATTAAAACACTTTGCTTAGACATTGCTTAGTCAGTTAGCTGACTTTATAACTCGGTGATTACTTCCCTAATTGTTACATACTCTCACTTTAAAATGAAAATGTTCTGTCTTTACTTTTTTTCCACCTTTATCTTACTGGTTGAGAAATCACAACTTTTTTTGTAGTTCTCCAATTCCATTTTAGATTTCAATCCAAGACAACAGCACAGGGCTGGTGTTCACTGTTGCACGTTGACATTCAGGGTAGTGAAATTCTCAAAGGTGTCTCTCTTTTTTTTTTTCTTTCACAGAACCCTCTTTTTTCCACAGTTTCCCCCCGTGCTGGAACATGTGGCACATAACAAAGACATCACCCTCATAGTGTGGGATGGTAGTCTACCTCCAGGTGCCTAAGGGACACTGGCTGGCTGCTTGGTGCTGCCAGGATCCAGACAGTCCAGTTTCTTTCTCTGCAAGTCAGTCAGACCTCAACTCCCCCCTCAACTCCCCAACTCCCCGAGCCCCCGTCACTCCTACCTCCGCCTAATTACCAAACCTAAAACCCCACTCAACTAATTAGCCACAGCAGACCCAGGAACTGTGAGTAAAGGTAAAGAGATGGCTTCATTCAGGAGTGTGTGTGTGTGTGTGTGTGTGTGTGTGTGTGTGTGTGTGTGTGTGTGTGTGTGTGTGTGTGTGTGTGTGT
>JBBMJY010000025.1:18478018-18490826 GCA_037833715.1 Toxotes lorentzi | reverse complement strand
ATCTATCTATCTATCTATCTATCTATCTATCTATCTATCTATCTATCTATCTATCTATCTATCTATCTATCTAAAATCTAAAAGTCAGGTAAATCTCAACCATTCTGCTGTTACTTATCCAGCGTATTGTATTCGGAGGCGTTTCCATAGCTGCACACATTTTCTTTATTTCTGCCTTAAGCAAGTTCAGAAATATTTTTGTGATATTTTTCCTAATTCAACACATCATAAGTCACATAGGAATGGCTGGATGGAAACGCATTTTGGTGTCTGTGTTTGTCAGTGAGAGTGCTGCTAGGAGTTTACAGAAGCGGTGCAGTGGTAGCAGTGTGTCTCTGACCCCATCACGCTATCTGTTCTAATGATGCTCAGGCCTCCATCAAAGTAGGGACCCCCCGTGGCTCCTGGCGGCCCCTGGGCTCAGGCACAGTTGCTCTGGTTCGGTTTTTTCCCCTCACTGCTTGAGGCTCGGCACAGTAATGAGAAACAGAATTTAAAGAAAAGCAAACCAAAACAACAAAAACCCCTCCATCTTAGACTGACATCCAGTCTGTGTTTAGTCAGCTTGCTCTTTTTCTCCTTCTCTGTATCAAAAACAAAGATTGTTTTAATGGAGCAGTTCAAACACAGCTCCAGCTTTTTGTTCAATGCAACATTTTTCTCTTCCCTTGCCTGCGCGCACACACACAGGCAGGATTAGTGTACAGTGTGCGCACATATGGATTGATATGTTACAGCTTGCTGGGCCGATGCAAGACAGAGGGAAAAAGTATTGATTTTTTGCCAATATGGCTGCATGTTGATCCTGGGGCCACATTCATTTTCATCACTCCGATGCAGGGGGGAAAAAGCAGAGGAGTGTCACACTTGTTTTTCTAGTCTCCATGGCAACAAGGATCATCCATGTCAGAGGAGGTCAGGCCGCTGGTGAGAGGCGAATCTGGGTTCACTGAAATCAACATTACATGAAATGCCTTTCACCCTTCGTTCTCTGTCTCTCCGTCCGTCTCTCCCTGTGTCTGTCCATCACTTCAGCTGTCTTTCTCTGTTCACCGCTCTCTCTCCTGTTCCACATGGTGTCATCACTTCTGTTTCCTTTATAACCATTTTCTATTGTGGTCCTGTTCAGATTCCCACAATGGTGAGGAAAGCCTTTGATAGTACTCTTGAACAAGCCGCTGAACCAGGTGACACTAGCCAGCAGCCATCAGTAAAACACTGTTGACTTTCCCCACATGACTGAAGCTTAAACACATCGCTCATTTCTCTCATGTGCCTCCGCTCTCCTCTCAGTGTTGTGCAGCTCTCTGACCAGGCTGCATCCTTCATCCCTCATTCTTCTTGACAGATTAGAGTTTATTACTGCATTCCCAGATTTGTTTTCACTGTGTATTTGGGTGGTAATATGTTTTCTGGCTCCTCATCCAATTTGCTGGGGGCTGATGGGCGGCTGATTTCAGGGGAAGGCGCAGAAGAAAGAAGGGTGGCTGCCTACTGACTGAGGCCAACAGTCTCTCCTCAGGTGATAATTGGTTGCTGATGCAACATTCAAACCATAATTATTCTCCACAGTTGTGTGTGTGTGTGTGTGTGCATCACAAACAACATGTGTTCACCTCTTTACATGTGTTGTAATACACAATGTTTACAGTAGAAAATAAAGGACGGCTCTGCTGATATTGATAGGGGCTGTGTTGTATTGTTGTATTTTGTTGGGTAAAATATTTTGAGAATAGTTTGCTGATGTCCTCGACAGAGGACAAGAGCTGAATCCATTCTGAAAAAAAGTAATTTTAATGTAGAAGAAAAATGTTTTTCCTACTTTCCCATCCTGTTCCTGTAATGATGTTGCAACCTCGTATATTTATCTTACAATTCATCCCGACCCCCAGGTTGGAGGGCACTGGTCTATGGGAGGCCCTTCACCTGAAATAACTGTAAAACAAGTGTATTTTCAATTAACAGTTTTCATGTTACATAATCTGCCACTTCCACAACCGACTGACTAGAAAATACTGATTGGCACTTCATGTCTTGTGTCAGACAACAGGCATAAAAAGTGATAATATGGAAAACACAGCTTTCCTCACAGGACTACACTGGGGCATCAGCCTATGAGATCATCATTAAGAATTCATATCCAAATATTTTTTGTGTAAAGAACTGCAAAGAAAAGCCTGTGTTATCCGACAAAGTTCATTAGAATATGTTTTTGGAAAACAATATTACAGTGTAACTTTTCACATAATACACATCAGGTAGTTCATGTTATTACACTGCAGTTGGTGATAAGCTGTGAAAATAACCTGACAGAGTACAAGGTGGAGATAAGAGGCAGATAGAATGAGTATCTATCTTACTGTGTTAATTAAAGATAATCAGTCCCTAAAGACATCCAGCTCTTTAAATGAACACGAGATGGCGAGTCCTGCACCTCAGAGGGAAGGAGACAAAGAACGGAGAGACGTAAACACAGATAGAGACGGAAGCTGTTTCCATCCAACTGTCAAGCAAATTTTAAGCACACTTTTGAGATGTCACCAGAAATACGATGTTAATCATGTGTGTTTGCCATTGAGATAAAGTTACTGTATACAGTTACTGAATGTAGAACAGAGCTTTAACAAAAATACATGCAGGAGAGTGTGTCTGCTGAACTGATGAGCATTGAGAAATGTATAATTATTCTTTATTCTTAGCTGATGCTGATCGTGTTTCACATTGTCTGAGGAAGAGCTACAAAGAAATTGGTGTGATGATCTACTAATTAGGTTTTCACCACTATCAGGTCCAGTCAGTCCTACACCAGCTTCTATACAGATATTTTTAGACTGAAGTCAGTGTAGCTGATGTCTTTAGATTTTAATGCCTAATGACCTTTTGACCTTTTCAGTAAAATCTTTGGGAGACACTTGGTGTAAGTGTAGCATTAGTATCACTGTAGGTTCCCCAGACATTTCATTAACTACGAAATAGTATCTTCCTGTATAAACACAGTCAATATTGGCATAAGACTGCACATGAGCAAACTAATACATTTGCTGAAAGTTATTAGCCTACACAGTTTGTAGAGAGATTTGGGTTACATATTTTGTTTGCATGTATAATTTCTATTGGTATCAACAAAACAATAAGCAAATTCCATCCTTTTCTAATATGATGTACAATTTGCAGATTTGTACATCATAGTAGAACATTTTTTGATTTTTGATTTTTAAGTGATCGGTATTAGTTTATCATCTTTGTCTTCAGATAAACCACATGACCAAAAATTCCTGTCCGGGTGACGCTGTTTTTTTTTCTCCCCAGTGATCCTGGTGGTGGGCAACAGTAGGAAGCTGGACTTCCTCACCAGGCTTTGTTCTCTGTGACTCCCCTACGGTAGCTTTCATTTGACTCCCAGTGTGAGTTCCGTGTTAATTAGGTAAATGAATACGTGTGTGCAGACGGGGCCGCCCCGCACTAATAGTGACACCAGCACAATCGCAACAAAAGGGCCCCACCAGCTAAGGCTAAGTTTGTGATTAAAGGAAAGGCCTCTATGGCGAGGTGTAACAAAACGGCATACAGCGAGCTTTGAAGCTTATTTATGGCGCTTTATCTAATCCCTACCACCCGTGGCTATGGAGGAGATATGGATGTATTATTCATGATAATGTATGGTGGTGACTCTTATGTAGATTCACAACAAAGGCAAACTTTCTTTTTGTGCCTCTAAACGGCCAATTATTTTTTTTTTTCTTTTAGACTGATGCGGAACAGATCAAATGATGAAAAAACGTGTCTGACGTTTGGTGGACCGGTTTACTGTATGTTCTTTTCTGTCTTGTGAGTCTCTGAGCCCTCAAGCTACGGGCTTCCTTGGCAGAACTTCTGACTACAAATCACAGTTTTATTCTTCTCACCTAGGGGATGCCAGAGATCCTCCTTAGTCCTAGTAGTAAAATTTGAACTCAGTCCAAATCCACATCATGAACACACAGGTCACAAAATAAAGCGGGGTCCTTAAAGGAACAAATCTACTCAAAAACATCTGAAAATAATTGGCAGTGTAACTCTCACTTCTGGGTGCTTTGTATTGTTTGGTAGTGTTTCTTTTTTTTTTTTGTCTTTGGCCTGTTATCCACACTTTTTACAAAGTGACACTGAAAATACAGTCTGGATAGTTGAACATTTGGTTTACACATGCAGCTATTTTTGGGACTCTTTTATGCGTCAGGGTCCCATGGCAGAGGGAGCCAAAGGTCAGTATTCTGGATAAGTTTTACCAAAAACTGAACCCATTACATGTAATCTAAGTCCTAAGAATCTTCCTTTGTGATGCTGAAATGAAACTGCTGGGTCAAATACTCGATTACTCCTTTCATACAGGAGACGTGGTGTGAGAAGTGCCTGTTGGACGGCCATTCATGTGAAACTTGAACCCTTCATGTGAGACTTGTTTGCATGTGAAACACAAAGCATGAATGAGTTCTTGATCGAGTTTGATCACAGGAGTCAACCACCTCCAGAGTGATGAACAAGAACATGGTCCAGTTTAGGATTAGTTACATGTTCAAACGTCCATTGTCCTCTTTGATACATTAGTTGACAACTGTTAAATGCAAACCAATCAGGTACAGACTGCAAACACTGTAATTAGGTGTTTTGTTTTTTTTTGGATCATAAGATCCACTGAAACCACTGTGCTCAATGCACCTCTGAGAAAGGACAACAGTTTGTGAAATAGGAGACAAGTTTAGACATCAATACATCGATTTCCCCCCATTTCTTTGCTTTGTTTGATATCAATAAGCTGAGTGCAACAAGCCTTTCACACCACCTGGGCCCTTAAGATTGAAGGGGCCTACGTTGAAATTAAAAATGATGAAGCTCCCAACAGTGGGCTAAAGAGTGTGTGTCCAAGAGAATGCTGATTTTTTTTCCCTTAAACATTAATTTTTCAACTCCTCCTGATCACAGGATTGGGATGGGATTGCTACTAGATGGATAAATTGATGTCGATGTTACGTGTGCGAAATAAAAGACTTAATTTAATTCAAAAGCAGTTAATAATGGATGAGGGAAGACATCACTGAAAGCTATTTATGATTTGAGGAGGCAGACATATGAATAGATGACCCTTCCGTCTCTCGCAGTGACAGTTGAGGGTTACTTTACAAAACTGTTGGCAGCAGAAGATCTTCCTGTAGCAGACAGACAGAGCTGCTGTCACTCAACACTGAGCTGTCACCCTCTGCTGAGATACCACAAGAGTGTGTGTGTGTGTAAGCGTGTGTGTGTCAATGTGACAGGTCTGAATTAATGAGAGGTATGTGTCAAGGGGAGAGAGAGACATTGAGGAGTAAGGAGGGCAAAGATGGCGGCTGAGTAGTGGTGACTACAGCGTGCGTGTGTGTGTGTGTGTGTGTGTGTGTGTGTGTGTATGTATACGAACGGCAGTTAAAAGGATAATTTCATTGTTTCCTGCCTGGTTATTTCAGGTGAAGTCAGAATCAGATGAATCTTTAAAGTTACAATCCTTGACAGTTTCTTATTAAAACATCCCCTGTTACTCTGTTCCTGGTACCAGTAACCAGTATATAAAAGCTTTTATATTTGCTCTCATAAAAAGTCAGTGTCTCGTAGAGTTTCTCTGGGATAAAGCCTGTGGTGTGCAGAAAGTCATGTCATTCATATTTCCATTTAGCTTGGAGTAAATGGAAGAACACCTGCCATAACGCACTGAGCACAAAGAGAGAGACAAGACCTCTTGTAGTCCACAGCCATGCTAGTGGCTCTTTGGGACTGAACTTAGACACAGTGGTGCTTTCAGCTAAATGCTAACATCAGTTTACCAGTCTGCTCAAAATGACCATGCTCACTATGCTGATGTTATCAGATACAACGTTAGTTACAAGTGTTAGCATGCTGATGCATTTTCTAATTAGCCACATACAGAGTACATCTGAGGCGGATGGGAATGTCATTAGTTTTGATTATAAAGCAAAGCACTGGACAAATTCAAATTCTGACCTGTTGATGGTGAAAGATGGAAAGCGGGGGGAACACCAACGTTCTCTCTCTTCATTCTGCCCAGTCATTAGTCTTGATTTCTTCCATTGTACCTACACAGAGGTACCAATAGGAACAAGTTAGTATTTTATTAGTATCTGATTAACACAACAAAATTGTAAATTACAGCCTGTATCACAATATGTGACCCAAAATTTCATGGTCCACCCAAAAGTTGTTGAGATGTTTCAGTGTGGACCAAAGTGGTGGACCGACATTCCACTAGAATGGCTAAAACAAAGGTCATCAAAAGTTACTAATTTGATGGTGTCTCTGTCTCATGTCTCTGACAATAACTACTTACTGTATAAATACTAAGACACAACACATGGACCTTGCAGTGTCAGCATACGATTACACTTTGAAATCAATGTCAAAATTTAGCTGTAAATGAAAGATATCATGAAACACACCTTCTTATTTCACCTAGACCAGAGCTGCCTCTCATAAAATGACAGTTTGTTTAAGTAATATAAAATAAGATGCATTTGAATTTTCCATTAAAGTTCATACAAATGAACATTTTGGCCATTACCCCAGTAGCCATGCAGACTGGCCTTACAAATGCCATGATGCAACTGTAGAGCATCTTTAATTAATTCTTCTTTTCTTCAAATCATTAAAAAGTAAGAAAGCATTAAACTAAAATGCATGTTTTACATAAATTATATGAAACAAAAGTTCTTACATTTAGGTTAGCATTTTACCATAAACACTAAGAGAAAAAAACTGCACCATCATCACCACTAAACATTAAATTCAGTAGACAACTCACACTAGTGCTTTAGTGTCAACACTGTGTTATTTGCTAAATAGGATGTCTGGTCAAATATGGCAACTTTCATTTGAAAGGTTGTGTTGCTTCACATAAAGAAAAAGATGCATGCGGGTGACTCAGATGGCTAAACCTCAGTTTGTGTGTGTGTGCCAGTTTCCCCTCCTGACTGAAGGAGAAAAACAGCCAGGGAGAGTCTATCAGTGTGGCACCCTGCTCCAGAACATTCTTGATGAAGCAAAGGTTGTCTTCATTAGGTGCATTAATATTCATGACGAATGGTAATTTTGACACAGAAAAGGTCTCAGTAACCTTTTCTCATGCATTTTTTCACTTCTCAAGGAAATTACAGTCCGGCAATGACTTAATTAATGCTTGGTTTCCTCGTCCAGTCGTTTGAGAGCCTGTCACTTTGAGGTTGGGGTATCTGTCTCACACCGATAGCGATTGAGAGAGAGAGATAGAAACAGAGCGAGAGAGGCAGGAAAGAAGGATTTCAGAGAGATGGGGAGGGACAGGAGCAGTTGCTTCTACGCAGGCTTATTTACCATTAAATCCTCCACTCTGTTTTCCTCCATATGCTCCACCCCTCTCCGCTGTCTCAGTTTCTCTCTCTCTCTCTCTCTCCTCTATACCATCCACCCCCTCCATTTCTCCACCTCCTTCATTCACTGTGCTGTGGTGTGTTGGTATATGGAGGATGTCACCCTCAAGGCCCTGCAGGCCTCACATTTCAGGAGGGAGATCATGAGATGTGACAGGATGTGACTTTTCACTTTCCTCTCTTTATCATCTCAGGGATCGTTCTGCAACATGGGTTCAGTGCGGCTGAACAGCGAGACACTGCAGTTCTCGATGCATTTGCAGTCCGGGGGCTATGGCAGAAATAAAAACAATCACTGTCACACAGTAGTCTATGAAAAGTGCATGTGCATAGCTGTTTTAAATGTCTCCTTTTAGAATAGATGAATAAATACATTTTTACCCCTGATTTTGAGCTACCACTTCTTTCTGTATTGATGTTTTCTTTTTCTGTTAGTATGGAATTTAGTCAGTGACTAATCTAATCATTGTCAAACAATGAAGAAACTGTAATTCATAAAACAGTAAAGAAATTCTGAACGTTTTCATCTTTTTAATAGTCCTGTAAAACACAATTGGAGTAAAATTTGGAGCTGTTACATTTCCAATTCTGTGTAATACCATTATTTTACTGTATTACATTTGAAAAATTTACTGCATTTTAACCCTTTAGAAGCACATTTTTAAGCGACTGTAATCAATCATTGCCTTATCCGTCGGATGCAACAGTACTGGCCACAACAAGATCAAAACACACACCAGCAATCTTAAACACTCAATCCTTCCCATTTCCTCTAAGACAGTAAAATATTTGAACATAAGGCAGCATTTCCTTTATCATGTCCCATAAAAATAGTAATTTTCCGGAGCCCCTTGTAGCACAATATGGTAGGCAGTGTGTTTTCCTGATAATGTAGAGATGACAGATAGGTCCATACTGGGAGGTTTCACTTCACTCTGGATACCAGTGTAATAAATTGCAGAGGGAAAGAAGGAAGAGAGGGAAAGATAGAGCGGGAAGAGAGGAAGATAAGGCAGTAGATAGAGACTCCTCCGACGTCTCTCTTCTCTGGCCAATAGAAGGCTGCACTGTGGGCAGTGATTATACGCTATGAAAATGTAGGATTAATTAGGCCGGCAAGGGAAGGCACCCCTGTCTCATTACTTGCACACTATCCCCCCTCAAAGATATCACCACTAACACGGCCATCGCACTAATGCCAGCAGACAAAGTCCTCTCTTTTCTGCCCATCGCCCTTATTATCTTATTTAAGGCCACTTAAGGAGGGCCCCAAAGGTGGGCGACACCGTAGATTCTCTTCACTATACACTGCCTTAATCACAGCCTCTCCTTTGCTCTCACCTAGAGTTAAAAAAATGCATGCGTTTCAGAGAAGAGTTTCTTTTTCAGTTTAGCGCTACATGTGTGATTGGGTGGAGCGGGGACTACGGTGGCACAGTTTCCACTTTGTCACAGGAATAATTAGTCTATGGAGACTTTGCCCTCACTGTGTTGATCCTCTGTTCCTCTTGCTTTATCCATTTTCATAGATAACGTGTCACACGGCC
Source organism: Toxotes lorentzi (assembly GCA_037833715.1). Taxonomy (NCBI): domain Eukaryota; kingdom Metazoa; phylum Chordata; class Actinopteri; family Toxotidae; genus Toxotes; species Toxotes lorentzi. Next base: position 18,481,846 of record JBBMJY010000025.1, on the reverse strand, counting down.
GGAGCCTTTCCCTCCCCATAACATCTGTGATTCTCCATCATACACTGTTCATCTTCCAGGTCTTTATCTCTTTTATTCGTCAAATATATCACATCATGGAAGGGCAATTTTCAACACAGTCATGCAGGCAATGTGAAACTTTACTGAGATCATTTCTTTTTTTTTTCTTTGACTGCAATTTCAAATGATCATTAAGTTGATAATCTGTAAAATCTTTTTCTTTTCCTTCTTCTTCTTCTTCTTCTGTGGCGGCAAGCAGTCACAGCTGTGGGGTTTCTTAGTTTGTTTTCACACCACACCTCCCAGATATCACTCCTCAGTGCATGTGGTTAGTACAACTGTTACTATCAATGGAAGCTTAAAAGAGATGATTTTCAACTATTATTATAATCATTATCATTATTAAGAGCTGAAACGATTAGTTGATTAATCAATTTGTTGATCAACAGAAAATTATTTGGCAAATATTTGGATTTTTTTTTTTAGAAAAATGTCAAAAATATGTTGGCTCAGGAACATGAGGATTTTGTTATTATTAGTGGTAGTGGTATTAGTAGTATTGTATATAATCTTCTATGAACTGCCATCAGTAAGAACTACTGTGTTAGAGATATAGAGTTTAAGATTGCTATAGAAAATGTAAATGGATGGAAGTCACTGTAAGAGTGATGTAGAAGTATCATCAGCCAAATGTGAGCCAATCTACGATTTCTTTAACTGCGCACTGTGTGTTTCATAATGACCGGAGGGTTCAAGGTTTGAGAAAAACAAGACGTGATGATTGTGAAGGAGGCCATGGTGTGTAATGCTTAAAGAATACGACCTTGTTGCCCTGTGTGCCATACGGGCCTCACAGCCTATTGTAGCATGTTGTGGAGCCTACATAACGAAACCTAATTAGATTGTTGAGTCAATCAGCATCCCACAGGTACGTAACATTGGTGTAGAGAACAACAAACCTGTCTAATTGCCCTGAACATGATTACACCTCTCACCAGGACTGTGTGCTTCAAACACGCTTGTTTTTGTTTTTGATTGCAAAGTCGTTACATGTGCTAATTGTAGCATGCAAACCTGTGTGAGTGAGTGTCAGCCTTGAGATGGAAGTCTAAATTCATAAACGTTCAGTGCAATAAATGACATTCTTCCCACTCCACACATTCTGAGCTCTTTGCATTGGAAATAAAACAGCTTCTGTGCATGCGTGTTCTGCTGTTTATAACCACTGTGAGAGTCTCACCTCCTCCGAGCCAGACTTAGCCGAACATAATTACCCAGGGCGCTCTGCGATAACGCCTACTGTCACTCCTCATTTACAAGGCCTGCTGGAACTCCACTCAATTAAGTAATAAAACATGTTCTCTACTATTACCCTCTATCACATGAACATTTCAATAGTGCACATCCATAATTGACGCGAGCTGCTCTCCCTTTAAATTGGCAAGAGAGTTGTGTGAGGAGGAGAGGAACATCGTTTAGTCAAAGTGTTGATGTGTTGGTTCAGGACTATTCAGCTGCTGAAGTTTACATCTTTTCCTCAGCTGGAATGAGAGTATGAGAGATAATCATCTTCGTCTGAGTTACATGACTGCAGGTTCCTCTGCAGTTTCCTTTTTATGTCAATAAATATTCATTTTTTTCCTTAATTAAAAATGGGACTGATTCGTAAAAGCGTGTACGTTTGTTATTCTAAACACCTGGCAACAGGTCTTTCCCAGGAATAATCTTTTGATGAATAAAGAAAAGAGCATCGCCGAGAGAAACACAAAATCAAAGAGATGATGACTGGAAACTGATTAAAAGATACATGAAAATATAAACCCAAAAATAAGGAGAAACTTATGTTTCATGAACTTGAATTTTCTTGAATCAAAGTCCATCCTTTGATTTTCTGACCAATACAACAGTGGATGTGGAAAACAAACCCATGAAAACATTAGACCTTACAGGGAGTAATGAAAATGTCCTCTCAGTATTTATTTTCTCACCAACTTGTTGTGGTAATGTGCCTCCTCTGGAGTGTCAGCAAACTGTGATGTCTGTTTCTGCTGTACCAAGAAAGAAAAAGAAAAAAAAAACAGGGATTTGTGGTCTGATGCAAATGTTGCTAGGTCCCCAAATGCACACTGGTACTCTCGGTCAGTTGTGACCTGACTGCGAGAGAAGAAATGTAGTCTGATGCAAACGTTGAGCTGGTCTGCAGTCAGGGCCCTTATGTCGACCCTGAGGCAGTAAGCTAACTCCCAGACTGCCACGTATAGTACTGTAGATGTACTGTAGTTGCACTATAGCTGTACTGTAACTGCTGTGCTCACTGTTTTTCCACTAGGTGCTCTCCAGGGGCCCCCCCACCACCACACACTCGCCTGCAGTGATGTCTGAGGCCACCTCTACTGGCAGCTGCCACACCTCTGCTGAGGCAAGAGACTCCTCAATAAACTGGAGTAACATTTCAGATGTGTCATTAAACACCCAAGGGACGCTTCATATGCACAGTTAAAAGGCCGAATGTCAGCGTAGGTCAGATATTGCTATTATACTGCTAATCATGTGGAGAAAATATATTTTGCTGGTCATTCTTACCGTATATTAAAGTTTATCAGCCTCACCTGTTATGGCAAGTTAAATCAGAATCTCATCACCAATGTACAGTATGTCATCAATCCAGATTCATGTTTTCAAAGTCACATGGCTACAACCTGGAGTACATTAGGTGTAATAGAGTTGCTCTTTTGTCCACTTGCTTTTATAGGACAAAGCCCTTTGATCATGCCACAGAAGACGGTATTAAGTGTCAGAGATGAGCCATAGCCTCTTGTTTTCTATTCTAACTTGGGGCACAGTATTGAATCCTGAGAATACAATGACTTGCTTTTGTGCACAATGAGTAGGTGCTCTTGTTTTATTCATTCTTCTGGGATAAATGCAGTACAGATTAGGTGAGGTTACACTGATATCAGCTGTATATCAGCTCTACACATGTCTGTATACGAGGGTTGCCTATTAAAAAAGTGTATAAAAAAGGCTCTCAAAGGAAATGAAAGATGGATATGTTGATTTTCATAAAGAGTGCAAAAGCTATCAAAGGCTTCCGAGGTCATCAGTCCCTCACACTCATAACAGCAAGATCAAAACATCAGCTTCAGCTCAGCACACAGGCTCATACATACACACATAGTCCTCACGTGACCTTTAAGTTATGTAGGGTGAATTGTAGGTGGTGAGTTACAGTATGAAAAAAACTGTGCAGGTGTGTCTGCATTTGTATCTGTGTAACTTTTATGTGCCTCCACAGGCTCTATAACCTTGACTTTTTTTAAATTAACTTCCAAACAGCTGAATGTGTGGCACAGAAACATTTATTTGTGCATAAGGAAGGTTGGTAAACTGTGACATGGAGGTTGTGTAATGCAAATAATATGAAAGCTTTCTCTGTTTTGGACCTTCTCGTTCTCTCCGTTCTTTCTAAGGTTATAATTGTTGAGCTTTCATTTGTCAACACTGCAAATTTCCATGTCAAAGTTCACCAGAGTTCTTCACCTCTGTGAGCAAATACACCCGCCATTAAAATGAACTGATTTCAAACTGAAACTTCACTGTCACAAATAATGCTCTGACAGAGTCCTTAGTCTTGTGCATGTGTGTAAGTGCGTGCGATTACACACATGCATGTCTCCTGTCACTGAGTGTGTGCGTTGTCTTGTTTCAACAAAATGAATGAGTGCCAGTTCATTTTTTCTGTGTATGAGAGTGTGTATTTGTGTGTGTGTGTGTGTGTGTGTGTGTGTGTGTGTGTGTGTGTGTGTGTGTGTGTGTGTGTGTGTGTGT
>JBBMJY010000025.1:18458714-18477918 GCA_037833715.1 Toxotes lorentzi | reverse complement strand
TGTGTGTGTGTGTGTGTGTGTGTGTGTGTGTGTGTGTGTGTGTGTGTGTGTGTGTGTGTGTGTGTGTGTGAGTTATGGGATCTACCCACTGATTACTGAGGGCAAGTCTCAGCCTTTGGGAGTGTGGTGAAGGACTGGCTAAGCTCTCTGTGATGTCAGTGGTGTTTAACTTAGAGGGAAAAACCTCTGCGGTGTCGCTCACTGAGCCGGACTCTGACTGCTGTGTGTTTGTGTTGGACGTCAGCTCATGACACTTGATGCTGAACAGATCCCAGACCTAGGACAACGCTGTGCAAGGGAAACGGGCGGAAGAACTTGGGGCATGCAATGAGATCCGGTGAGACCAGGGGCTGGATCATGGCAACCTGCCACGCTTTGTGCATGTGAAGTTGGAGTCCGGGGTCACCATTCCCCTTTCTCCACCCCACATTGTTTACTTTTTTAACGTTACTTTGATGTCAGTCTTGTTTTGTCCAGTAGTAAAAAGTCAGATGAGAGATGAGAGTGTGAGCATGCAACAAATGTCCAAGGCTGAATCTCAATCTAAGTTTACTGTAAATATCAATAAAAACAATAATAATTGTAAATATCGATTGCTTATTCTCTCGCTAACCATAAATTCTCAAACACTGGCCAGGGCCTTTGTTTATCTGCACAACATAGAGAACACGGCCTTTATTTTCTATAGGCTTTTAAGTAGCTCTTGACAAAGACTCAGCTTCCTCTGTGTTAATTCCATCATCAACAATAAACCACTCTGCAACTCAAGTTTAACTTTTTAATACGAATCTTGCCCTCATTACTAATTCACTGCCATCAATTCAAATTTGGTGTTTTTTGTTTGATTATTGTCAATGAAACCAATCACTTTCTCCACATTAAAACCTTCCCACTAAGTCCAAGGGCACAGTCCTATCTTCTTTCCTGGTAGACTTTCAATGATAGACTTCTGCAGACGGTGTCAAGTTGCATGGAGTGCAGAGACTGGATTTAATTGGAATAGTTACAGTATTTCTGTTATAATTAACAGCCTTTACAGCCTGTCCTTTATTTGTTAATGTTATTATTTGAGGTTCAGTATTATTTGAATGATAGATGGTTTTACATGAGAATTTGAGCTAAATTAAATTTCCTATAACCTTTTTCTAACATGTCACAAAATACAGCTTCCAAACAAACTGTAAATAAGTACATTATTATTTATAGCCACTAAAGGTTATAAAGACAATGAAATAGCTTGTGGCTCCCATGATGACAAGCCACTAATAACAGTAAGTATTAACAAAACCCCACAGGTTCTCGATGTGTTAAAGCTGGGTTAGAGAAGACACACACACACACACAAACACACACACAGACACACTCATCAGCTCAGGAGAGGCGCGGGGGCAATGCTAAGGTGGTGGTGCAGGGAACAAGGCGGGAGAGAAAGTGAAGATCTGGGGCCTTGGCAGGAATCAGCATGGCATGACAAGGCTCCCATTACATCTCATGTCAGCTCATAAACTAATGGAGGCATTAGCATAGCTTATAGTATGAATATGAGTCATTGGAGATGATATATAATTTAGAGAATCTGCAACTCAGCCCTAAAAACGGTGATTCCAGTTTACACAGCCCCTGTTGATGAGAGCCCTCAGCAGATGTAGGAATATACTGGCATTCATTTGTGTAGCATGTCCCTCACACACTCACACACACACGCAAACACGTACACATACTTGCATCAGGAGGCTAATTACTGTAGCTCATGCGTTACTGATACCATCTCTTATTTTTCTTCCCTTCCATGTCTAATGGTTGTGACAGTAAATGAAGAATGCCTGGGGGGGGCATTTTCATTGTGACACATTTAAGAACGCCAGCAAAACACGTGACATGAGTGTGTGCATGTGTGTGTGCATGTGTGTGTGTGCAGCTTTGCGTGCCTCTTTACAATTCTTCAAAGCGCTGTCACAAAACACAAACACACACACACACTTAGGCTTGATAAGATCTGTTCAAAATCTCCATCAAAGAATCACCATTAATTGTCATCTGTCACAGCTGAAGCGGTGTGAGGGCAGCGTGGTTGCATTTCGATCAAGTCGAGTATAGAAAAGCGGCTGATAGGCTGTGACGGCTCCAGGGTGCGCCTGGCGTCTCGGGGGCATCTCTCTGCCCAGAATCAAGCCTTCATTGTGGGGGAAGGAGCTCTCAGGGCCCCCTTCTAATCTGACGCCCATTCTCCTCTCTGTCTCACCTGCAGGTGGGAGCTCACACAGCTAAAGGCCTCCTCACAATCAGCGCCCTCTCTCTCCCCCCTTTTCTGCTCCTTCTCCCCCCCGCCTCTTCGTTTTAATCCCCCATCTATCCATCTATCGCTCTCTCTCTCCTTGCAGGTGCTTTCTTTCCTTTCCTCCACACTTGTTCACAATTAGCAGCTTTCATTTTAGGGGTAAAATTTGCTCCGCCGTTCTTTTGGCAAAAACCTTTTTCATATCTTTTATTTTGTGCTCTTTGGATTTGTCTCACCCTCCTTCTCTCCACTTCTTCTTTTTTCTATCCTTTCTTCTTTCCTCGCCCTCCTTCCATTCCCTCTCCTCCCTCCCCTTCTGCTATACCTATCTATCTATAGTCCGGCAGATGCTGTCCCATTTGTACTCTCCCCCATGACATTCCTACGGGGGATTGCTTAAGGATTCAGGAGCCTCAGTGCTCATGGATCACACTGACACTTGGTCAGCATCAGCAGATTATGAACTATAGGCGCCTGACACCCCGCCATTGTTCCTCCATCTAAATATGAACAATAAGGCCCATCCGACGCCCACGCTGACAGCTTATTCGCTCTTATCACTCCTGTGGAGTCGCCCGGCATGATCTGGGAGCCTCCCCCTTCCTCCTCCCCACATGTACACGCCTCTCCCCACCTCCCGTCAACCCTCCACCACCCCAGCCCCCGACGCTTCAGCCCCTTCCCTAGCTCAGCCACAGGGCAGGGATGGAAGGACTGGAGGGAGATAGTGAGGGGAAGGAAGGAAGGGGCAGAGGGCAGATAGGAAAGCTTGCACAAAGACACAAATGATGGTTAAAAGATCATGAGAGCCTCTTGGTGCCTCATTTGGAGGATGCCCTTATCTGGTAAAACTAGGGTTGCAGTCTTTTATTCAGGGACACTTTTGCACGAGAAAGGATCCAAGTATACTGAAACCTAACAGACCCCAAATTTTACACTATGCTGTTATGGAACAGACATGTTAAAGGAATTTGGGCAAGCTGTTGGAGCATCCTGATGGTTCAGTCCACTGATATGCGTATAACTGCGATGCCCTCAGTTTGATTCTGACTCAAGACCTTTATCACGTCATTACTGTCTTTTTTTCTGAATGCTTGTCACTGTCAACTGTCAGATAGTCAAACTCTGGTTAAACTGATAGAGAAAAGATATTTTTATTCAGATTTCAGAAAAATGATGTCGGCAGCTTCTGTGGACAACTACGAACAATAGCTCAACTTTCCTGTAGAGGAACATGATACACAACACAACTGTATTACTGACATGAAAATCAGTTGTGGCAGACAAAACCCCAGATAATGTTCGCATGCAACTTCTTTTTGTTTACATCCATTACCAGTACAACATCTGCTCATGGCAGCTACCGTATGGTTAAGGTCAGGAAAAGATTGTGGTTGTGGGAACTGAAATATTGCTGAGGTGTGGTTAGGGTTAGGCAAACCAAACAACTTGTTTAAGGCTAGGAAAAGAGCATGGTTTCGGGTAATAAAGACACGAACTCTGGTCTCCTGAATGAAAGTGGGACGTGCTATTTGCAATCCACCATCCCAAACATCCATACTTTTACTTCCCACCTTGTTATAGGGTTCACTACCTGACATAAATTGTGAGGTGCAGAATCATCCAATATGGACAGAATTCATAGGGACACTGGGCTGATTCCATGTCATATATTAAGTGAATATCAACAGAGTTTGGTTAATGGACTGTTTCTCCAACCATGACACTACCCTGCCACTGATCTGCACATCTCTGTCACCGTCACAACTTCACAACCTCTACCAGCTTTTTAATGAGACTGGCCAAGTTTCCTGTTGACAGCACACCTTCTACATAAAGAACAGAAAGAGAGAGAGAGAGAGAGAGAGAGGACGATGGGTTGATGAAGAAGAGGAGGAGAGCAGTACGAAGAGAAGGAGGAAGAGAGCAGTGGAGAGTGGCGAGCCTTTCTGAGCAGAGCAGGAATTAACAGGGCCCCAGGGACGGCCAGATCAGAGCCAGGGTCCCCAGAGAGCACTTACCACAGGGGCCCCCCACGCTTGTTACAGCAAGGCAGGGGCCACTAGGGGACTCCCAGGGCTACACTTCACAAATGCGAGGCTCAATTCACCATGCAAGATGGTTAAAAGGGAGACAGTCAGGGTAGCTGGGAAGGAAGCACACCGCAATTATGTCCTACTTTGAAATATCCTGCTACGGGAGAACCAGAGAAATTATAACAAGCTCGGATATGTTTAAGATCAATTTGGGAATAAATCCTCGCAAATGACGTTTCCCCCTTCTCTGAGAACATTATACTCAAAGGCTAACTCCCATGTAGGGTTTTTTAGAGGGCTGAAATGCCAACAAGATCACTGGGGATGAGGGAATTAGGCAATAATATGAGTCCTGTTGAATGACACAGACACCACCCATTGGCAGCACCATAAATTCTTGACTGCACTTCTCCAGTGGCAGAGTCAGGAGTAGTATCACATCTAATCCAATATCAGTGAGACTAAAACTCAATCCAGCAAATGAGATCACCCTGAGAGTTGAGGCCTCACTTCCTTGTTGTACATTAGAAGAAAGAAGTAGGAGACAGAAAAGTAAAGTAATAGACATGGCAGGGAAACACTGAGAGCAAAGCCTACTGCAAAATAAACTGTGCTCATGCAAAGAAATATTTGACATTCTCATTTTAGTCATGTCATTTTAATAATTAAGATGCAAACACACACGGGTCCATTTATATATATTTCACAAACCCAGCTGGAATGCGGTGGCGTGCACTTGGCACTTGATCAGTTAAAGTTAAAAACAGATATCTCTCCTTACATCTATGAACAATTAGCAAGTAAATTAGCAAATTACACTGTGATTTATCAAATCAAAGTCATCTTACTCATCACCTTGGTCAACAAAGAGGAGTTAGGGTGTATTGTGGAGCCACTTTTAAGAACTCCTCTTTTGAAGACAGTGTTCACATACGTATTTATTCCGTTTACAGTTAATAACATTAACTAACTTTTACATAAGTAAAACCCAAGCCTTTTACTTCTGTTTTGCTTTTCATTGGAGTGTGTCATCATCAGTTAATGGTAAATATTTTGAAGACTACCATAGAAGGGAATTTTGAGATATTTTTCCTCTATACTGCACATTTGATATGTTTACTGTCAGTTCAAAGGAATAATTTTTATACTTACTTTTTTCATTCTTGATGACACCGGGAGGGAAGTGCAGAAAGGTGGAGATGTCCAGGCAGGAGAGAGACTTTCAGCACGGGAAAGACAGGGAGCACAAAATGATGAGACAGGTGACAATGTCAGTCCATCAGTTCAAAGCACTGGCTCAGATTGAAATATCTCAATAACTATATGAATAGATTACTACAACAGATTATAAAGGCACATAGCTGTTAAACTTGTGTTTCCCATCTACAACAGTTTGTAGATTGTAAACATCATACCTGCTAAACATCAACATGTTAGCATTGCTACTGCGAGCATGTTAGCATGCTGACATTAGCATTTAGGCCAGCACACGTCTGGTCTGTGTGTAATGGTGTAGTCGGACACGTCTATGTGGAACAGGGCGAGAAACATTTGTGACTCATCTTCTTCCCTTCACATAGAGTTCAGTCTGTTTGAACTTTGACCCTGGGCTGGATTTGACCTTTCACCCACGAAATAGTGTTCATATTCCTGTCTTATAAATGCAGGATAAATAATACAAGAAGCAGATATGAAGGGATGATGTTTGACTGTTGAGAGTGTAAGGACAGTGACTAAGGTTAATGACAGTGAAAGGTTTGATTAAACGCTGTATAATCTGCTGCTGTTAGCCCATTGTCCATAGTCGTATTCTTTTATTCTCTGCAACTGGTCAAAAGAATACAAGGAACTGCAAGAGTCTTGCACTGTCAGTATTATGATCAGTGGACCAGAGGTAAAATGAATTGGAAAACTAAAGTGAACCCAAATGATGATAAACCTTTAACAATTACTATAAATATTACAAGATATCAGAAAGAAACCTGCATTACAGTTAAATTTAACTAATAAATGATCTCTTTGCCTGATTCTGGTGCTTTATTTTCAGGTATTTTTCATGTTGGCATTGGTTGTTATTTTCTATTCGCAGTATCCTGTAAGTGTTTACTGTTGGAGTGACCCAATTTTTGCCAAGTGGAACATTAAAGTTTCACCTTATCATGAAATATTTTATGAATCAAGAAAACCTATCATACCATTTTCTCTCTCTTCATCTGTCATGCTGTTTGTTTTGCTAAAATGAATATACCAACAGAATTAACCCCTATATGGCAGTGCTGACATGAAGCAGATGGCTGCAGCAGCTATGTAGAAAGGTGTTATCGCAGGCTGACAGTGAAGATCTGCTATTTAAACAGAGTGGCGTGTTGGCGCAGAGTAGCGTGCCGACTTCCCCGAGTCTATACACGTGAATCAGACTCTGTGAAGGCCGCTGATATAAAATTGAGGATGTCAAATTGTTTAATTTAAAAGGGCAGATTTAAGGCTTAACATTTTCTTACCCTCAAGAGGTGTTTATAATCTTAAATATTGTAAATCTAAATGGAGGGAAAGCTAAACTGGAGAGAGCATTTCATCTCAATTCAATTTCAATTTTCTCTCCCATGATGTGCATGGTGTTGAAAAAGTGATGCTCCTGTAAGGGCAGAGGGAATAGGCCTCCCACTGTTACACTTTTTTGCCTCATCATTTACTTTCCCTTCTGCCAGAGATACTTTGTCTTTCACTCCCTCTTTTTTTATGTTTTGAAGTGCTATTCCTCAGTGTTGTGTGCCTAATTAAAAAGCACTTACAGTTGTTTCTGGTTCAAGGTTGAAACATTTCTATCTCATCATGGTGAGCTAATCAGATCCCTTTTCAATCACTGCCTCTCCTTAATGAAGTGCTGCAGACTGTCAATGGGACTGCCTGCCTGGTGTTTTTATTTTAGTCCTTTTCGGGGTAGGGGTAAGCAGCTCTATAGAGGAACGGAGAATGCTTGTCATTTTGGAGGGGGTGTGCGTGTGTGGGATAGAGTGGCCTGTCAATTTCTGTCAGGCGCTGAGGTGTGTGTGGCACTGAGTCTATGGCAGGGAGACTAGGGGGTGGGCGCTAGGCAGGGATTAACATGATCAAAGACACAAATGCAGAGCCACATAGGAAAAGTAAGAGAAGGGAAGAAGAGCCATGCAGGGCTCCCCACACACCCCCTTTCCCCACCCCCTCCCCCTTTTCCCATAATAACTCCCATGGAAGAGATGAACCGTAACTGAACTGTGACTTCCCCTACACTCCACCTCTGCCTCAAACAACTATCGATTTACAGCAACAAAAATGACAAAAACAAACATTGGATTCTGACTGTACATGCAACCGTACGTGGCCTATCGATGTAAGCATGGATGTATATACACACCTCAAGTCGAGGTTCTAGCGAGCAAGGTGCATGTAGAGGGAGACAGACAGGAAATAAACAAACAAGTCGGCTTTAATAGAATTGTACCTGGAGCCCCGAGGACACACACCCACACACAAGCAGAGCATATCAGCCGGCATGCTAATACTGCCAAAGGGAAGCCAAAACTAATAGAGGAGACATTAAGAAAATGATCCCCAGGCTGATATGTTTTCTATAGATGGCGACTAAACAGAATTGCCATATTTATCATACTCAGGGAAACAGAGAGAGAGAACGAGACCCCCATGCACACTCCTGTCCCTCTCTGTTGTCCCCGGGAGAGTGATGAGAGTTGCCCCCGGGAGAGGGTGCAAGTTAGTGTTTCTATGTATGAGACTGTGTATGTGAGCGTGCCTTTATTTGTGTGTGTCACCTAACACGCTGACGCCCTATGCTCCACTCCTACCGAGGCCATGGTGGGTTAGGGTTAGAAGTATATAGATTTGTCAGGTAGCATTTCCACAGAGTAAACAAGGCGCAGTAAAACCCTAGATATACACTGTCCTTTATCTGGTTGATTCTCTCCTAATCCCTGTGCTCACACGTACAGTGATGTAATACAGCTGAATTCCCAATAAAGCTGTTCTCATTTACATGGTTTCTGTTTCTGTTGTCAGACAATAGAGCAAGTATGAAATACTAACTGAAACACGGGCCATTAAGACCACATGTTAACCAGAAGTCTCTTTCAAGTCATTCCCAAGCTGCTACCCTGCTCTGCTCAAATCCTGATTTTATAACCACTATGTCGTCTGACAAAATCAACATACTCATAAGTTAAAGACAATGGCTGTACTGTGATTTTAGCTGTATCTACTTGGAAAGTGATCACTCAGAGAAAAAGTTAGAAGCTCATTCATGTCTATATCAGCTACCTTGTGTTAAATTGGATGAGATGCATAGAGAGATGTGCCCGCAGAGGGAGAGCCCAACCTCATACCAACAGGGCAATATTGGCAACTCTCTTCTACGGAACGTAGCTAAGGTTTGTCCAAAAAGTAACTAGACTCATGGCTTTGTGCTTTTTTGAAAAAAAAAACAAACAAACAAAAAAAAAACGTTAAAGGGGTCATTAATCGAGTGACAAAGGCGCTAAGTTGGCATAGCCTGTGAATGTCCCTCTGATGACGTAAGAAAAAACTGAAATGCTATCACATTTTAAGCTGATATTGTGAACTTAACATATAACCTCTTAACATATCCTGCCAGAAAAACCAAAACAATAAGCTAAAAGACGCTAGGAACCTCCACAGAGCCAAGGGAAACCACAGAGCTGGGTGATTATTGTCTGTGGATTTATCTCTATAAGCAACCACTTTCACAGATACAGTACATAGTCATGTGAGCTGTTGTTAAAAATATTGACTTAAACTGCTATAAAGAATCAAGAGTAAAAGTAATCACTATGCAGAATAACGTCTTTCTTAATGTAATATTGTTATTTACTGCACATTAAATGGTTGTATTATGCATTTAAGTGAAAGCAGAATGTTAATGTAAAGATGGAGCTCATTTTAATTTTTAAAAAATAAATCTATGGCATTTAATTATATTTTATAAGATTGTCTGCAAAATCTTTATCTACCATGTAATAAGTAACAACAGCACAGGATAAAAGTACCTAATTGTACTTATGTAATACTACCTGAGTAGTAGCTGCCTTTCTCCACTGTACCCAGCTGTAAAGGGAAGACCATGATAAGACCAACAAATGGGCCCGGTGCTCTCAGAGAAGTCAAATTCCATCTTGAAGCGAAATATTTCTTTCTATAGTTACATTTTCAACAATTCATAATACTTTTATGAATAACTTCCACCCATCTCTTTGAATATTTCATCTATTGCTTTCTGTTTTATTTTGATATACTCATTTGTTCTGTTGTGTCAGATCCTGCCATCGTGTGTCTTCCCACCCTTGATCGACCTCACCTGTCTTCAATCACTTACCAGGCCTTTGTGCTCCTGTCAGTCAATCCTGTTTATTTATACTCCCATGCTTCTTCTGTTTCCCTTCCAGATTCTCTCTGTGCTACCTCGTATGTGATTCCATGGTTTGTGACTTTGACGTATTTTTTATTTTATTTTTTTGTGCAACTCCCTGTCTGTTATTGTTCGTCTGTATGGGACTGATTACTTCTGTATGACCACTTGGCTCTCAAGACATTGGCTATTTGAACTTTTCATTGACTCCAGTGAGTTTCTCTGCGTCAGAGTCTCTGTTACATCCAGAACTGTTAGACTTGCTCCCACCTCTTTACCCTCATCTCTCCATCCGTGCCTTCCCCCTCCCTCCGCCCTGCCCCTTTCCGGCTCTCCAATTAAGCTTCAGCGGCAGGTTTCCATCAGCCGTCTGGTCTGCAGCAGGACTCCTCGGAGCAGAGGCCTGTCAGGAAATGAACTCATCACTGGGTGACAGCTGCTAATTTCTCCCTCTTCCATGTCACACGAGTGGCCTGCTGCAGTTAATAATGAGCCATCCAGCCCTGATTAGGGAGATACGGGGGTGGGGGGGTGTGTGTGCACACAATACAGTACACAATCACTCAGCCAGACATGTAGAATAATGTACAAGCAGGGGCACAGAAAGACATTCCCATTCAGAACAAAAAACACCGACACACACACAGTGAACCGGGGATGCTAGTGGAGGGCAAGAACCCAGTTTGTCTCAGGTCACTCACTTTGTTATTTGCATTACAGGCGTCATACAGTAATATACACTCACTTAGCCCTTTATTAGGAACACCTGTACACCTGCCCATTCATACAATTATCCAATTAGCCAATCATGTGGCAGCAGTGCAATGCATAAACAGATACAGGTCAGGAGCTTCAGTTAATGTTCCCATTAAACATCAGAATGGGGAGAGAACAATGTGATCTCAGTGACTTGACTGTTGGTGCCAGACAGGCCATGAGCTTTGAGTGTTTCTGAAACAGCTGATCTCCTGGGATTTTCACTCACAACAGACTCGAGAGTTTAACTCAGAATGGTGCCACAAACGAAACAACATCCACTGAGCTGCAGTTCTGTGGACGGAAAATCCTTGTTGATGAGAGAGGTCAGAAGAAGTATGGGCAGACTGGTTGCCGATGACAGAGAGGCTACGGTAACTATGGTAATCACTCTTTAAATGTTTCAAATGTAGCCTGGTTTCATGAATATGACAATGAGTTCACTCTCCTCAGTCTCCAGACCTGAATCCAGTAGAACACCTCTGGGACGTGGTAGAAAAGGAGATTAGCAGCTGACAAATCATGTGATGCAGTCATGTCAACATGGAGCAGAATCTCAAAAGAAAGTTTCCAACATCTTGTGGAATATATGAGAGCAAAGGGAGGAACTACCCAGTATGAGTATGGTGTTCGTAATAAAATGTTTGGTGAGTGTAATTCAGACTATTAGAGGTAAGCTGGAGATCATGCAATTTTGGTTTGTAGCTTTAATGTTTTGTTTTTTTTTTTATTTCAATCTGCTGCCACAGCACAATACTGAACAAACTTACTTACACAAAACTCTTAAAGGTAATACATCATGTCCAAATTTATACATTCAAATTATAAATGATAAATGAATATTTTTGCCTATTTTTTTGTTTTGTAATTTCTGTTCTGCTAAGAACCTGTTGCAGTTTCTTAAAGCAGCAAAACCTGGGTACACTTAACTGGGTTACACAGGTCGACTGTCAGCTTTAAAGAGGGTCCAGAGGCTGGAAAGTACTGACAAAGAAAGCATTCTTTTGTTATTCATCATAAAATGCAAATAAAGTCAGATTACATGGCGTACTTTAAGTATTTAACCCATCCCACTACACACACACTGATATTATTTAGCAATTTCAAAACACTCTATGCTGTAAATTCTATAAATGTGAGGCATTTAAATGTTGTTGCAGCATTTTTCTTTACCTCTCAGTGGGTGTTAAACTTTGGTTCTCGCTCACGGGCTCACCTATGGATGCTCATACAGAGAACGTAACCTCTGTTAAATGTGCCTATCTTTGCTGAATGGGTAAAAAAAAAAGAGAGAGAGAGAGTATGAAAAGATTGTGTGTGTTTATAAATGCAACATGAGGCTGGGAGCAGGAGACAAAGACAGGCTGAAAGGCAGACAGGAGTTATGTGAAATTACAGGCTCCCTTCTCTCTGTGTGGTTGTGGATTTCACTGCTCTTTCACTTCTCTCTGGCCTCACCTCTCTCAACATCCATCTGTAATCCTCTCACTTTTCCTGCCCACTCCTCCACTACTTTCTCTCTCAGCCCACCTTCTCGCTCTGTGTACGCGGCGTATGTGTGTGTGTGTGTTAAAGGGATGATCTTTTGATGCCCTCTGTGTGTATGAGTGCTTTCTCTCTCTACTTTCAGCGGCTGGCCATTGTGTTCACAGCCGTCACACTGCTCTCCCACTCACTCCATCAGAAACCAGGCTTGTGTAGGGGCCTAAATGAATATTGATTCTCCCTCCAGTGCTGAATACTGCTGGGGAAAAAAGGATGAGTGTGTTATTCACAATGAACAGAATGGGCCTGATGGGGGAAGAGAAGAGAGGATGACGATTAGGATGATGGTGATCATGATGACGATAATGATAATGGTGATGATAATGACCGTGTTAGTGATCAGAAAGCATGATGGGAGCCATCAGTTGATGCATGTATGTGCATGTTGCTTGTATGAAGACTCTTCTGTGCATGTCATCGCCGTATTGATGCTGAAATGTGCCGCTTGACCTGTCAATTAACAGCAAATACTTGTACGGAAAAAACCTGGACACAGTTGTTAAAAATTACGCTCAATCTTTATTGTCACAAATGAAACTGCATTAATGTTTGTAGAGATTTTTCAAAGGATGAGGGGTTGAAAAAAAAACTAAAATGTATGATTATGGACTATTTTGTTACACATAAAATATCTGTAAGATTTGTTTTGGAATTTTTGAAAAACCATCAACTTATTGGTTTGTAACTGATTATATACTAATCACTGCAAAGGGTGATACGAAAACACTTCAACAAACTGTCATTGGACACATGAGCAAAATTCTAGCATAACAAAATTTAAGATGGTGATATACGAACGCATCACAAGGAAAACAAAAAGAAAGGAAACTGTTGTTATCTCACCAGAGCAAAATACACATTTTCTTTTATAGTGAGCCATTTCATTCTCAGAATATTAGATGTATTTTAAAAAAATATTAAAGGAGGAAATTTATTCATTTCCTGGCATGGCATTAATCAAGTCGTTAATATAGTCTTGGTGGTTGTGAGGATTGCAAGTTAGCTCACTTAGCACCAAAATCTCTTTTCTTCACTGTCCCTCTAAATAAAAGATGTTTAACCTGAGTTGTAGCATAGCCCAAGAGAAGACAGCAAAAAAACAGAAAACGTAAGTGATGTAAAAAAAAAAAAAGAATCAAACTCGGAGAAATTAAGGGGAACAAGGGAGGAGGAAGACTCTAAGAGATGGATTGAAACAGATCCAGGCAAACATCTGGCCTAATGCAGGCTGTAACAGAGTTAAACACGGAAAACTGAAATAAAATGACAAATCTTTACCTCTGTTACTTCATTTTTTTTCTTCTACCCTTCCAGGACAATATTATGAGGGGCACCATCCAAATAGACCACCATTTCTTCTCCGGCCTGCTGCTCTGCCTGCTGCACCTCGCCGTCACCTGCCCTAGCCTCTTCATACACGCCTCCCTCCACCTGTAAGGTGCAGTTGTCCAGCTCCGTCACAATGTAGTGAGTGCCTTCGTCATTGACGATGACCTGGGTCAGACCTTCCTTCATCATCTGCGACGCCGCGAGCTGCAGCACCTCCTGCATCTCCTCTTGGCCAGTCTCCTGGATGACCTGCACCTCCTCCTGCTCCTGTTTCACCTCCGACTGCACTTCGCTCTGCACAGCCTCGGTTATCTCAGGGGTCAAGACCTCGTGAATGACGGTTGCCTCTCCCTGTATTTCCTCCTGATGGCCCATTTCGCTGACAGCGCTGAGCAGAGCGTCCAGAGCCGTGGACGACTCGGAAACCATGTGACTTTTTCCTGCGGCTGCGACCGCCACCCGTCCTCTGGTCACAGCCCGCAGCTCCTCCCTGGCCTCCCCTGACTCCAGTACCACAAACTGGGTGCTGCCCCCAGCCAGGTGGGCCCCCGCAGATGCCACTTCCCTGCCCGAGGCTATGACTTGTCCATCCTCTGTGATGTGCAGTACCTCGGCCACCTGGCCAGCCATGGCCAGCGTCTGCAGGGTGGCGGCAGCTGACTCCTCCAAGGCCTGGTCAATGGCTACCTCCCCGCCCCCGTAGCCCTGAATAATAATGACCTGCTGGACTTGCTCATCGTTCCCGGATGCCTCTGATGAGCCCTTTCTGTGCACGGGTGAACCCATGGGCTCTGCCTCCACAAATGTAGCCCCCTGGCCCTTCAGACGACACTCGAAAGACTTGGACACAATACCTGGGGAGCAGAGGGACACATTTCACATCACATTTCACATTTTGAAAGAGACTCGTATTCGTATTATATTCTTGGACTGCAAAAACATAAAATTAAAAACGGAGCAGAAAAGTGAGGAGCTTAAAGCCTCTGAAATCTTCCTGTGGTCATAGCATGTTTTATAACAAAACAATATACAGACAAAAGACTAAAGAGTAAGGAAAAGAATTCAGTGGCATGATGACCAGGATCACATCAAAGTGCTAAAATAGGCATGGCAATTACTGCACATACTGTAGCACACATTGTTCATCTCTCCTAATGTTCTCAGTAACCACAACTGTTGAACTTGCTATGTTTATACATCAATCACTGTGAGAAAAAGGCTCTATGGAAAGCTAAGTTGATTTAAAAGGTGA
Organism: Toxotes lorentzi; assembly: GCA_037833715.1. Classification (NCBI taxonomy): domain Eukaryota; kingdom Metazoa; phylum Chordata; class Actinopteri; family Toxotidae; genus Toxotes; species Toxotes lorentzi. The sequence continues at coordinate 18,463,306 of JBBMJY010000025.1, read as the reverse complement.
TGTAACACTGCACATATTTGTGTCACTTAATGCATGAAAGAAGGAAGAATATGGAGATATTAGGCTGGCGGAAGAGTGTGGTGAGATACGGCTGGTGCTAATTGAGCCACACTGTGCCCTCTCAGATCACAGGTTGCCATGGCGTTTCCAAGGTGATAGGAACAGTGTTAGAAATGCCATTGTTTAAACAGCGCCTGGCTCAGACACTTGTAGGCTAATCTATGCAGAAAAATTGGAATTTGAGACAGTGAAGAGGGGACTCTGTTCACACCTGGGCTGCCAGGCACAGATGAACTTACTGTAGGAAAAACTGAAAACACGTATGTATTATTGTGACTGGAAAAGCATAATGACCTTAATTTGCAATGTTTTAGTTTCACCTGAATGTTTGTGCTTTAAAGTTTGCACATCCTATAACCCTTATCCTTAAAAATACCAGCAACCTCAACTTTTCAGGAAATAAAACAACTTATGTTTTTTGTTTTTTCTTTTTGCTTGGTTCCTGAAAAGTTGACATTTTGGAAGTACAAGGTTTACCCCCAAGGGTAGCAACAAGCTCGCACAGATCTCACCTATCTCACCCATACATAGTGGAACAAACTCATCAATCATTGATACTATCTCCATCTGACATTTAATGTCCTGCATTCACAAGGTTGACAATGTGATAAGAAAGTCAGAGTTGTGCTGCAAACACTCTCTGACCCAGCAGTGCAATGTCCTCAAACCGGCTCAGAGATGTGTTTGCTTTAATTCTCACTCTCACTGGACAACTAGGCAGTAACCACTAGTCCTCAGGTGACAGCAAGCCTGTTAGTACTGCACAGATACATGCTCAAAATGGACTATTGGCACATTTTACAAGTGTGTACATGAAGCGCTGGAGGAAAAAGTGGACACTTTTATGTGTTAGAGTGTGTCCAACAACAGGGTGAACTGTTAAGACCTGGACAGATCGAAATGGCAGATTCTGGTGTGAGGAAACACACCCGTTGTTCTTAATGGCTATAAGCGAAGTTAAAAGCTGTGCTTCGAAGAGTTAAACACAGCTTCAGCTCAGAATTCAATTTCAGAAATGTAATAAATTAATAACCACCATATTGCATCATTTCTTGGCCTTTCATAGTAAAGCATGCATCCACAGACACTTCTAGTCTGTTCAAAGCTTTGAAGAATTATGAAGATGAAGATTTTTGTTTCACTGGTCAACTGAAGACAAGACTGGCAGAAAATTACTTCTCTCTGTGTCTAATATATAAATCCATCCTGTGGTCATGTTCACACTTTAGCATATAGTATGATACGTTATCAAAAACTGCCCTTGTCCTTGTTGCTGCTCTAGGTTTGTTACTGTAATGAAATCTACACACACACATACACACCTGTCTACATCTGCTGAGTTTATTTCAGAGAGCAACTAACAAAGAATGTATTCTGCCATTCAGTCCAAATGGACTTAACAAATGACAGAGAATTTACAGACCTACATGTCACAGAACAAAAACTGCTATTTGGAGGGTCGAGAGAGTGTTATACTTCAAGTGTAGATGGACAGAGATTTTTCTGAGGATAAAGCTGCTTTCACTCTTTCAGTGTGATTCTGGTTGGAGCAGTTACTACAAACTCTTGAATCGTTTTCATTTTAGTATAAAGGACAGCACAGCGTTGTGACATTTCTTGCTACTCTGAAGCCTTGTTTGGAAAGGCTACGTTTTTCACAATAGCTGAAATACACTGAGAACAATTTAGCTAAGCAATTGTGCACATGAAGTACACAACTTCCTGATTCCTGATCTGTCTCTCCTTATATTTGTGGTATAAGATAACAGTGTACATTTGTTTAAAAGGCAGGAGACAAGTTGGTGTAGTAAATATCAGGTCAGACTCTTCCATTGGTTTCTTAAGTGACAAGCACAGTAGTTTGTGTGTGTGTGTGTGTGAGGGACTCTGCACTGCTGAACACAGCCAGAGGAAGCTGGCATTTAGAGCAGCAGAGGTTACCTATTTACACAGAGCTACAGGGCCCATGCTAACTGCCTACGCTGAAATGCTGCGAGCTGAGAGGTCTTCTACAGGGGACAATAACTCATTGGCTGTGCAGTTTCTGCTGAATTACCATAAAACCTGTTTATATGAATGTGTCTGTGTTTTTTTTTTTTTAAGCGAGACAGGACATATTAGTGTGTGAACTCCTGACCATGTCAGCTTGGTAAAGCTGAATATGTGTTAATGCATGTCTGTAATTATGTGTCTGAATTCACATGTTGTATGTATGTGTCAATATGTGGGTGGAATGTTAAAGTCCAACTTTAACCTACTATATGTATTTGTATGTATATGAGAGTCCCTACTTGTGCTTGCTTACGTGTGCGTGTGTCATAGTGTGTGCAGTGCTGTGGGGGTGGTAAGGCTATGCGTTGCAAGTGTGTGTCACATTAGCCATGGGGTGCTGTCGGCGGGGCCCGGCGGCGGCCCGCTGAGGTTTATGGAGTGTCACTCAGTCGCTGCAGCCGTGAATCAAGTTAATGTTGCAGATCCCATCTCTTCAGTTGTCCTGTGCTCCCGGTGGAAGAACAACATTTGAACAGCGTGATTTGGCCCCGGCGAGAGGCTGATGCCTGTTTAATATGTGTTTTGAGTGTTCTGACTGACTGATTCTTTTAACAGGAAGTAGGAGAGGGGATGAGAGAGAGGGAAAGAGAGGGAGGCAGGCTGCTTTATTGGCTGTGATCTGAAACAAGATGGAGGCTCCCTGAGAGGAATAAAACAACAGGAGGAACAAAAGGATGCAGAGACGGGCGGTGATGTCATTTTGATTTCCAGATGACAGAAACGTCTTAAGGAAAGTCTTGCTGTAAAACTAAATCAGTGACTAATATAAACTTGTGCAGAGCTCATAGTGTACGTGGAGGGACTTTCACTTTTCCTATGAATTTAGCGAATACTAATTTTCTACACAAAAGATTTGAACATCCTGCAGCGGTATGTGTACGTCATTTTATTTCTCTGTCCAGATGACTCTTTGGTTTATGTGAGAATTAATAGGAGAAAGCAGCAATGTGGAAGACATCAGAGACAAAAAGCCGGAAGGAAAATACAAAGGCGATTGAAATAGGTGGAAGGACCAGAGAGTTGTGTGTTTATAAACTGGAAAATGGTGAATGAGAGCAAATAATGAGCAAAATCTTGTAGTTGCATTCTACATGACATCAACCTTGGTAGAGGCAGAGCATTTCTTTGCAGTGATCTTGGGCAAATGCAGTGATTGTGGACCACAACTGATATTTAACATCAGACATAGATTTTGAGAATTGTAGCAATAACAATGTCTAACTGGTCCAAAACCATGTTGCCCGAAAATCCACCTAATTATAATTGATACGCACAGCAAAGAAGCAATAGTAGAGCTGAAACTGTTATAATCCCCATATTCTTTTTAAACTCTGCTTTGTGCTCACAGTCTGGTTTAAAGAGTTGGATTTTGATCAGAGAACAATCTGTAGAGAACGCATCTGTCTGCACTGTATGGGGAGAGAACGGTGAGGAGAGTGAATCTATTCTCCAAACGGGATAAATCCAAGTGAATGAAATGTTGCTGAAATTAAACTCAACCTAATTTTGCAGGGGACTCCTCTGGAACCCCTTTAAGAACCCTTAGGTGATCCCAGGACCGTAGTTTGATAACCATTTTTGTGGTGTGACTCCGAGCTTTACACCAGCTGGTGTGTTAACATCAGGTCAGCGAGGGAGCCTCCCTGCTCAGTGTACGGTACAGATGCAATTATTGATCAGCGGATCAATGGGCTTGCCGGTGGCGGGGGCCCGGGGCCTCTAAGTGGCATTACTTCAGCTCGGAGAGGCCGCCAGGGGAGCGGTCAGACAGCACTTACCAGCAGTTAGAGAAATTAACCTTAACACCGAGACACCAGCACACACACAATCAATTACATTCGCTGTAACACAGGTCAGCTCGCTGTGAATGTAAGCTCACTTGCACATGCACATGTAATCACACAAACCTAAGCAGTCCTGTCATGCTATACTTGTGAAGAAACCATGCTGGTTGTATTTATTCTTTAATGCCTGGACCCAAATTTAACCCTCATCTTAATCTAAACGATAAACCCTAATTGGTTTTCATAAGGACAGAAGTACACAAAAATACACACACACACACAAAGGCAAAGAAATCAACTTGAACAGACACTACAGTAAGCAAAGTCAATTATACTGTATCAAACCACAGCGCAAGAAAGGAGAAAAAACACACTCACCAAATCAATTACAAGGTCAATGGCAGGACCATGAAAAAGCCAGAGCCTCTGATCAATTCTAAACTACAGCACAAAACCCTTTACAATCCTTTTACCAGCCGATTACCTTCAATTATAGATATGAAGCCAGTGCTTTAAAAAGAGCATGATGGAGACCCCTAAACCTGACACACATATGGCTGTTATTTGTGTGTGTGTGTGTGTGTGTGTGTGGGGGGGGGGGGGGGGGGGGGGGAAAAAAAAGGGGGTGGGTTGGCCGAGGTTTTTGTTTTTTTTTCCCTTTTTCGCCCTCCCACCCCCCCCGTTTTTCCTTTTTTT
>JBBMJY010000025.1:18437940-18455440 GCA_037833715.1 Toxotes lorentzi | reverse complement strand
CTTTAAAAATGACTAACCAGATATGACTAATGTATTACATTTTGTTGGAGTGCTGATTATTTCCCGGATGGTGTAAATCACAGCAGCTATTTGCACTCTTCAGATGAAGGTCAGAAATGATCACGGTGTGATGGCCAGATGCAAGTAGAAAAAAAAAAAACAGAGAGAGGAGACATGTAAGAGCCTCATCTAAGAATCCAAGAGGGGTGGTTGACATATGAAACAATAACAAAGATCACAACATTCTTCCTCTCTTCTTTCCTATAATGCCCCTCCTTCTTTTCCCTTCTCTCATTGTCCACATTAGGCCTTCTTTCTATCTCTCTGGCCTGTTTTCTTCTTTTTCCTCTCTCTCCTTTTTCTCTCAAAATCTCTGGAGGTGGACCTTTGATTGCTTCTTTAATTAGCCACGTCAGACGGCTCCGTGGATTTACAGGGGATGTCAAACTTCTGCAGATAATTACATGCCTTTTCCCTTTCTCTCTATTGCTACATCCCTCCCTCCATCCATCCCTCCATCCTCCTTTCACTGTGCCGCCCACCCCATCTATCCCTCTCACTCACTCTCCCATGATTTAATGATTAATTATGGATGTGAGTTTGAGAATAAAAGCTTTTTCGCTAATCAAAATGAATTCTTGTAATTACAGTGTGAAGATGATGTTGCGGATGTCTTTTTGTTGCCGAAGCCTGGCCCGTGCAGTGATCTGAGGTCCGTCAAGGCAGATGAAATGAACACTCGCAACAGAACAGCTTGTTTCAGAATTTCTGAAAACTGGGTGGAGAAATGAAGAGAGCGTGGACGGGATCGGGTTGGGGGAGAAAGAGAATAAACAAAGAATAGAGACAAAGAGACAGAAGCAGAATGCTATGAGAGATGTCAGTTCAGAGGCCTAAAAAGGGAAACAAAGAGAGGCCTAATACGTCAAGCCTGACTACAGTCATCATGGAGGGAAGGCTTTCTTTATCCAAAGCTAGTGTTTCACTTCAAAAACTGTAAAGATTTTGAACTCTTAGTTGCAACTCTGAATGTTATCAGTAATTATTATATTAAATAATTATTAAGTGAAACCTTTAACCTTCTGATGGTGTCAGATGACAGTTTGTTTCAAGCACACGTCCATAATGAAAATAATAGTTTCAGCCCCTAATAAAGTATACAGCAAAACTGAGTACTCCCCTGTGCAATATCACACTGTGTCCTTTAACAATGATTGTATTATTTCTTAATTGAAGTGTAGGGTATTTGATCTTATGTATAATTAAAATCAAAGTGATTAGACAGGCTACACTGAAAATATGGGCCCCAATGTACAACCTTAGTGGAAATAAAGTGACTACACCTGCGATCACAAATTTGGTTACACTTGTGATTTCCAGTTCCAGATTGTGAGACTTCATAAAGATGGGACAGGGTACAAGAGCGTCAGTAAACGACTGAACATAACCACAGCTGGACCAGTGGTTAAGAGGTATAGGAAGAGCCAGACTACCGGTAACTGAGGGTGCAGCGGCTGGCCTTGAAAAAAGGTGCCACGCACAATCCAGTGTTTACACAACCTTGCATATAAAAACAGACGGGTTGGTGCTTCTGTGTTGGCACAAGGATTGTCTGTGGAAATTGACATTTCACTGACTGATCAGACAGTGAGAAGGACATTACATGGTCAGTGTCTACAGATGGCGTCCATAAAGAAAACCATTGCTCACAAAATGGCACAAAACTGCAAGATTAAACTTTGCCAAAGAAAATGAGAAGAAGCTTGATGAATATTGGCAGCACTTTCTTTGGTCAGATGAAACCAAAATAAATTTGTTTGGATCAGATGGGGTCCAGCATGTTTATGTGGACCCGGTCAGGGCTACCACAGTGACTGCACTGTGCCGACTGTTAAACATGGAGGTGGGACTGTGCTGATACGGGGCTGCATGAGTGCAAAAGGTGTAGGGATGATGACATTTATAGATGCCACTATGAATGCAAGTTTGTACCGTAAACCCAAACACTGAATAACAAGGTGACACCCAGTCCCAAGAAGCTTGGCAGGAGAGGAATTTTTCAACATGACAATGATCCCAAACACACTGCGAAAATCACACAAGAGTTTGTAAAAGAAGAAAAAAGTGAAAGCTATGACTGGGCCAAGTATGTCCCCTGATTCGAATCCAACAGAACACCTTTGGAGTATTTTAAAGCAGAAGGTAGAACAACAAAACCCCACCAGCAAAGAGCAGCTGAAAGGAATCATCTGTGAAGAATGGCAGAACATCGATTCACAGACCTGAATATGTCATTAAAATAAAGACAGACATGCAAAGTATTAAAAAAAAAGAAAGAAAATGGAATCTCACTAATGAAGGATGTACTGACTTTTGTGGTTTTTAAATATGAACCGTTCAGTATACTTTAATTAGTGTAATATTTCTTTTCTTCTGCTCAGATTTGTTGTATACTGCATCAGCAGACCCATTTGTTTACATATTAAGGTATTTGGTTCAGACTCCTTTCAAAATAAAATTTCTCTGTCCTTTCTCTCTAAACAACTACAGACTGACTGCAACAAGACACTGATGGCAATACAACACATTAAAGAAGTATTTCAGCAATGCAGTGCTGCACTTACATAAAGTGGAGAGAGCAGAGGTCAAGCTGTATCAAGCTCCAGAAACACTGCATTGTGCATTACACAAATGTATGCCATAGTCCTCAGAGTACACATTAAAGTTAGCAGTCTCAAACCAAGGTGCGTTAAGAGGACAGATTTATAAAAATTATTTATATTCTTACAGTAGAGTAATGCTTTGCTGAAAACAGAATTGATTTCAGTTTTATACTCCTGGTTGTTTGGCTTGTGATCGTCAGCTGAAATAACAAGTTTACTCAACTTTTTATTTACCGCAACCAAATCAAAGCCTGACCATCCATACAGTATATGCATACACAATATAGTATGACAAGTCCCTATTGTTCCCTGCTGAGTGACTCACACGCGTACACAACTCACACTCACAGACACGCAGGTCTGTTTAGCTTAGTCTCCGATCCTCCCTGCCATATTTACTGGGTATTTACCTAACAGAGGCATGCTGGAGATATTTATCGTCCTGATGGCTCTATATATAGGGCTGAGAAGCTCGGTGAGAGGAGAGCCAGGCGCGGTGGGAGGTTGCTTCTCTAATCTCCATCTCCAGGCTGACAGGCCTGAGAAGGCCCTAATGAATGGCTCTTTTCATCTGCACGCCTGTGTGTATGTGACAGTATAAATATTTAGCAATATTGGAGTCAGCTCGTGATTTTACACAGATGGAGTGATTGATGGCTCAGCCCCCTGACGCATGCCAAAGACCATCCTGGAGATGTTATATAAACCACCACAGCCTCTCTCTCCTTCCATCATCATCTCCATCTCGCTCTCTCTCTATCTTTCACACTGCCTCCTCTGCTCTCCGCCTCCTTCCCAGCTTGTCTTCTCACTGTCGATCCGCCCTCTGTGGCTCTGCCAATTTGCTTCACTGTTGAATTTCTATCATACAGTGTGGTGTCTCTTCGGCTGCAAGACAGGCTAAATCAGAGGAAAACAACCTGACAGGGAGGAAACTTTAAGGAGATTGGCATCGACATGTTACCGTTCAAACCAGTTTAGTGTTTTAAGCTTCTTATTGAAACACATTTTCATAAAACTGCATTCTGAAAAAAAAATCTTAGATTCTTATTTCTTTGATTTTATTCATTTTCTCTTTGCTTTGCCTAGTTTTAATTTATGTTTGACTGTTTTATAATTGATTATCCTAAGCTCCATAAAGTGCTTTATAAACTTTTCAACTTTGTTTTTTTGTGCTTCTGTGGTTTGTTGTTGCTGCATGTGTGCATGAGTGCATGTTGAGCATGTTGTTGCTTATTATGTAGAGCAAATCAAAGTGAACATGTGAGTGAGAGCTACTTTTTAGGTCCCCACACCCACACACAAATGCACACATACAGTACATATGCATACACTCACACACACTCACACAATCAGAAACACATTCACACAATGCTGTCATCTGTGGCAGAGAGAAACCAGACCAGCGCCACTCTCTGTCTGAGCATCACACACACACATTCTGCTGCCAATATGCTGCTGTAGCTCTCCATGAAAATATAGTGTGTGTGTGCACGCATGTGTGTGTGTGCCGTTTGATTTAACTATACTTGTGATGACTGACTCGAGACAGGGTTCAAGTACTCTTGTGAGGACATTTAGAGGTTTGTGGACGTGCTGGCTAAGGTCACAGCACTGGTTAGAGGTTACACATGTAGTGGTTATTTTGGTTAAGGTAAGATTAAACCTCAAGGGAATTGTATATATGAATATATGTATAAGCATCTATTCTATTTGAGTGTGTGTGTGCATGTGTGTGTGTATACAACACAGACCCTCTGCATAGCCTCTGCATAGCCAATTAAACTAAAATACAAGAACAAAATCCCTGAACAAATATATGAGGACTTTAAGAGGGGGATGTTGAAGATGTATTAACCTTGTAATTGCCTATGTAAAATATGCTCCCCTGGTAATGAAATTTCCTGCTTTAATTTGAAAAAATTGGGGAAATATCTCCCCTTTTTTGCCATGTGTTTTCTCATTTAATTGCATTTAAGACTTCAATCTCAAACACCCCCACCGCTTTTATGGGGGGGAAGGACCAACGCTGGACCGCCACATCTATTAATCTAACTGTCCTTTATCGGAATTAACATTCAAATGTGATCGGTTCCACTGCGCCTCCGCCACCACTTGTAATTCCAACAAAATCCACTCCTTTGCAATAACTACAGTGCCCTTCAAGACCACTACCACCTCCCCCTTGCTTTGAGAGGTATTGATTTTTATTTGTTCTGTAATGAGAACAATTAGTCTTTTTCCTGCCCTCCTTCATCTATCACCTCCATGTTCCTGTGGCTCTGCCACCCAGCCGGCCTCTGTCTTTAAACCCAGCTGGAAGTTTGTTCATTGGGCAGAGGACATCGCTGTGTCCCTTTGCATAGGAATCACAACAAGCTCATAGAGGGATAACAGAGGGCATTTCACTCTCTCTACCTCACTATGGCCTCAAAAAGTGTGTAGAACTAGTCTAAACTCTCTGGAGAACAATGCATGCTGGTGCCAGTGTCCGATTGACGTGAGCCATTTTCAGAGCAGAATTATTAAGAAGCGATGTTTTCCCCCTCATTTTTCAATCTTGGCACAAAGAAGCAGTTTGGATTGAAACCTTTAAACTAGACCTAAAATAATAAGAACAACAAAAATATCTTATCTTAGAATAAAATATCTCAGAATATTAATTCATTATTAATCAGTGCCACAATAATGCATAAATGAACTGCAACCCATCTATCATACTGGGTGTCTAATCTCCATATCTAGCCATCTACCAGCCTGACTCTAATTGATACGGTTAGAAGACATTACCACACTCTTAATCCAGTGTGGCTGGTGTTAACATGTATCATAAAATGTGAAAACACAATAAAACACTCACATCTATCCATTAAGGACGCTTTCATTTCTGCTGAGGCAGGCAAGTGGCAGGCAGGACTGACTGACTAGCAGTGATCAGGAGGCTTTAGCCTCTATAAACCAGCTGATTGACAGGGTGATTTGTGACTGACTGACTGGATAAGTGGCTAGCTGCTTTCTCCGTGTAGCAGTTTGTGCCTGTATACAAGCATGTGTGTATATGGTGTGTGTTTGTGTGTGACATCAGGTTCTATTTCAGCCATGGCCAGTGAGGAATGAAGCATCTGAAAGAGTCCATTTCTCTTGCCGCGCTGCCTGAGCCTTACTTACCCTAATGATGTATAATAGCCTGCAACTACACTTAACCTGAACATTACTGTGGCAAAGACTGAGTGGAAGAGGCACATGCACACACATACACACACATAAAGGTCTAGTCTTCCTGAGGACGCTGTTTACCAAAGGCTGCGAGGGCAGGAAAACGACCTGGCACATTGAGAAATGAAAAACTCACAAATCGCACTCCATCAAATCAAATCAAACCCTAAGACGTGCATTAACATTGACAGCTGTATCCCTGTTTTCTCTCTGATCCCTCACTCACACTTTGCTCTGCTGCTGACTCATTCTGTAGCTATAAGCTAAATGATACAAGCAGTTAGCATGCTGCATCTGTTGTCTCTTAATTAAACTCATTTTGTGGATGCCAGTGTATGTTCAGACATGCAATATGGAATCTGGTACTTTAACCCCTTTCACATTCATTAGCGCAGATGAGAACAAGCTCATCACTTACACGTGTACTTCATAAGTGACTGAATGAATGTATGTGCGTGCGTATTTGTGTGTGTGTGCGTGTGCAAGACAGGTCGGAGACATTGGAGAGACAGTAAATGACAGAGTCACGTGAGGCGGCTACTGTATGAAACCTCAGATCTAATCAATAGGAGTGAGGAGGACGCCAGGCGCCAGCCAGAGGGTCACCACTCATCACTCAGGTCAGTGGCGAACACACACATGCGTGCACATACACACACACACACACACGCATGGATGGGGAGGGCATTGCACAGGGCACATTACTAGACAGGACTATGAGGCAGTAGAGGATGGGTCAGAGAGAGGTTGAAGCACATAGCAACAGAAGGGGAGCTGGATCGATGGGAGAGATTGAAGGAGCTCCGTAATACCAGAGGAGTCACGGATGTCCAGGATACAGCTAAGCAGGGCTAGGAGACAGGTCACCAGGGTTAAAACAGCCTCGCACCGCAGGGAGGAGGCATCGACAGGTCATAAAAGAGGTGAGGGAACAGCAGAACTGACTGATTTTGATGCTCATCATGGTTGAATGCAATTGCGGTCACCACCCAGTACTATCAGTGTAGAAGAGAAACAGAGGAGATGAATGTGATCAAAATTACCAGGCTGTGGCTGGAAATTAACAGGTTTACTAACATGACAAAATATAGCAGGCTTGTAGCAACGTTTGCAACAGGAGCAAGGCTGCGGGAGCTCGTCTGAAAGTGGGGCAGCAGAGGAGCGCACCACCGTGTGTTTTTGAATGTGTGGGCACGTAGCGTGCGCTGCAGCTCTGCAGTGGAGAGACACAGACAGAGAGATGGACCAGGCCTGGTGGCATTTAGCCCTGTTCTATAATGACACTGAGAGCTGGGAAGGAGACGCAAGCACTGTTATTGAATTACTGAAGGTGCACAGTGAGGTATAAATCTGCCATGGAGATGCCATACTGTTGTAACACACACGTGCACAGTTGCACAGTTGCACACATGCACCGAGGCCACCGACACACAGTAAGGCTGGCGTGACAACTGCAGGCTTTGACTTGCTGACCTTGAGGTTGTTAAAACAAGCTCTCCGTCAGCTTTTCTGCAAAATATGTTTACCTCGCGAGAGGGAAGGGGAGAGAGACAGAGGAAGAGAAAGAGGGAGAGTGAAAGTGTGTGTGTGCTTTGCTGACATTGCCGGAATAAACACAGTGACTCCATCAATTCTTTCGGATTGTGAGACAAAATAAAAAAGAAGACACTGCAGAGGGAGACATAAAGTAACTACCAACCTGTACTACCTGGGCTACAGCCAGCTTTTACTACACAGTAGCATCATGACTGAGAGAAGAGATTAAGTTCTCGAGACCACAAACAAACGTTCGAATCCTGTGAAATCACAGTGCACACTGAGAGACCGGTTGTATATACAGTAGCAAATGCAGCCTGGAAACCGTACATCAACCACCAATTACTGATGTTTATCTCTTAAATAAAAAGAGACAGAGTATTGCTACATGCATGAAGACATCTCTATAAGTTGATAATTCCCTTTTCTTCCTTCCAGCGGAAAGATTTTCACCATACACACCAACACATTTTTATTATTATTTCTATATCGCTGTACAGATAGGGAGGTAGTGTTTCTCAGCTCAGCCGCCTCCCACCTCGAAGAGGAGAAACAGAGGCTTCCTGAAGAATCGTGGATGTATGTGTACATGTGGAGAATATCGCAAAATGCTAAAAAGTACATTTGTTTGTTTTCATTTGAGTCTGCTTCATATAGATGCATATTTGTGCATGTATGTCCGTGTATGTGTGCCGATAAGTGGGCACGCGTGTCCTGCCTGAGCTCTGTAGCCGAGGGGGGCACCTCTTCTTATTAACATCATCAGTCTGCATCATTACTAGGCTGCCTGGGTTGGGCAGCAGGTGCTATGAGAGTGCCAGGGTTACAAACGACCACAGGATCGCTCTTGGAACACACACACACACGCATACACACAGACGGACTCCGAACGCCCCTCTCAAATCCCCAAAAGGGATATGGGGTGTCCGTGTCTATCTGTTATCCACTGGGTTAGCGCTTGGTGTCTGGCCAGGTTTTCACTGGGGGGGACGGACTCCATCCATTCTCCTGACAACAGGCCGGCAATACACAGCAGAGGCTGGGAGAAACTCAGCCCAGAGCAGGGGAGGGTCCGCAAGTCAACCAAAAAAACAAAACAAAAAAAAAAACCCAGCATTACACGGGGCTGTGTGTAAGGCAGTGTGCAACTAAGTGGAACATGAACAAAACACAGTACTAAAGAAAAAAAAACATGTCATGCTCAGGTGCAGATGAAAATAAACACAGGGGTTAGATGGATATGTGGGGGTTGATACTGGGAAATAGGACATTCTTGTAGCATATGTTAATATATGAGAGTTGACCATGGGAAGCCTTAAAAAGGTCTGTTCACCCAAATCACAAAAAGACATATTTCCTCACTTACCTCTGTTGGTGTCATGGAAATAGTTTGGATTTAAATTGTCCAGGTTCTGAAATATCCATGTCTGAGATTTTTGCCTCAACCCCAGAATAATGAAAGTGAATGCATTTTCATTTGTGCTGCTCACTGTGTTAAAAAAAAATTCTATTTCAAAAATTCAATAGCACTGTGTCTTTCCAGAAACAGTGTCCCTGTCTCTTTTCATTGCCACATCTTTGCAAAATATTTGGCTCAAAGGGCTTGGTTACATAGAGACTACTTGCAGATCTAGGTGTTTAACTTATAGCAGGAGAGCTAACCAATATGTTGGAAACATGCTAATGCAAATCACTCCCCTATGGAATTTTACTCTTGGGGTTGTACATCATTTCATTCAATAAAGTGTTTTATTAAAACATGGGGCAAAAAAAAAAAAAAGCTGTTTGTTAACTGTCAGGTAGCAAGCTCAGGAGCTCGGTCACCAACGGGACAGTAGGTTCACATGGTTTATTCAAAAAAGGTATTTGTGCCTTCAACTCCTGTACATATTACTACATATTGGATCTCTTAAAATGATGTTTTCAATGCTGTGAGGACCACAAATAAAATTCTGTTCACCTCCATAGTATTACTGTGGAAGTAGAATGTCGGACGTCTCAAAACCTGAACAAACAAAAACAAAAGTATCTGTGTAGCTGGATCCTACAAACAGTAAGTGAGATGATATTGATATGATTTTTTTTGTGATTTGAGTAGACCATCCCTTTAACCTGAAGTGATTGCAATGCATTTTAATCAGTAACATACAGGTTAGACTTACTCCCCAGACAGAAATGTATCTATTGCCAGATTTTGGAAATCTTAAGAGACAAACACAGACAGCCATATGCACACAATGGTACATAGGTACAAACACACTCAATTGAACAACATAAACACATAGCCATCCCATAAATATAAACATGGTCAATAGGCAGGGTTTGCATATTGACAGATGGATATCTCCACCAGCAAAGTTAATGCTGATAAAATGCCCTGCGTTATTATGGCGTGTAACCAGAGAATGGTAATAAAAGCTATATGAATGGGGACTGGCCTCTTTCTCAGGCGCCTCTATGGCACCACCCATGACACCAAAGATGTGTCAAAGACAACAGACGCTCAATACAGTGCTGTGCTGCTCTACCCTACCTACTGTTATGGATTATGTAGCCGGCATGCATTCATTTAAGATGTACACATTGATCTGGCATTGACAAACCATTTCATATTAGCCAGGGTTTGCTCTTTACAGTATCAAGGGCAATCAGATGCACTGTACTGCACTCGGGCTAAATTTAACTTCCTATCAATCCAAATGTGATACACTCAAAGTCATCCTGCTTCAATCACTCCGTGGAGGGTCACTTTCAAATAAACCTGAACATCTAAATTTATGCAAAAAGGAAAAAAAAAGAAAAATTTCTTGGCTTTTTGTTCATTGATAATAGGATTAAAGTTAGTTTAGTTCAGATTAACCCACTCAAGTGACAAAATCAGTTTTTTTGAATGCACAATATGCTGATATATCCCTGAACCAAGCAGTTAAAACTGAATCAGAGCACAGATAGGTATGCCCCTGAATAAATCAGCATTAGAGCAATATTGATTTGACTGCAATTCAATACAAAAAGAAGAAAAAAAACAGAGTGGGGTGGGGGGTGCAAACAAAATGACAAATAAATAACAACACCAGGACAAAAAAAAAATATTCGGTATTCGCTTTTCTAATACTGAAGCTGCAGCAGAAATTAATGTCCCTGGTTAGTTAGTGTTGTTAATTGGGCGTGCAAAATTAAAATGTTAACGTCACTGCTAGCTGAGAACGCAGAGAAGGCCCCTCCAGCTGTATTTGACCTAATAGAGCGTGTTTCTTCCCCTTCCTTCTCTCTCTGCTTCAAGTGTCTCCAAAACTAATAAAAAAAACCCTCACAAATCCCCCCATGAAGCCCTCCATATGAACTGTCACATTAATAACACTGCACTCGTATTCAAATTTTCTGTCGAAAAGCTAAAGAAAGATTGAATGCCCCACCGTCGCGCGGCCAAAGATTGAAGACGTGTCTCATTGACATTGTTAAAAGTTTATGAAAATATATGAATTCTCAAACGTGGCGGGCCGCCGTGCAGCTCCACTCCCAACACTTCTGTTAGAGACCGCGGCTTTTAATCAAAATGATTGAATACCACAAGTTTGGATTCAGGGATTCTAATAGAGGACGGATAAAGTGTCACGGTCCAGAACTAGAAAAAGCACACGGGATCACACATGCATGCATAAAAACCTTTCTACAGTTTTTTTTTTTTTGCTTTTCTTTTCTTTTTTTTATTTTTAAACCATATTCCTCTTTGGTAGGTATCTTTTTTCCCTCAGTTACTGAGTGCTTGTGTAAATGGCATGTGTGCTGACTGCAGTGTACAGTGGGTAACTGTTAGTCTTTTGGCTCTGTTCCTTTGCTTTCTGGAGCTGATACGAAGCTGTATCTGGGGAAAGAGACATATGGCACCAACATGCACATACATACACACATTTATTCACACACTCACATGCACAAATATATGCAGACTTCTTGAGCTGGACATACATGTACAGCAACAGCTGTTGGCAACATCACATGAAAAGACTAATGGGGTGACAGGCAGCTGTGTCTTTATATGTGTGTGTGTGTGTGTGTGTGTGTGTGTGGGTGTGTGTGTGTGTGTGTGAGCGCGTGTGCGGTCTGCCGTTGGCAGCAGAGGGTGGAGGCAGAAATGCTCTCCAAAGGCTAGGAGGACCGCAGAAGAAGAAAGCAACTCCACCAGGGATAACAAATGCCATCTCGTTGGACCACACGCTGCATATCATTGCTAACAATGTAGGAGTTAAAGCAAAAAGAGCCTTGTTTGAGCTCAACCACCATACTTTTCTGAATTTATATCAACTGACCCTGTTCCCACAGTGGTAATTTGGGCTTCCCCTGGGGTAGGTAGGAAACCCTACTTAGAAGACTAGTATAAAGCTACAATATACTTTAACTAAAGTAAGGACTTCCAGCAGACTTACTGCAAAGGAAACAAAATAGAATTTATTGACAGGTAAAATTAGCCTAATAACAAAATGCAGCATTTTCTCAGCAGATACTGTTTGAGATTAGGTTTCTATTGTGTGAAGTTTTGCTACACATCTCGAACTTGTGAAAGCATCATTTTAAATACATGGCAGTAATGTGATGACACTGGCTTTTGTTTTGTTTTCATTTCTTTACTTTGTCAAGCATGTGCATTTATTTACATGCCTCTGCTGCAGCAAAGTTAGGGAGAGGTAGATGGGAGGAGCTCTGCTGAGTAGGTGGTCCCTAAGCACCTGTATGTGTAGTTGCACTGCTAGAAACACAGTGAAATTCAGTGACACAAGCCTTCACGCTCACAAACATGTCATTTCATGGTCTTTTGCATGTTCGCTTAACCTTACTGGTATAGATGCTGGTTTCTGCATCATCATCATCATGTGTATCATATATCATCATCACATGATCATATGTCATCATGTGTATAATCTAGTATCACAGATATGCAGGTAAGTGGTAAAACCTTTAGTTTAGCTTGTTAGCTAGCCTCTGGATCAATGTCATCAATTAGTGTAGCTCACATATTCCCCATCTCATCTTATTTTACATGAATGGTGATAACTGTCTTAAAAACAAAATGACTAATGAGCAATCACATGTCACATCTGTAGTATCTTTCACCAGCAAACGTGTCTGATAAATATATAAAATCTAAGATGTCTATTATCATCTGCATTAAAGAATCTGCTAAATATCAATTGCTGCAGTTGTTTTAATATTAAAGTATAGTTGAGCATATCATATAATGCAAATTGTGGGCTGCTTTTAAGTTTGACTGGAACCCCTCCTGTACTGTCAAATGTTGGCGGAGACTCTGCACTGAGTGACATGTGTATACAGTATGTGTGTGTGTTCTCATATCGCAGTGGCAAGCAGGTGGTGTTTTTCTCTCACTCCAGGAGGCTCCTCAAACAGAGAGCTTTTAGTGTCAACTTATCAATCTCTGCTGCGACACCACTAACAGCTGGGTAGAGGGTGGGAGGTTGCGAAGGGGTACAGTAAACACACAAAAATACACACATGCACATATGCACACAGTCCAAGTGTTGCCTGAAGAGAACTGTGGGAGGTGACTCATGTACCTGTTTATGTGAATGAGTTCAGCATAAGAAGACACAGGTGACAGAAGAGGCAGAGAGGTTGGGACTGAAACACCGATAAGGTGGATCGAAAAAGTGGAGAAGTAGATAGACAGTGAGGGAGGAATGCAGCATTTACAGTGCAGAGCTTAAAACAGGATTCCCTCTATGGCACTCATGTAACTTTTCTTTCTGTAACTTTTGACACAATACAACCTCCTTCATTTGCTAAAGATGAATGAAAAATGTGGGACTTTATTCATCTCTAACATTCATAAACCCACACATTACCACAGTAATTTAATAAACAAGCACATGTAGTAGCAGTACATGCATTCCTATTCTCTACTGGGGACTTTTTTCAGAAACTTGGGGGAAGAGCAGACAGAGTAAGGAGAGTTTCAGAAAGAAGACGTCACAGTGACAATAAGTGAGGACAGTTTTCTCAGAGGGCGGAGTAATTCAATGAGTGAAAAACTTAGACCCATCAAGACAGTAAGACCCTGGGTCAAATGGCAGGTACAAAAGCTTTTATCGTTTATTTTAATGTACTTTGGTGATGGATGGATGGGGTTTGTAACATAATGAATCCCTTACAGCTCATGTGATAGATTTAAAATTACATTTAGAGCAAACACCTAACTAAATAGTATAAGTTGAAATAAAAGATATTCAGCTCAGGTCTGTTATTGGTATTATCTAGTCCACTCTCCTCTAATACAACAAGCAGTGCTTAAATTCTACTGGTGATAGAAATAAATCCCTTTGAAAAATACCTGAGGAACATTAAAATGCAGACATGAATACAAAACACCAGTTTCCACATTTACTGTAATTTGAAACTGTGAAAATGACTCTCAGACTCAGTTGTATTTGTTTTGGTGTTCTGTTGGCTTCAAACAAGTTTGAAAGTATTAAACTGTAAGTTCCTGCTTTAATACATCATGTGTGACTTCAAGTTGCAGTCAACTGTACCTTGCAGAATGGGAGCACAGTGCACCAGGGCTGCACATGGAAAGACAGAGTTTATCATAACTTAATCAGTGGGTGTGTTAGAGGCTGGTAATAAAACTTACTCACACTTTGGTAATAGAGAAGACAGTTCTGAGGAATTTCTAATAAGACAGAACTTGTTTGATTTCCCAAATGCCCAAACATGCTGCCAAGGGCAAACAATGTTGTTTCTCATTGTTATCCATGTATGAGGATGTGCTGTTTTCTTTGGAATCACAGTGGTCTGATGACAGGGAGCTCATATGGCTGTAAGCAGAAGAGGAAAGTTTAACTTGTGTTATGATTTTTCATGGAACTAAGTGAACTGTGTGCGTCCTGAGGATGTTAAATTCCAAACACCATTTCATGGTGGCTTCTGGTAAGAGAAAGTATAACAAAAGTGAAACAGACAAAGAAAACATTAATTAACGGGGGTTTCTTAGATTATGGGGAGATCTATATAAGTTGGCTCCACAAATTTTAGTGACAAAAATAGCACAGACCACAGTTGCCGCCCACTGCCTCTGACCAGGTCATCGGCACAGTGAGAAAAACGCAGTCGGTCTTGATACCAAATGTCTGGTTTGCTGCTGATTTCCCAGTGACAATCCCTTGCTCCTCCAAGTGCTATGCATGGCAAGTCACCAAAATACAGACAAGATGCAAGAAAAGGAAATAGGAAGATGAAAAAAAAGACACTGCACCTCAGGAAAATACTGCTCTGTGCCATTCGTCCGCACAAAAATAGAGCCCTTATTCTCATAGGACATGAATACTCTGCCAACCCACCAGTAGCAAGGGAGAAAAAAAAAACTGAAACCCACCAATGACTGTCATGGTGTAGTTTAAGTCCATCAGTGATGAGTGAGGTACAGTTGTAAATCCCACCAGTGGCAGGTGGGGTACAGACTGAGGCCCACCCAGTGAATGACAGGGTGGGTTGCAGTCAAATCCATCTACATCAAAGCTCCAGGCCTCGTCTTCCTCCTTCCTTGGCTTTCTAAAGAAGCTCAGGAGTCACAGCTATCACTCTCTTCCTCAGCCTCCCCCTCCTATTCCCCCCATCCCCTTGCCTTTCATTATCTCCACCGCGAGAAGGGAGAGAAATGGGTGGGGAAAAAAAAAAACAGAAGAAGAGGAGAGTGGAGAGGTCTGAAGAGGTTTTCAAATCCAGTGAAGCCTGTCACATTACAAAAACATGTCGCTTTAAACTAAATGTGAAATATCAGTAATTGAAGCCATAAATCCACTGTTGTGTTTCCCCTCACCTCCTCCTTTTCCTTCCTTTCCTCTCTCCCTCTCTTGCCATCCCTCCCTTGCTCTCTTTTTTTTGTGAGGGCGCTTTTGATGAGCGGCAAATTGGAAATTATTTTGTGTTGTAATGCCGCTCTGAAACGTCTTCCCATTACCATGCGTCAGTCAGCACTGACAGTGAAATTACTCAACTGTCAATCTGGCTATCAAAAGAGGTGGGTGGTGGAGGAGAAGGAAGGGGGTGAGCGTGGTTATACCAGGAGTTACAGAATGATCAATAAAGAGAGGATGATAGAGGGGGGAGGGAGGGCTGAGAGAAGAAGAAAGGGGGGCGAGGAGAGTGTTTGGTCCGTCATAATACTTCTGTTGTGATTGAATAAATCAAAACTATTGTGGGATTTAGCTGTCACCATTACCCTCCTCCTGAGTGTTCTTATTACTGTGTGCCTGAGTGTGTGAGTGTGTGTGTGCTTGCCGTGGGCAGCAGCAAATTAACCATAATTGCAGATAAGGGACAGTATGAAGGAGAAATGTATAGAATCAAGTAAATGGAATAATTCCTTTGTATGGCAATAATTTACGGTCTGAGCCAGGTTACCAAAACCTAGCTGAGATTCTCTCCTGCTGTGTCCCAAGGATGTGTGTGTGTGTGTGTGTCCTAGAGGGCACAGCTGTGTTTTTGTTAGCGTGTGTAACTACATTTCCAGTGATATAGCTGGGAAATAACAAGCTAGATAAAGCATTACCTCCAGCTGGTGATCATTAAGAAGAAAATATCCACCAATATACCCAAAACGTGTTTATTTCTCTTTTTTTCAGGTTTATGCCTTTTGATTCTTGTTAGAATAGTCTTTATTCAATACAATTACTCGCTAAAAATTATCTGGTGAAGAAACATAACAATTCTAACGATGGATAAACTCTTGCTATAAATAAAAAGAAGGGCAAATTGTAATTGGAAACTCTGGCCTCACCTGCATCCCTGCATGTTATACAATAGTTCCTGAATGTTCTACTATTATTACTACTGCAGTGTGTGTGTGTTGCTGTGATGTGTGTCTGTAATGACTGGTGCTTTCAGAGGTTCTGCAGTATATAGGGAGAAAAGGAGAGGGAGAGAGAGGGAGAGAGGAGAGTGAGAACTCCTTTATTGCTCAATGCTAAATTAATTGCACCAATTATTCACAGAGTGAGTTGTCTAGTGGCGGCCTTCGGGGGGCGAGGCCCTGACCGCTCTCCCTCATTTTTAATTGGCTGTCCTGTTGAATAATTGATTGGAGCAAATGTGAAATGGATGGGAAGGTCCAAGTGTCTTTCATCACAACGGGCCGGCCGCTCTGACAGCCGGCCACAAACAAACTCTGCTGCTGTACGCAATAAACAAACCACACGCAGCTGAGTTCAGCCTGGCTACTGCGGCGGGGTTAGAATAGCAGATATGACTCCTGTACAGGACACTGCCCTCTGAGGCCACGACAAGATGCACAACACCAGTAAAACTGATACTGGCAGGACAGAACTCAAGGAGGGGAGGTTTGAGAGTGAGCAGAAACACTGTTTATATCATGGCGTAAATGGTGGACCACAGTAACCTGTGCTGAAATAATCTGAACTGACAACTGAACAGTAAACTACATTTAATGTGAATGACTCAGACTCATGTGGAAAGGGAATTTCAGGTAAAGTACTCAGCAGTACAACTAATGCCTCAGAGTCATTACAGATACAATACATAACATTTTAACTTAAAACCTATAGTACAACTTTAACTCTGAGATTGTAAAGAGATCGCTGGAGATAAACAAGACCACAGTGGGGATCTTTACAGCCTCTGGGCTACACTTTGGGTTATGTTTCATGGGGATGTATGGCTATGTTGCTTCATGACACAAGAAAGTAAGACGATGCTATTCCTCCAGCCAAACTTGTTAACATGTTTAACTGATTCCAAGAAACAGGGTACCAACAGGGTATATTGGAAATGTAGTCCTGACACACCAGCAACTGATAAAACCTAATAAGATCAATCTGTGCCACCTTAAAAACATGAAAATAGTGAAAATAGTATTTACCAAATTAATATATTAAAAAGTGATTATGGATGAATGAATCCCTTAATGACCCTTGGGGAATTTGCTTTCCACAGAGAGCATAAAAGAATATATATATATATATATATATATATAAAAGAATATATATTTTTTTGTGCTCTCTGTGGGAAACAGAGCGAAAAAGCGTCGTGTGGGGGAAGAGGGTTTTTTGTTGTGTATA
>JBBMJY010000025.1:18367410-18437840 GCA_037833715.1 Toxotes lorentzi | reverse complement strand
TAAAAGTCAGGAATCATACATGACAATCTGTAACATAAGGAAAAGCACTCCCAAATGCAGGAATGTTTAACATACAATCGGTGCACTCCTCTATTTATTTATTGTACACCTCTGATTCTCTTTTACATACACACGTTAGGTACACATTCTTCTACCCCACAGACACACAGACAAACACACACACACACACACAGACAAACACACACACACACACACACACACACACACACACACACACACACACACCCCTACGCAGAAACACACACAGACCCAAACCCCTCGGTAATCAAAGGCTATTAACTCCTGGTGCTTTCGCAACAAAACAGATGTAAGATTCATGAGTCCCTGCCCGTGACTGTTGTCTTTGCCACAGGCTAGTAAAGAAACAATTAGTGCAGAGCTGGCCTCACTGTCCGCCACAATCAATAGTCCCTGATGGTCTTCTAAGCCTATTGACCGAGGCCTGTTCCTTTCTCTGACCCCCCCATCTGTAGTGCCCGACAGCAGCTTCAATCCACCTATCTGGACCTTGGGAGAGGGTTACCAGGTTAAACAAGGCCCGATCCATGCAAACAGGCATTTATTAATACTTTCTGCCTCAGGCTGCATTTGTATGCAGTGGGCGTAACACAGGGCTAACCCCTATAACAGGTTATCAGTTGTTTAGCTGGACATGACACTTTAAACTTCAGGGTAAACATCATATAAAAGGATCAAAATAATGAAAGCCATTCATGGATGATTTTTTTGAGAAAGCCAAAAGTTTTGAAGTTTAATTTTTGTTCATCAGAGCGTGTTTGCATTGCAGTTATCATCAAATGGGGGTATAAAATGATACTTCTTCCTGCTAAAGGTTGCAGATGCCTGGAGGTTAGAAATTTTTGACAGTGATGGTGCGTTTGATGGTCTGGTCCCTGGACTGGCGTAGAAAATCGCAGTGTACTGCACGATTCTCACTGCAGCAGCTGCATACTTTGGGACAATAACACAACTAATTGCGACTTAAGCTGCTCTTCAAAATGGAAACTTTTTGTTGAACTTTGGAATAATTAAAAAACGATTCGCATAATCAAAAAAAAGAAGATAAAATTACTGTTTCTCAAACTAGAAAAACTGCACTGAAAAAAAACATTTTAGGTTAATGCTCACCTGTGCTTTTGAAGATGGTGTGTGTATGTGTGTGGCCACACACACCATCTTATACCAATCACCTCACTTAACAGCACCCTCAGTGGCACTGAAGCAATCTGCTGATGTTACAGTAATTGTCTGAGTTTGTGTTTGTGTCCTGACAAAAGCCTCCTCCTTCCTCGCATGTAACAACATCTGGACCGGTCCTACTCACTACTCCCCGGCCTGCTGTGACGAGCTTCACCTCAACGATGCCTGCTAAGGAAGAGGAGTAAGAACAGGGAGGCAATGAAGACGGAAGGGAGGGAGAGGTTGAGGCAGGGGAAGCGGAGCAGCTGTAAGGATGAAGGGGTTGGCAGCGGTGAACAGGTGTCACTCCCACTGACGGGCTGCCTCTGTGCCCCCCACCCTGACCACCCGCCCCACCTACACACCCACGCAGGGTAGTGGGGGTAGTGGCGGTTAGGAAAGCATCAATCTCTCACCCATTCTTCACTCCACGCCTACCATCCTCCTCTTCCTCAGATGGCACCCAAGCCTCAGCTCAATCTGTCTGCTGGGCCCACAGATTGACATACAAACACTTGCACATTTGCTCATTAGCACACACAAATGTCTGTACATATTTATAAGTGTGTGAACATGTGAATGCATGGGCATAGGCTTGTGAATGTATGCAAACTACCACACACCTTTGCTCTGCTAAAGTACTCTTTTTTCTTATGGTGTGCTCTTTAGGGATCAAGCTGTACAACATTTAACATAGAGCTGAGTTAAAGAATTGTTTTTAGCTACATTTAAAATGATAATGACAGTAAATTTTGAGCCAATCTACTACTGTACAAGCTCTAAACTAAGTTGAATATCAGTCTATAATCACTTCAGTGCTGTATTTTTACAGTATGAGCCCCCAGATCAGATTTGTAGCAGAAAATCAATTGTATTACGTTATAACACAACGTTATAACACAAAGCTGTTGTTTGAAGGTTGCTCGTAATGGCAGACTGTCAAAGGGTGAAGTAGCAAAGAAGTCTCAGAAAATTCAACTAATTGCAACTATGGCAACATATTTATTATCTTTAGTAAACAACCAAACGCTGTAACTAATTATTATTTTGATTAAATTTTTTGATCAACTAATTATTATGTCTATTGATGTAAGTTCACAAGTCCAAGTTGAAATTGCTTGTTTTGTTCAGTAAACTGTCCAAAAATAAAAGTTATTTATTTGCAATGAAATTAAATGGAGCAATGCAGCAAATTCAAAACGTAATTTTGTGAACATTTTCAACCACAGCCTGCTACTGTTTATGTTAAGTGTATAAAGCGTTTACTGCCTTTAATTTTTGTTTTCCAGTGCCTCATTTTTAATAGAAAGAATGCTCATAGTGTATAGTACTTAATTTTCCCTAAGGTTACCTACTTATACTACACATCACTTCCTGTGCTTCCTTTTGCTGTTATGTAAATTTCCCACCATGGGATCAATAAGTTTATCTGATCTTATCAAAGCTGTTGTTAGTCTGTTTTCTGCTGATTGAATGGTCAATTAATTGATCATTTCAACTCTAAGAAAGACGACAAACCTTTGATCAAAGTGGGAGCAGTGTTCTTTATGAAAAATGTGGTTTGATATGAAGAGGCACAAACACTAACATTGCCCTTAGAGCAAGATCGAGACTAACAATCATGACCATCACCACAAGCTCATTTGTTTCCAGTAATTAAGCAAATGTCAGAACTAATTAAACTTTAATTTACTGATGTTTAAAATTATAACCTGTTATATCTTCATAAGGCACGAAATAGTCAAATAAATCAATCAATTGATCAATCAGACAATCAATACATTTATCTATTTACTGTATCTATCCATGCCTACATCTGTCCATCCATCCATGATCACAGCCCTCACAGCTTTCATAACCTTCGTCACTTTACGCATTACAGGACAGTGTGGTGGGAGGGTTGGAGGGAGGTGCAGGTGTGTGTATAAAGCACCCACCCCCACCCCCACACACCTCTCTGCCCTCATCCTTCCTCCACTTCCCTCCCTCCTTTGCTGTGGTGAGGAGGGCAGTAATTACTCTGGTGTCAGCGTTGCTGGGTGCGACTCCTCCCCCGGCATGGGGCGGCGGGCATCCATAACCCATCGTCCTGCCACGGGGTAAACGCCGGGCCATCCATCACGCACCCACTTGACAAATACCTTCCATAATAGAAGTTTATTTTTATGGGAGGCTGAATCAAGGACTTTCCCATGCATACAAAAACGTGTCAGAATTATTTATGGCTTGTGCTGAGACGCACAATATGTCATATCAAAGTCCCATCCCGCTTGCCGGCGCTGCTGGAAGCTGCCGGCGCTTGGCCTGTCGATATCTCCGCTCGCTATCAATAATGTGGAACACCGCCACGATAAGCCTCAGGATTCTGAGGTCATACTCGACACACACAAAAGCACACGCGTGGGAGCTGACACACGCACGTTCTCAGGCATCACGTGCATACATACACATGGACATACACAAAAAAAAAAAAAAAAAAACTCACACATGACATACACAGATGTGTTTTCAAATCCATTTCAAACCAAAGACTCGCTCCTACACACACAGGCGGGAAGAAAATGCAAAAAAAAACAACACACAGTTGAGGCGAAAACATCAATTCATACATGTGCCTGTAATCCCACATGAAATGCTGTTAGCAATGAAAACAAACATGTTTTTGCACTCACACGTAAAAACATAAAACAAGAGAAAGACCAATCCCTGCACGAATCAAGTGAGTTTTTCCTTTAACTGTTTATTTACTTTACTCTCAGTTCCTCCCGCAAGAATAAAACAATTACCCAAACAAAGATTTTCACAAGGCTGAACTTGCCCCGCTGTGCAGCGAGCACGACCACGGATCGCCGTCTGTCAGTCAAAATCAGCACCAAGGTCAGACGGAAACAAAACGGTTTGGAGACGAGGGAGTGCGGCTGCCGCTCCATCTCTGTGTATGTGTTTAAAGTGTGGACATGTACCTACGTCCATGTGCTGTAGAGTAATCTCCAACAGTACAAAAAAAAAAAAAAAACATAACAACTTAAAGGAAATCCCTACACTGCAGTCTGCAAATCTGAGAGCTGTCAGTCAGCGTGAGTGGCAACCCCCTTTCGCCCAGAGAAACGGCAATAAATTGGGTTTCCTGATAAGGCCCCGACTACACCAGCACAACGTCTGACCAAAAAAAAAAAGAAAAAATGAGCTGCTTTTCTGTAGGCCACTTGAGTGCTGTCAATCAACATGACTGGCAGACTCACATGTCGCCAGTGGAGAGAGCAATGGAGGGAAAAAATAGATTAATGTACAGAAGAAGGAGCGGTGGGAGAGGAAGAGGGAGGAGAAGAGAGAGACAGCATTAAGCCTGGCTGAGAGAAAATGAATAAATATGATAAATATGATAATTGAAATGATGAGATTTTGGTACTTGGTATTGGATTCCGCTATGTGCCCAAAGGGATTAGTCCTTCATTCACTGTCATTTTCAGCCTTTCTGTCCCCTTATACACACACACACACACACACACACACACACACACACACACACACACTTACGTAAACACTGAGCGCCCACGCATGCAGACAAATACAAAATACATACATTTAACAAAAAGATCTAATTCTACCAGGTGGATTGTTGTATGTGTAAAACTCTGAGGCAACAGGAGGTGATAAACCTAAAAGTAGCCGTCTGCAAACCCACCAGCAAAGTAAGAAAAAAAAGAAAAAGAAAAAAGAAGCGTTGGTAGCAGCGGGAGAACTTTGTCCTGTGAAGACAGAAGATGTATGGCTCAGGGGAGATAGTAGCAACGGTAAATGATTACCTTTTTACAAACTGGGCCTTTGTAATAAAATGCGTAGGGGGGAGTATTATCAATTCAGCCGCCTGGTGAAGATAGCATTTCTGAAGCCACGGTGAGGCTGATCACTATCTAGAGAGGAGCCTGAATCTGTATTCCTCACTGCGAGTCCAGGAGGGAGAGGGGTCTGAGACCTGTTCGTGTGTGTGTGCATGTGTGTTTCACTGAGAGAGACATCCGTTAAGGCCTCTTGTGCCTGCAGGCCCAGCCATGACAGAACCAAGATCTATTTTCTTACACCCACAAACAGAAAGACATGCAAGAGTGTGTGTGCATACACACAAACATACACGTGAAATCTCTTATACGTGCAAACAGACACACTTAGTCCTTGGGGCAAAGAACTATAAGATCTGAGATGAAGTTCTGTGTGAAAGTGTGTGTGTGTACATCTTTATACAGCGTGTCTGTGTGCCAACCTGAGACTCTGTTAGATTCTGGAGAAAGACACTGACAGATGACATGTACACATGCTCAAAACACACACACACACTCTCAAACAACACACTTGTCTGATAGCAGTCAAACAGAGAGTAGAGACAACACAGAAGAGACAACAGACAGACCGGCAAACAGATAGAGAGACAGATAGCATGGCACAGCTCAGCTGCTGGCCCAGAGTCACATCACTCACTCTCAACACACACAAACACATCACCGAAATGGTAAGAGATCATAACACACACAGACACACACGGTATCACAAGAAAGAGGCAGAAAGAGACTGATGCAGTGAGGGAAGAAGAGCAAGGGGGTTAAAAAAAGGGTAGACAGCGATATCATTGTAGCCCCGGGAGGTTAATGCACACTGCTGAATTGTGGGATATTTATATGAAACAAGATGACCAATGATGTGACACTCATCTGTGTGCGTGCAAGCCTGTTTTAAAACACACCATGTGAACCACACTCCTGCAAACCTTAACCTTTTACCTACATGTATCAGAGGTCCCTGAATGTAGAGTGAAGTTAAAACCAGTCATCTTCAGTGTTAATGAATTAATTCACTATGTAGAGAATAATATCAATGGAAGATGATTGTCTTTTATAACTATAAATATATATATTCACATCAAGTCCTTTGACTGGTCATGAGAGCTACTCAGATTGTGAAAACAGTTGTATAGCGTCTTCAGTTCTGGAGGGACCTTTCAAAGCCTGATAAAACAACCCGAATGATGTTATCTCGGCTTGGGCTTGGACTCTACAAATTTGTAACAGAAGTCCTGCTTTATAAACCGGGCACATGGATGTGTTAAAAACATGGGGGTCTGCATTTATGTCCATTGCCTTATTTCGTTTTTGTGAAGCACTTATATCTTATATTCTGCTCTTGAAAGGTTTGATATGAATAAAGTACCTTACTTTGGTAATGAAAGTATCTAGTTGCACTGTGGTAAATGTAGGATTCAGTGTTTTTGAAACAAAGAGTCAGCATATCTCAGCCTCTGATACTTCAATTTTAACCACTCTTCTTCAGTGTGCACCTCAGAAGTCCCCCAGGTGTTGTGGAATATCCCTTTAAAACCTCAGCAAATAAAACCCAAACTATTTTGTTGTTATTACAAGAGGGAAGTTGAAAATTCCTGCCTGCTTTAAATGACCCTTAAAAAGTATAAAACTTAACAAGGTAGATTTAATGTTTTATGAATTGTTTAGTGTGTTATAACTAAAAATACGATTTTACAGCTGATGTGAGGTTCAGTGAAAGTTTAGATGTTCAAAAGGTCAATTAAGAAAGAATCCAAATATTTTTTGTCCAACAACTAACACTAAAATAAAGTTTCCTGTTTAAATAATCATATTCAATAGATATTTTAAGACATTTATGGCCCTGCGGTCCTGAAATTCTTCCATTCACTCAGCAGACACTTTTGTTTAAAGCGACTCACCACAGGTAAGTACATTAATAAAGTAAAACAGACAGGTCCTCCAGCCGATCAGCCAACCCAAGCACACATTGAGGACGCAGCAGATTCCGAACTCAGATCTCTAAATTTAAATAAAGTGCCCCGTTCAGATCTTCATCTCAACAAATACACAGCACAGAGCTCTGCTATAGAAACACAGAAGTTTTTCTCCTCTCTCCATCCTCCTTATTCTCGTTTTCCTTTTTTTTCACAGGTGTCAGAGGAGATTTCATGGCCTGTGCGTATGTGTGAATTTGCCACACCCCTTTTGAGTGCTAATTTACCCTTTTAGGTTTAATCTCCCCATGAGTGGCTTTCTTCGCCCTTTAATTAGGCTATGGGGAGTCGACACTAACACTAAACACGCACACTTAGACTTCGAGACATGCACGCAGACTGTTTCTTGGTACCATACACACACATATACATGTACACACACACCCACTCACACACAGCAGAAACACAGTCCTAGACTTGAGACACGCTTCGGGAAGACAGTCCTCATCAGCCCTCTATGGGCCTCTTTCACACTCTGGCTCCCCTCAACTGCACCAGTCACCGAGACAGGACAGAGAGAATGGGAGGGAGAACAAGAAAAGCATTAAAAAAAAAAAAAAAAGTGAGATATTCTGTACTTGTGAGAGGACAGAAAGAGGTGCAGGTGGTGAAGGCATTCATCTCTGAACTTTTTCCATTTCAAATCTGTTTGTCAAGTTAAAGCTGCATTAAGCCACATCAGATTTTGGCAGACCCAAGTGGCAGCGGGAGATAGATGTTTGTGAATTTTTTTTAAAGTTTAAAGACTTCACTGCCCATAAATTTTCTAACAAGATTTTGGTGATATGTGCACTCATTGAACCCAAATAATGTGGTGAAAAAAAATCGTTGGAACAGATTAGGCCTGGCATTCTCTTATGTTAATGAGATGCTTGAATTTTCCTCATCGGTTTCATCACTAAGTTTGGGATTTAGGCGGGAGGCTGGAGTGTTTTTACATAGAACTCCTGCTCTGCAGCCTCAAAGTGGTCCATAAAATCTTTTTTTTATTTTTTTTTTAAATGCATAAAGATGTGTTGAAGTGCTACCAAGTATGCCAGAAGTGCTTTTACAATAAAACCTTGGTTTTTTGGACAGAACCATTGTAAACACTAGGCTTTATCAATCAGAACACTAGAAAATAGGCAGATCTTTGCTCTCTGGATTATTTAGTGTCCTCCTTCTCTGCCCACAAGTGTGTCTCTTAGAACACCACCTGTACCAGCGCTAATTTAACACTGAATCTCCTTTATTCCCCTTTTTCCCCCTCTTTTACAAACAGACCACAGATTTACCTAAACAAAACTGTGCACTAAAGAGGGAAATACAATAACAGCACTAGTGATAGTGGCTTGTTATGTTGGAAATAAGAGGGCACTTAATTGGGGTCTGATAGTCTAATAGGCAGCCCCTCTGATTACCAACTCTGCACACTGGCTTAAATTAGCCCACTGATGAGCAGCCAGGGGATTCAATTATGCTAGGGGAGAAATAAGGGGCCCTAATAGGCCACTGTATCAGGAAACATGGGATTGGGTTGGGCTAAAGCACTGGTAATTGGTTGTTTAGTTGGGAAAGTTGAGCCTGGTAATTAGAGATGCCGAGACGTTTGGAAAGCCACCAAACAGACGACACATGGAGGCTGGAGAGGCGAAGGAGGAAGACAAGGGTCCTTGGCACAGTAAAAGGGGCAAAGGTTGTGGTGGAGATCTCAGAAGTGCACTTCAGCCAATGAGGATTTAGATCAGGGAAAACATGTTGGTACTAGGAGTGGTGTTGACTCAGTAAAGGTCAAGATGGGGCAAGCTGGGTTAAAACTAAAAATCAGCAGTCTGGCCTTGCCTCGCAAGCTGCTCTCCTCACAATTTCTGCTTTTCTTTCTTATCTTTTCACTCTTTTTTTCTCAACTTTCTCAGCACTGGCTCTTTCTTTCTTTCCTTCTTTTCTCTCCCCCCTTCCTTCCTTCCTTTTTTTTTGTCTCAGGCAGGTTAGCTGTTAGCTGTAGCTGGATGTGTACAGTGTGTCTGAATTGAGGGAGAAGGAGGACTGAATTATGGATGAGGCTTTATAGGAGCCGGCGGCCTGTCTGCTCCCATATTCACTGTCCCATACAGGAGAAGCAGCCCTGCCCGTGAGCATCCCCACCACACGTCACTCACGGGGAGTGTTTGTGTGTGTGTGTATATCTGTGTGTGTTTCTGTCTATGTTCATATGAGAGCAAACAGCAGTGTTCCCGTTTTCTGGTAAATACTCAGCTTTTATCTTTTGATTAACAGGAAAGAAGCACTTGATGTGAACTGACATGTTACAATCAATTGAGATTGTTTAAAAAGTAGCAATTTATATTAATGATGCCCTGATTCAAATCAGGAAAGTGGGATAATGCATACAAACAAAAACTGCTACTGTAGATTTCCAGTAAAAGTTGTTTCAGTCTTTAAGAAGACATTTGCTCATTAACTACTTAAAGCAGTGCAGAAAATAAAATACACACTTGTACCCACAAAACAGTTTAGCACTGCTCTCTCTCCTGTGCCATTAAACACTTCCTATGAACTTCCTGTGCTCCAAATGCCATGATCAGAATGTAGCATTTGATTAAGAACCTATGCAGACAGCACAATTTCATCCTTTTGTCCTGCTATCACACTGTGCAACTCTTAGGCTGTGCCCTACATAAGCCATCTGCAACTTTTTAGAATAGTGCAACATAAGCATGCACCTAACATAACTGTGCCATTGCAACAACACCAGGGAACATTTGTCAGGTGTCATCAATCTGCCTCAAATTGTCTAACAGTGACAGAAGTTGTCCAGAGGCTCAGACAGAGGCGGACCCAGTCTGGCGATGACAGTATGCTTCCAATGATCATTTACCGTGTGAAAGAAAAAAATCTGTCTGTAATGGCCTAAAGGTGGTAAAAACACACTGTAGACATCACTTCACATTCGCAGCAGCCAGAAACCGATTGCTTCTCTGTCTCCATACTGATTGGATGGGACTTGTCAGTTAAGGCTCTGAATGGCCTCTAAACAGCTGAAGAGAGTCTCTCAGATTGGCACCAGGAGGAAGGGAAGGGAAGAGGATGAAACAAAAGCCCGTTTGTTGTGGCTGATGTGTGATAAATGCAGCCGGTTGGGGGAGTTTTCACGCTCATTGGAGCAGGTCATTATGCAGGAATTGCTGCTTACTCGGCCCAGACCGGCCCTGTATTGGTTTACGGAGCAACATGCAACTGACGGTGAGCGTTCGCCCCTAAACCGCTTCGCTACCCCACCACCCCCCTTGTTGCACGTCTCACGGGGCACATTGGGATCAAGCAGCTGCTTCGCAAGCAAGTAATATCTTAAGCAAGACTACATGTGGAGTTTGTGGATGTAAAGAAGTAGATATTAAACACAATGCAACGGTCCAAAAGAGAGACATTTAAGTGTGGGATGAAGAAGAACACAGAGTTTTGATTTCAAAACTATTTTCTTCAGTCCGTGAGCCGCTCAGGACCGAATGAAGCTGAAAGGTGTTTCTCCATGAGGGAATTCTCCAATTAACACCCCAACAGTGGTTTGAGCTAACCTTCAAGTTCATACATGCAGGCTTGCTGAGGGTGCTTTGTGCAATTAAGAAAATTTGACAAAATGGAGAGACACAGTAACAGGCACAGAAAGGACAATATAATATTATTTAGAAAAAACAAAACAAAACTATATAAAAGAGATTATAAAAACTGCCACACTGTGACCGGAAAGGCCATTTTCATTCATGTTTCAGGCCATATTCAATGAATCTTAAGCAAAAATTCTGATGCGGAGAGCACAAAAACTGAATATGAAGTCATTTTTTTGAGTTAAGAGTTAATTAATTGTAACTTTCCATCACAGTTGACTCTTTTCTGTGGTGTTAAAAGTATTTCACACTTTTCTGGCTTCCAATTAAGCCTGCAAATCCCTCATTGTTGATTTTGTAAGATACAGCTCAAAAACTAAATTTACGCTGTGACAGCATCAGCACAATGAGCCACCCTGTTCATCTGATTTTACATTGTACTGAACAGAACGACTTTTTTTCATTAATGCCCATCATGTGAATGCAACATAAGGAAGGTGACACAAAGACGCAGGTTCATCACTAATGCTGACGACTTGATGTCCTATAGGTGTTTCTCAAAGAACTGTGATGCATTGTTTTTCTTTCACATATTTTTCCACATAAAAACGTGTCACATATAACACACTGTTATTAGAAACAGATGTTGATTTTAACGCCAGTGTCTGTGGCTTCTTTCACAACGTCGACACAGTGTCATATGCGCTGGGATACCAGGACACATTTGCATGACATACACACCTGTCCTCCACAATCCAACACGCTGCTGCAACACAATACGCAAGTAAAACTCAGGAGAGTAATGTTTCATTACATGATGAACAGAAGGTGAAAGTGAGGGAGGGAAACCGGGGAGGCACACAGATGCATAACTTAAGTAAAAGCCATCGAAATCCATATTTGTTTACAGATTTGTTTAATAACGAAAAATATATGCAAACAAATGAATTTGCCTGTGGTTGTAACTGTGTATTAAGATCATCACTTACAAGGCCAGGTCTCCTCTAGCCCTCTACAGTAGCCATCCATCATGCATTATTAAGGAAAACAGAATCTGCATAAAGCGGCAACAATGCCTTGAAGAAGTTTATTTATTTATTTGTTTTGTCTTTTTAGGCACTAAGCAGCAGATCCAAGTACTCAGTCGCTGTTAGCTAATTACAAAGCATTTGATCTCTATGCCCTCAGGATGTGCAATTATAACCTTGGTTGAAAATTAGGGAAATATTTCACAATTAAAAATAGTGGAATGAAGATGCTCTGACAAAGCTAATGGCGACATCTCACCTGTGTTTGTGTGTGTGTGTGTAACATAGCTTTTGGTACTGAACAGGACGAGAGGCTGATTTAACAAAGCCACTGCCCTGCAACCACAGCTGACCTCGCTGGAGGGAGATGGCAAAGGAAGAAGGAAATACACCATTTCCCAAAGCTGCACCAGTCAGAGCGTACTCGCAGCATTTTAACTAGAAAGAAAGTTCTAGTAGAGCGGTAATTTAGCAAAGTCACAGCGCTATGAAGTACCTGTAGCTCTAGCTCTGCTACAGCAGTGCTATCTATGCCCAGATCACACAGATGCTGCCAGTTCTTTCGGGCATATCTCTCTGCAGATCGCACATGGAAGACAATTGTCATTACCATTTTATTAAAATGTGTCCTATCAGCAACATTTTCCCCTCACATATCTAACCTCCTTCCTTTTTTTCCCTTCTTTTTTCCCCTCAAATTCTAATCATCATTCCCCTCCATCACTTGCTGGGTCTAATTCCCTCTCTTCCTTCGTTTGCAAAGGACCTCTGCTTTCATCCTTGAGAAGGGCTTTAATTCGAAGTGCGACGCTGAATAAAGAAGGGAAGACGGAGAGAGAGAGAGGGGGGAAAGAGAGTGATATGGAGAGACAGAGCAGCAGCGGAGACGTTTGGGTGTCAATCAATACAGCGTAAGGGGCTGCAAGGGCCCATGACTAGGGTGCGTTTGATCTGTGTCTTTCAAAGGGGGAACAGCGGGAAGGGCCATCACAGACAATTTGCCTCTCGCTGCTGGCCCTGGTGCCACTCTGACAGAGAGCAATCACAAGCAGGTTAATTCAACATCTACCTTCTTAATCTTTTTTTCCCCTGTCTCTTTCTTTTGGTCTCGTTCTGTCTACTTAGATGAAACACTGCTCTTTCTGCTACCACCACCACCTGCCTTTTCCCTCGTTTGAAAGAGGAAGAGATCACAAGTGTACTTTCAATGCCTTTTCAAACCACCTATAGTTTGACTGCTTTGGTTTTAAAAAGGTAAAGAGTTGCTGAATATCTGCATTTCAGCGATGGTTTATTTAGGTGTCACTATCACAAGGCAAAAATTCAAGCAAGCTGTTATGCATCAAAGTGGGATCAGTAATCTCTCTTACCATCAGCTGCATTTTTGAACCATTTCTTTTGCTGTCATTCTTTGGGTTTATATCTGTCAAGCAAGTGTCAAGATGGCATCTTGAAAACATGCTGCCGAACTTGACTGAAAGAGGAAGATGTTTCCTCCAGACAACTGAAAGATGACATGTGTTTCAGATGAGATCTGACCTTCGCTCACAAAACTCTAAACTGAAACCCACAACGTATGGCGCCTGTTATAGTCACAACATTGGCCTGGACACATGCAGAGAAATCTCCCTCTTGACTGGATACAACAGTTATGCTCCCATATGGCCTAACAGATCAAACGTAGGAGGAAACAAAGAAAACTAAATGAATCTGTGAGAACATGTTCTTCACCAAAGGTCAGTCATACATAAGGACAAACAGAGGTGAGGGAAATTCTGGGGTGAAAGGGTAAGATGGCATAAAGGTGTGCTTTGGTTAAAGGTGAGAGAGCATGGAGAATATGTAGTTGAAGGTAAAAAGGTTGTGTGGGGAGGTTAGGAGGTGGAGGTAAAGAAGATCAAAGATAAAAGTAGGTCCTTGAATTTGAAGAATAGAAATTATAACAAGAATAAACCTGTTTCAGAAATTAAAAAAAAAAAAATAAACTTTTCAGAGTCAGCACAAAGACATAACTCAGATTCATTCAGTTTCAATGAGAAATAAACCACAGTGCCACCAGAATGCAGCCATTTTCCAGTAATGTCCCTGCCTGGCCTCTTTCCCATGGTGCTCCCCTCCAACTCTTCTGCTTTTATGTAAGGTCAGAGGGATAACAGGATAAAGGCTGTCCTCTCTGGTCCTCTGAAGGACAAGCACTCTGCCGATTGGATTTGGTGGCCTTCAAGGACAAAGGAAGAACACTAGGATACAAAGGAAGCAATAGAGGAGGAACAAGATTTCATCTGTCTCTATGTCCTGAGTGATTGGCAGGGATGGCTAGACCAGCAATCTTTGAGTACTGCCTCTTTGTGGCTCGGTGCCCTCCATCAACATTGAATAGCAAGACTTGATCCACCGACAAAAACGCACTCGAGGATTCAGGAAGATCTGACCTCTGTGGAATATTAGAGCTCCAACAGGGCTGAAGGGGCAACTAGGTGGCTTAATTCAGGGGAATGATTTCAAATGTTGATTTGTCTGTGTTTATATACTGTAAGTGTTTGTGTGCACAATAACATGAAGATTAGAGGGTTAAGTTAGAAAATGGATGTTGGTAGGTTCAATCCTACAACAGCAGAAAAATTGTGGAGAGGGAACATAATGTTTCCAGCTACCATTAAGGTGCAAGGCACTTACAGGGGCACTCCAGTAATTTAGGTTTTTACTTGCATAAAGTACTGGGACACAAAGTGATGGATTATTAAAAAGCAGAATGGGCAACACTGATGCAGCCGAGTAAGATATATCCTGATCTATAGTTCCTAGTATGGAGAAAGCTCCAGAAACACTGGACCTTACCACTAGATTTGTGGTAGTACTGGGCATTTCCCAGATGTGTATGTGCGTAACTGTGAAACTCAAGCAAGACATTGCTGGAAATAAGCATGGACTCCAAACAACCTTTAAACACTGAGGTGTTCAGGACCTGTCCCAGGCACTGTTGTTCTAAAATTTGGCCATAAGTTATGTTCAGGTCTTACTTCTGACAAAGAGTTTTCATTAGGGACATGCATTTCATTGAATTACACACATGTTAAGAGAGACAAAGGGCAATGAGATAAGGACCACAGAAAGACAGCACCTAGGCCAGCTGCTATAGTGCATTAGTAGACTCTCACCCACTCAACATAATCAGTAATCTTGAGATAGGGCTTCTTTGTGAAACACTTTGCTTTGTATTTTCTTACAGAGCCAACCCAAGAGCATGTTACCTGCATGTAGGTAGGCAAGGTCTGGGTTCTCAATGTCAGGGTGACTGTCCTTCAGGTGGTTGCGGAACTCCATGGGAGAGTTGGTGGCGTAGTTACATTTGGGACAGTTGTACATCTTCACACCCTCGTGTTTTCCCGTATGTAGAATGTGCTTCCGGATATTCTCAGCACAGTTAGATCTAAGGGAGACAAACAAAGATAAAAGGCCTCATTCCTTTTTGGAATAAAAAAAAAAAAAAAAAAAGGCAAAGATTAAAAGATGAGAGTCATGAGGGAGAAAACACAAGATAAATGCTTGGCAACTTTCCAAGAAAGGTTTGCTGTACTAACATTCTATTTTGTTGCAATGCTGACACACACACACACACACACACACACACACACGCACACACGCACGCACACACACACACACACACACACACACACACACAAGAAAAAACTCAAGTTGGGCTCTGGAGCAGAGAGAGCAGCCGTGTTTGGACAGACTCTCAAAGCATTCATTGCCTAAATGCACCTCTGTGAAACAGGCCCACAACCAGCAAACAACTAAAAACCACTTTCACACAAACAATATTTACATCTGGAAAATTCTTTGATATTCTGTCACGCTCTCACACATCTCTTAGATATTTTCTTCCCTCACAGTTGTTCGGCTCAGTGTGTAAGGTTGCTGGAAGCAGTGGGTGACGACTGCTGAGAACTGCAAGTGGAGTGAAGTAGAAGCCCACTGAATACATTAGAGCTATGTCTGAAGACATCCGTTATGCAGTGTGTGTATCTTTAGCAGCTGTATGAAAGGTATAAGAATACTGCTGTATTTTGTGTATGTGTGTGAGTTTGTGGGGCTATGGGCTGGTCAGATAGGGCAGGCCAAGCACTGAGCTACTGCAGGGTGTAGGGTGTAATGATGTCAGCTCAGAGGAGTCACACACAACCCTCTGCTGATTAATGATGCTGCCTGACCTGCTCCCAGGCTCTATCTAAACCTGCCCACGGAAACACACAAATACACTCACACACACACGTCTTAGTGAAGCTCCGAATGGGCAAGAAACAAGCAAACATGCACATACATACATGGACTTAAACATACCTGAGTTTGTGCCAAAGAAAAAAAAAATCTGATATGACAACACAGGTGCAAATATACAGACACAAATCCATAAACACCCCCACACACACGGGCACGTAAGCACACACATAATGTATCATGCAAGCAAGCATGTGCAGTGTAGAACACAGTTCTATACACACATAAACGCACACCATCATGTGTTGATGGATGGGGCACTCGTGCTCAGTTTGGACCTGACATTCTCGGACAGTATAATACGCAATTACTCTCCCTTATCACCTTGGCCGGGACAATAAAGCCTCACAGTGCCATAGCTCACACCAGCCAAGGAGAGAATTTGTTTTCACTTTTGCAGAGACACCTCTCTCCATCATGGGGCCACAGTCCAGCCTAGCTCCACCGGGGCCTAAACAGAGTGGGCCCTCACTGGGTTCTGTTCATGCTGTATGAAACTCATAAACACCAGGCAGGGGTGAACAATAAGGGCTCTTCACAAAGCAGGTTGGGATGACACAATCTCAACAAAAGAATAAATAAACCCCTTCTAAAAACCAGTCTTCCGGAGCATTTACAAATAAAGAAATAGCACATACCCTGACTGATATAATATAATTCAAACTGGTAAATTAAGTTTTTCCTGACAGATTAGGTCATGTTTTTGGATTTCTGCTTTGATTGAAAACAACCTGAAGAAGAGGTGGGTATTTAGCGTGAGTACCGATAGCCACAGAGGGTGAACAGGGGAATAAAAGAGGAGCAGTTACAAAAAAAAAGAAAAAGAGTGACATGGACTACAAGAACACCACAATAAATATCTAATATAATCTGTGATTTTAAAACCACAGATTTACAGTATCTTGTAAGTTTATATCAATGTTAAGTATATAGAGTTTAAAGAGACTGAAAAGGTTACAGCATCTACAAGAGCCTGACTAACTAAAGATGCATAAATATATAAATAACCTTTAATATTTACACATACTGTCAATTACTTATCCAGCAAATTGACAAACATTGTTATGATTACTTTGTTATCAGCAGTCACTAGCAAAACAATAACAGGTTCACAGGCAAATCATGGCCACATCTGTTGACTGTTCTTCTGAATAATAAAAAAAAAAAAAAGACAGACTTAAAAATTTAAACTGTCACATGCTCATGAATTAACGCAAATCATGCTGCTAAAAAATGCATTTAATACTGAAAGTGAACTGATTTCTTATTCAAAAGCAGGAGCATAAAAAGATAAAATTTGAAGCGGAGCTAAAAGGTTCTAAAGAGAGCGCGGGTGGATTCCTAGGGGGGCCATGCTATCTCTCAGATATGGTAATGGCGTAATTGTCATATTAAAACAACACAACGTGCGTTTAGGAGTCAGCAGGTGTCACAGTTAGTGAAAGCCCACACCAGTCCTCCTACTATACACCGTATTAATTAGTCCAACACTGTTTCAGCTTCCTCCCCCAGCCATGCACTCACCATGGGAATCAGCCATACTGATGCTCAACGGATATATCACCCCTTCACTGCCTCTTTCTGTCTCTCCCTCTCTCTCCCCTTTATTTTAGTCATTTCCATATTCCTCCTCCCAACAAGTGTATGGTAATGGGAGAGGTGTAATTGAGAGGCGCTTCGTTAATGGAGATTTAAATGTGTTTCTTTGTGTGTGTGTGTGTGTGTGTGTGTGTTAAGAGTTGCGAGGGGGTTGTATTTGGATCAGTGGTGCTATTTGGATCTTATTCTGCCAAGGAGGCCCAGTTATCATCATTAATGCCTCCCCCTCCTCCCTCATCTGTCCCTTCACTTTACAAGGTCGCAAACCTTCCTGGCATTGACAGTAAGAATGTCATCCTCAAAGCCACCATTACCTCGAACTGAAACAGTATTTTAACAGATAGATTGAAACATGAATGCAGCAGCATTCAATAAACAATAATAGCCCCAGGAGGATGGCAACATGGCAGGAGTCAGAGGTTACGTATCAATTAGACCGTTTTAGATGCCACTGTGACTTTAATGAGAAAAAAAACCCTGCTCATTGTGAACAATACAAACAATTCCTTAAACACTGAAGTAAAGAAGTTTTGTGGTTTGCATAAATAGCTAAAGAATAGTCAAACAGACACCATTAATTGACAGCCCAGGACTCCACATGCAATATCATTAGAATATTTTTACCACCATCCCCAACTATAATTATCCCCCTCTATTATCTATCGCTGTCTGAATAGGAGATGAGTGGCATTTGACAGATCATTCGCTCCCTGCTCATTTACATGCATTTGAGGAGCAGCCTTGATGGAGAGCGTTGTATCAAGTGGGTACCTTAGATGTCATCCATAACATTTAATATGGATATTTTAATAGCTTATATC
This sequence comes from Toxotes lorentzi, assembly GCA_037833715.1. NCBI lineage: Eukaryota > Metazoa > Chordata > Actinopteri > Toxotidae > Toxotes > Toxotes lorentzi. Next base: position 18,419,518 of record JBBMJY010000025.1, on the reverse strand, counting down.
AGATACATCCCCTTTAAAACAGACATAAACATTTTCTGTAATCCACAACTGTCAATCAAACAACCGATTCATTTGTCTAAAACCTAAAGATTTTTTATAACAGCTGCATCATATTTATTTCATAGGCCTGGCCGACATTGAAAGGTCAAATGTGCAGAGACGTCAGGGTTTTAAACATGTATTCAGAGTGTAAAAAACGTGGGGCGAGGACGAGGCCACTCACAGCTGCCTGAGGCCCCCACACTCAATTCCTCACATTAGTAAACCAGCGGGGCGTTTCCCCAACCTCCCCTCCTCCTCCACCCACCTTACACCCACTTCCTTCCCCTCTGGACCCCTCAGAACCCCTGGGGCCACAGAAATGTTAATTGGACTTCTAATTTACCGTTTCATTTGCCACTATCTGTAATAATCATTAAGTATCCACGCAGGAACAACGGGGCCAGGAACATTTGGCTCGTTCTATGTACAGTATCTTTCTGATACTGGGGTTAGTCCAGTGTAGTGGCTTGATATGGGACCAAAATTCACCCTCCAGGAAAAAAAAAAATTCAACTAATTGATATAATTAACTATTTTTGCGTATATTTTCAATACTTAAAGCCTTTAACCCAAGACTGAGATATTTGGATCAGATTCAGCAAATGTATGCAAGATGGTGTCTTCCTCATCCTACAGCCTTGTGTTTCTTTCCTGGGTGTACCTCATGGGTTATAGTTTCCCATAAGGTACGCATTTTCTGTCATAGCAAGAAAAGAATTCTGGGCAAACAAAGTGCTTGCAGTTTGTTAAATTACTGCAGACTATCAGCCGCTCCAGTGTGGTTAGACTAAGAGTGTAGAGCCATGCTCATGGCTTTCTGAGGATGTACTGAGGCGCAGCGGAGCTTTCAGCAACATAATAATGTCAGCTTGTTATGATGGTCACAATGACACTGCTAATGTAATGTTTACCATGTTCTCCACTTTAGGTTAGCATGTTAGCATGCTAACTTTTTCTAATTAGCACTTATCAAAAAGAAAAGCAGAGACTGATGAGAATGTCAAAGCTTTGCAACTATTTGACCTGATGATAAGAGTTATTAAGGGTTAGATGTGGAGTCAGTGGATCACCAGTTCTTCTGGTGATCCACTGACTCCACACAGATTTACAGTTCTTCTTGAAGGGGACATGAATGTCTCCCAGATTTCATGGCAATCCATCAAAGGTTGTCAAAACTGTTTCCTGAAAACTACAAATGTCAACCTGATACTGGCACTCAGGGAAAAATCAGAAGATCACCAAAGCCATTAGAATTTATCCTCTGGGTGCTATGAATGCCTGTACAAAATTTCATGGCAAATCATTCAACAGCTGTTCAGACATTTCACTAAAAGACATAAATACAAACCTAATGGTGACATTAGAGGAAAAGACACAGGATCACCAAAGCCAGTAGAATTTGTCCTCTTTAGACTATGAATGTCTGTCTACGATTTCATAGCAATCCAGCCAGTAGCTATAGAGACATTTCAGTTTGGAGCAAGCTGGTAAACTGACTGATAAGCACTGCCATCTCCAGAGTCACTGGTGTGGCTCTTGAGTCTGAGACACAGGATGCAGCCTTCTCACACAGTTAAAAGACTTTGTAATTATTTAGGCACAAAAATCTTCAAAGCATCTTATGTCCATCTTGAATCAAACACTATCAGCTAAAAACCCTTACACTGCCCAGTCCTTAATGGAGACAAGAGATACTTCATGACAACTTTAGGTACAAGGTGAGATAATCCTTTGATTGCAAAATAATAGCCTGACTACAATTATTACTTGTCAGCATTTAATTTTTTTCAAAGTTGGACTACATAGAAAAGACAGATGAAATGAGTGGAGTGCTTCACTGCAGCGGAGCAGGTGTAGCAAGCTGCCGAAATGACTTTGTCACAGAGGGGAAAAAACGAATGAAGAGTACATCTAAAACCAATGATGGGTTTGAGATCATTCCCTTTCACACTCTTCTGCCACAACCTGACGAGGAAGACCAGGGTGAGAGAAAGAGAGGACAGAGAGAGAGAGAGAGAGACAAGGGGAGGAAAGAAAGAGAGAGAGATAGAGATGTGCAACGCCAGCCAAAACTTTTTCAATTTCACCGACAATTTCCTGTGTAATTACTGATGTGGTATGATGGTGTTTTAATGACAGGGACCTGCCAGTGACAGTGACATTGTGTGTGTGAGAGAGAGAGTGTGTGTGTGCGTGTACATGTGTTGTGGGGATCTGGCTGGGCCTGTTGATGATGGCAGAGTGATGAGATGGAGCCGTGCTGTGGAGATTAGACCTGTCTGCCCTCCATCTCCCCCTACCACCCTTCACACAGACACACACACACACACACACACACACACACACACAAACACACACACACACACACAAAGCGTAGCATTAATGCCAGCCCCCACCCCTCTAGACAACCCTACAATGCCACCTGCTATCTCACGATCACACACACGCACACATACACTTATATACCCCCCGCAGCCCCTCCTACCCCCACCTATCAACCCTCTGATCATCAGTGCCACAGTGGCGGCCATCAGCGCCACCATCCATGGGCAGGTCAATGAGCCAGTACCTGTAGTCGCACCAGGGGCAGCGGTATGGTTTCTCCCCCGTGTGAACACGTTTGTGCCGCGATAGGTGGGACTGCGTGGTGGAGGCGAAGCTGCAGAGCTTGCATTTGAAGGGCCTTTCTCCTGGAGGGTGGGGGTTAACAGATTGAACAGGTAAGAGACAGAGAATGATGATGAGACGGAGATGACGTAAGTGTTAAACATACAAACATACAACCCTTCTTAAGTTGTTCAGAGTATGGGGTTAATTCTGAGACCAATTAAAAAAAACAAATGATGGCCAGTGACAGCCATTTACACTTTATAATCTACTGTAAATCTAGAAAAAAAATACATTTTCTGAAGAAAGATTAAGTGTGTTCGTTTATTCACTGATAGAAATTTGCAGGTGCAAAAACTGTAAATGAGTTAAAATCTAAAAAATTGTAATCTTTTGCATGTGAGATGTTGTGTGGAAGTTGCAGTTTAAGCTGAAACACCTAGAGCAGTTAAACTGTCAGTTTAAGTTGAAGCACCGAAAAGGTTTGTGTTTACTGAACAACTGAGATCAACTGAAGTGTAACTGCTGAAAGCGTTTAAAATTCTCGCTTCAACTTTAAGTCCTGTTTCAGTCATTTGTCAGTGTGTATGTAAACACTGAGAGTAGCTGAACAAACAGTTGAAGTGTGAGAGATAAAAGCAGCTGAACAGCCAAAAAATAAGACATAAGAGATACGAATGGATATCGAGATATCAGTAGATATCATTTTAATCGAAATTAAAATGACAGACTGGTGTCTCTAGGTGCAAGTTGGAAGACTAACTAACCCACACAACATTTAAGAAGTTCATTAACATTCAATGGACTCTTGTCATGTCCATACTGACAAGAATAACATTAGCCACAGAGTTCTGTGCATGAGAGAAGAAATATTTTAAGATATGAAACAATCACACAATGATGTGTTTTGAGCCACAGAAAACATCGTCACTAGCAGTGGTATTTAAAAATCTGTATCTGATAAACTCTGACAAGCAAACACTGTTGGACAGGGTGGTCCCTTCATATGCAGCTGCATGACAACAGATGTGAATATACAGCCAAATCAGTGGAATTGACATGTGTCAACACAGGGGAGGAGGACAGAAATTGCAGGTTTCAGGGGGGGAAATGGCAGACAAACTCAGGAGCAAACAAAATGAATTATGAAAACCTAGATGAATATTTATAACAGGATTCTTGATCCTTGGGCGCCTGCCAGACAACGGTTAAGAACAGTATTTGTTTCACTATCCCAATTTCTAAAAAAGCACTCGTTATTGACAGCCTATCTGAAAAATGCAATTTCCCTAAGCAACAGAATGACATGGTGAAATGATAACTGAAATTAAAAATCTCAGATTCAGTCAGCCATACTGGTACACATGCCTATCACTGACAGCAGCATGTCACACTGATGTGCCTTTGTGTGTGTGTGTGTGTGTGGGTGTGTGTGTCTGGCTGTGTGTGTAAGTGAGTGAAAGACAGCAAACAGTTGCTAAAACTATGAGAAAAAAAATTGTTCAGATCTGTCAATCACTGTCCAGGATTACGGAGGTCCACACTTTCAGCAGTTTGTGTGATGAGATTACTTTACAATGTGAAATCAGGTGTGTGTTGGTGCTTACCTGTGTGTTGGCGTCTGTGTTTGGTGAGGGCGTGTCTTGTGCCTCCCGCAAAACCACACAGGTCACACAGATAAGACTTCTCCCCTGTAGAGACAGATTGAGTGAAGGGGAACAGGAAGGAGAGAGAATTAGTGTGGTCTAGAACACAGAAAAAAACAAGAAACCAGACTGAGGGACAGGAAGCAAAGACCTGAGCTGCAAACAAATAACTTTTGTGATGAGAGGTGAAAATGTCTTCGGGAACCTCAGGCAAGTCTAGTTGCTTCATATAGCACTTACCATGACCTGGATGACTCAGAATCCTCATAAACAACTCTGATCTGATTCCTCCTGTCGATGAAATATATATCTGATACACTTAAACAACAGCTGCTGCCTACTTAATCTGACACATCTTATTTTTCATGAGCTTGTTGATCCAAATACTAAAGGTCCTGCTTCAAATATATAAAGTTTAGCTTAAATTACTGATATGATATGAATAAAAAGGAGAACCTGCCTCTTCTTCTTCTACTTCTACTACTGGAGAGAACACACATCACTCTTGTGGATTTTTTTGTAACTACAGACAAACTCAAGATTGCGCAGCAGTGTTACAGAGTCGAGGGTCCTCCCTCTCAAACGATCTTTGACGGGTGCAGACACGCAAACCTGATGACAGACAAGTTTCATCTTGCTGTGTCATCATGTTCCTCTCTGAATTAGTCTAACATTAATTAGCAACCCCTGAAGTGACCTGCTGCCAGCAATGTTCATCATTTTAACCAGTGAAAGCAACAGTCATCACTGGCAAAAAATGAGAAGCAGCAACCCGAATGTTTTGTACACTCAGTTTTTTCTAATAAATATATTATAAAGACAGGAGAGGTAATGGATTTGTTAACGCCCAAGTTTAGCCAAATTCTCTGTTTGAAGTTAGAGTTGCTCACACTGGTGCACTCATATAGTTTTTCACATTCACACAGTCTAATTTTCACTTGAACATGTAGCAGAATCCTTGGCTGCGGTCAAGGTGAGTAGTGCTCCATCACTGGCAGGGTGAGTTGGACTAAACACATTATTTTACACACAGTATTTAAAAAAAAAAAAAAAAAAAGGAGTGGGTTTTGATTGGCTTTATGTTTGCAAATACAGCTCTTTTAAAAAATGCCTGAATTGGCACTGATGTGATCAGTTTGTTGTAATTATTACCTAAACTGTCCACTGTAAACATCCAACTTTAACCAACCATATTGATGTACTTTTGTAAATTCTGGAAGAAAGGAAGAATAGCCACATCTCTGCAAATCAGACCAAAGTTGTAACAAACCCAAACTGCCCAGGAGGATATCTACCGTATTCAAAAAGTCCATTTTAAGACCCTCTCAGTTCAGTTTTAATGCTAAATAAAAGTTAGACCATGAAAAGCAACAGAAAGCAGCTGAGCTTAATAAACTCAATTAGATTAAAGGAAAACATGTTTATGTTTGAAATGTGTATTTAGTGTGTTCTGTGTTAACCTACATGTGGATGTGCATTCAGAGCAAGCTTATTTTGACACACTGGAAATGTAAGCGATGTCATTAATAATAAAACAAACGGCTATTACTGCGGTTATCATTCACATGAGTATGTGAAGCTACACAACCCATGACATTTGCCTTGCTTCAGTTCTCCTTCTGCCTGCCTCAACTAAATATAGCTCAGTGTAATTAATCTGTCTCAAATACTTTTTCATTTTAAAGTTGCATCAACATTGATCAAAAACAAATACAATTAAATAGTAAAATTACAACCTCAAATATCATGGCATGGTAATAAGTGAGAGGTTATTGAAAAGGATTTATGAATCCTTTCAATGGAAAAGTCTGGTGGAAGAAGGATTGAGAGTCAGAACTACTGCTGAGGTGCCACTGAGCAAAATCTGAGAGCTCAAGTACAGACAAAGAAGAAGGAAACATTGAGAATAGTGAGTTAATGGACTGGGAGAAATGTGTGAAGGGAGAGAAAGGCAGAAGCCGCGAAAAGAAAAGACAGACTGAACAGATGAGCGGCGGGTCTAGTTGGCTAACAGATGAGCCAAGCAGAAGTCACAGATCACTAGTGTATATCCATCAGAGCTCTCACAGCAAACTAATTCCTCCAATCAGATGGATCCGTGTAAATATGTCAAATGGGGGACGGGAAATTGCCAGTGTGGTTTATTGACTGTGATAAAATCTGAAAAGCACCGCTGAACATAATTACATACTTGTCAGAGCCATAAAAATTAGCTTTATTATCAATGGGATGGTTTTGTACAACTTCATTTAGGGGCGATGCCTTCCAGATGGGGAGTGTGGAGAGCTTTTTTACACTCCTCCTCTCTTCCCTGCATCTGGCTCTGTCATTAACAGCATGATGGCCTCTCTCTGTCTCTCCCTCTTCCATTGCACACAGGTAGTCACACACTCCTGCACACACACACATACACAGCAACATTTGCAATAAGACTCACACATGCACATGCACACACAAACACATTTATCAAATGGACAGAGATGTGCATGCAAATCTGTACATACAAACGTGCGCGCATGCACACACACACTAAGATGTAGATATCCCCACATACAGAGCCACAAATCAAACTGTATGTGGTGTGCTATATGTGCACGTTATGTACAGCACATGTGTGTAGGTGTCACACAGTCTAACATACAGACACAAGCCGCATGTATGTACATTATGTGCAGCCAAGATCTCCATCGCTTAAATATTCATCTAAATGCTGATGTTGAACTCCAGCTCTCGCCACACACCGATAACACATTTGGGTGACTCTTCCAGCTGGGCCTCAGCAGTGCTCTGCTCCTCTTCTGCACAGATAGCAGCTTTCACTGAGTCCACAGAGACACAGCAGCCTCAAGTTTCCTCTGTTACACCCATTTAAAGCCACTCGACTGTGAGAAGAGTTTTAATGCAGTGCCACTTAGAAGGGAGAAAAACAGCCTTAAAAAGGTGCATTCGTTAGCCATTTCATACAGGTTCCCTTTCCAGTCCCAGTGTGGATGGCCTTTAAAGGAACAATATTTCCATATAAATAAATGTCCATCCTGCTACTTCATGTAGCCACACAAAACCAACCCTTTGCATTTGCTGTTATGATATCTGATGTCGCTGAAAAAAAAAAAAACTAAAGAAGAATCAGAAAATGTGCCACGGAAAAATACATATTTTATATTTTTGGCTGCAACACAACTGTATTTTGCATAGATTAAATGGAAAAACGAGGTAGTATAAACTTCATCAGCAGAAAAGGAAGGAAAAAGACATCACAGTGATTTACAAATGAATTCTGGTAAGCAGAAATACTGTATCAGTTGAGATATACATATAATGATGGAGACACAAAGAAACAAATAAAATGGATATTTTAAATCCCCTAAAACTTGGTCTCAGGTCTTTAAGTATTTGTCAGTAAGATTACATTTTTTTGACTAAAACAATCAGTCAATCAAAGTTTTCAGGTTAACAGCCAAAGCCTCAGAAAGAAACCTACAGCTCTCATCACACTTTGATTCAAATGTGGCCAAAGCAAGCAAGTATGCAAGCTGATATCAGCTGAGCCCCACCCACTTCAAACCGGTGAGAGCACCAGCAAAACAGAAGATACAAAACTATTTCACATCAAAAACTGATAAAAACTTGGCAGATATTTTTGTGCTCATGTAGGACCCCATTGTTCATAGAGAGAAAACAGGTTTCAGGGTCTTTGATGCAAAAACAAACGAAAAAGTCTTAATTATAGTCTCTATTCCTGTACCTTTTAACTCTGGATGAGTTACTAAGCATCTGGTCAGACCTTTTCCCCTTATCAGAAAAACAGCGCCGGTCCATCCTCCCCTCCTCTCCTCCCTCCCTTCCCTCTCTCATTACGCCCAACGCTACAAGACCCCACCACAGAAAAATCCATCGCCATCGATCCCTATGCCCAGCCGCGGTCGCCACAATTATTCTTGAGGAGGAAACGTTGGCGATAAATTACATGTGTGCTTTTCATTTGCTGTTCTGTGGCGGTGAGCCCTCTGAGGACCAGGGTGGGGACGGCGAGGTGGGGCAGTAGTACAAGAGTGACGTGCTGCTGTCAACACCAGAGGATCTTGCTGGCTAAAGCAGCACGTACGCCCCACCCCGACCCACAACGCAACATTAAACTGACTAGATTTATCCCTGATTCACCTTAACCTCTTCCTTTTATTTGTACATGAACACTTAACCTTTGCCTTAAACTTTATTCTAACATAACAGCAACCCCAAAACCCACATCCTTATCCTTTACAGCCTCAACCTTAAGTCTTACTCTAACCTGAACTCAAACATCTGTCCTCAGCTGTTCCGTCGCAGCAGTGAAGGCCAAACACACAAAGCTGCAAACAAACACAAATCAAGCTACAGGTCACAAACATCAGATTAAAAGCATACATAACCCAGTGCACCCAAAGTCTAGCAGCTGACACGACAATGCCCTAAAAACCACATTTCCTGCTAATGTGTCTGCACCAAGAGCAGAACTTTTTGGCTATTTGAATACTGGCTCATCTTTGATTTTCCTTTGTTCCCATGATACACCTCAACCCTCCACCCCTTACTGGAATTAAATATGGCTTATTGCAAGACAATAAAAGAACTTTAAAGTCAAAATATACAACCTCTCTTTGCATGTGTGTGAATATATATATGTGTGTCTGTGTGTGTGTGTGTGTGTATGTGTGTGTGTTTTAAATAACCCCGGAGGAGTCTGCATGCAGCTATAATTGCCTCCCTCATTAGTTATGTTTTAGCAGGAGCGGATGGGAGGGCAATTAATTTTACCGCTTAATTTTTGACACAGAATCTGCTGCTGTATTGATGTGCTCGCCATTTTGGGTCTCATTTTTCAGGGAAATTAATTGACAAAGTGCGAAGATTTATCAGCATATCGCCAGATTAAGCGACAAACTGAAGCAATGAGGAAATCAATTGTGGCCCTGTCGCTGTATTCCACCCCCTCCCCGTCCCCACTCCCCACAACGCCCAAGAGCCTGGGAAAAGCTGGGTGGGTCAGATGCAGTGCACTTATTTATTTATTTGAGTCGCTCATTCATCAGCCGTTACAAATGACCCTGGCGGCTGACGACCACTGAATCCCCCACCCCTCCTCCCCCTCCCTCAGACATGACTGGTGTGTGAGGGGGGAGTGATTAACATAAAAAACACACAAATCAGAGAGGAACAATGAATCCTGTTAGAGGCAAGAGAAGGAGAGTGGAGGTGTTAACTTTTTTTTTTTTTTTTGAAGGAGGGGGGGCCTTGCATGTCACAACCACTGACTCTATCCTGAGGATGAAGAAATCTGACATTGTCTTTTAGAGACTCCTTAGTCTTGGCCACAATGTAGTTATGGGTGCAATGCAAAATGCATGTGTATATTGTTGATTTTGCCTTTATCAAGTGTTTATTGATGAACTGAACTAGTTATCATTATTATGCATGTCAATGTTTCTCTCATGCATGGCGCACACACTGTTTGCAATGGTAATGGGGAAGATTTTAACACATAAGAGTTATAGTAAACTTTAAAACAATGGGTTACAAAAATCTCTTGAAAACTATTCCTCTGGACCGCAGACAGAGGTAGATAAAAGCAGGCTTCTCATTTATACTCTTCATATTATAGTGTAAATAAATAAAGGCTAGTGTATTTATAGTACATTTCAGTTTTAACATTACAACAGAATAGGCTTTTAGGAAGAGGACTAACCAATGTATCTGGCAAACGTAAGATAACTTACTGGAAAGGGTAACTGCAGTATAAGCTTCCCTGAAACTAATAAAGGGCAGGATAAAGCCTCTAACATTAACCTAAACTCTGATTTACTGATGTAGTAACTTGTAACAATTGCTAAGCTATGACTGAAAATCTCTGTTTGGGGTAGAGTTTCAGGAAGGGTCAAATACACAAACTTTTTTCATTCCAAATTGTATCTAAATGCTGCCGCTGTATTTTTCGGTGCGTTGTTCATGTTGTATTCATTGTGTATATAATTTATGTATATGCAGCATATATTTTTGAGATGACTGTTTCCTAACTTATTTATACATTGTCTCAGTGCTCAGCCTAAACTGAATCAGTATCATGGTGTTTCAGCATGAGATCATGACATCAACTGCAGTTGCAAGGGATTAGAAAAGTTATTTTAAGGGATTATAAATCCATTATACACACTTGACAAAAACCAAATCAGTCAAAACTTGCCACTGTGATGAAGTTCTTGAGTTTTTCTTCAGTTCCAACTAATGAGCTAGATGTGTTTATCATTACACTCAGCTCCAGTACAAACTCCCCAGTTAGTCATCGTCCTGTGAACCCCCACCCCCCAAAATCCACAAACCCACACATACATTACTGTAACTCACATCCCCTCCATTACTGCTCTGTTCCCAGGACAGATGAGTTTAACTTTTAAATCTCCTACTTATTTGTTGGTATGGCATCTTAATGCCGCAAAGGGGCCGATTTACAACCTTTAAACAGATCACACACATGCAGATAATATTTCAGTGTGTCAGGTTGGCTGCTGGAATGTGATTGCAATGATTGTATAGCTGTAGCTAACGGCCGAGCCCTGCACCAATTACAAAAGGCAAAGGAATGCTGGAGGTCAGAGCAGAGCAAATTGTGTTAGCTTTTTTTGGGTCTCGCTAATCAACTCAGGTCTTGTCGCTCATGGAAATGAGGTTGTTTCAGGTTCAATCTTAGTTCTCCCATTTTCATATGTTCATACTTGATCACCCCTGATCTTTCAAGCTCTCTTATTCAATCACTTGCTTTTTTCCATCTTAATCACTTCACTCACTCTCTTCAAGTCTGTCTTTTCTCTTGCCAAACTCACAACGACCCACACACACACCACCACCACCACACACCACCACCACACACCACCCCACGCCTCTCCAGGTGACAGTTAGGTGACAGCGTGACGCCAGCCGCCTGATGGGGAATGATGAAGGCTGGAAACAAATGAAAATAAAACGTCTAATTATGTCAGAGGTGCCTTGACGTTACATCACTGTTAAAACACATTTAAAATAACATCCAGCAAATATTACGCTCACACATGCACACACACGCATACACACAGCAGGCACCCGTGACGGATGGAGGGCTCTCCTGCAAGCGCTCAGTCAGGCTGTCAGGCCACTGGCTGCTGCTGCTTCTGTCATTGACTTAAAAGGGCATCAAGGAGCTGTGTGTGGGACATTACTGAGGCCGAGGGGAAACTGCTGGGCTGCAGCATAAAGACACTTTCAAAGAGGCTGACTTAGGCTCCTATCGAGGGGCTATTATTCAAGACAGTATCCTCCCACCGCCCACCGGACCATCTGTCTATCCAAAGTTTTTAGAAAGTAAAAAAAAAACACAACTCAGAACAGTCCCACAGTGTACTCTACTGTACTTAGAGAAATGAAAGGGAAGGATGGAACCAGAAAGAAAAGGCACTGCTTATAAAAAAACACATAATGAAAATATCTGCTGATCTCAAATTTCAGGTTTTCTTGTTTCATCCTATTTATGCTCTAATCCAGCTTTTTTGCACTGGAACTAAGAAAGTTCCTTCTTTGCAGTGACAAAGAAAGAAAGAAAGTCTGCAAACTACAGATCCAGTTGTAAATTATCATACCAGTTTGGTGCAAGACTCTATAATGTATATTCAAATTTAGATTTAGTTAAGATTGAAAAAAGAGAATAAACTAACTTTGCCTTCAATACTGCCAGTTGCATTAATGATATACGTATTTCAGTGTTTTAAGGAAACCAAAACTCAGCTTTGAAATCCCGTAGATATAAATCATTAAAGTATCTTTTTTTTAACTATTGGGAAATCTAATCATTTTATAATGGTTCTCATTTTTTGATCAAAGCTGGGAAACAGATTATATGAATGAACAGACATAACACACCAAAATACATTTTGCATTTTTCCCTTTTTCCCCGCATTTTGCATCATAGAGGAACACACACTGGACGGGTTGAACGTGGGAAAAAAAAACCCTCTTCAGGATCAGATGGATTTGATGAACACACACTTAGTGACCAGATGGATTTTGGGGAAATACACATGACAATCAGTTGGAATTGGGGAATGCACAGTACCTTAATTCCCACACTGAGCAACCCTCCAAGTGTGGAGGATGGCAGACAACAAAAACAAACATGAAATTCAAACATCTTTTTGGTGTTTTCCTTCTCCCTTTGGCTATTCACTGTCTCTATTCAAATATATTTGGCTGATGTAACATCATATAATAGTGATGGTCCAATTGGGATCAGGAGGTACGGGTTTAAGCATCTAACGAGAGTGTCTGCAAAACCGCTAAGATCTAGTTCTCGACTTTCTCTGGATGTTAAAAAAATCAGTACAGATGGACAAGTCATGGCTATTATCGGCCAAAAACGTGTGTATATTTATTCCAAGCAAAGCTGTGAAGATTCATAATTAATGTGAGATTTTCACAGTTAACACATAAACTTTGTTTTGTTAAGTCGTCTACAGCTATAGAGAAATAAAAAAGTACATTCTGTCTGATCCAAATTTAGTGTTTCTTGATAAATAACCCTTTGTCCCACAGTCATAAAAACATTGACTGCCTGTAAAAAGCAAATCTTTTGAATTTTGCACTTTAGAGAAATTCACTGTGTTGATGTAGGCATAGAGTGTCTCACCAGTGTGTGTCCTGTAGTGGTCCTTCATCGCTGAAAGGTTGAGGAAGGCGTAGTGGCAGGAAGGCCAGGCACACTTATATGGTTTCTCCCCACTGTGCAGTTTCATGTGGTTGTTTAGGGCCCATTTTTCACTGAAGGAGCGTTCACACAACTCACATTCAAACTTCCTGCAGGAGAAGAAGAGAGGCAGAGGGGAATGAGGGGGAGGGGGGAAAAAACGAAGAGTTATTTACTGATCCCAAAGCTGACATAAAATGCTAGAAAATCTACTCTGTGAGAAAGGAAATGGAGGTTGCTGGGTACTCGCACTCACACCCACAGACACACACCCACAGACACAGACACACACACACACACACACACACACACACACACACACACAGAATGCAGTTGGCTGCTGGTGTGTCATGTCTGTATAAGCAGGCATTGATTTTTCTGTCCTGGCCTGCCACCTCCACCATTTATTCTCTGCTTTGCACCAGGGCCCAAAGGACTGGAGAAATTCTGTTACAGTCCACACACACATACACACACACATACACACCCCGCAGGGCCAGTGGGGAGAATAGAGTTCACCTGTCCAGCGTCCCTGACCACTTAGCCAGGGCTAAATGAACAGTTAGCAACATTTTACCTCCTGCTACTCTCTTAAGGATTCCGTATCAGGGCTTCCCTCCATCTTAATGTGTTAGCAAACATGTCCGTGTTATTTCTGTTCACATCATTAATATCGGTGCTCACTCTGCTTTAGATTGTCAGTATCAATCTAATAAATGCGAGAGCATTATTTGTCACGTGTGGTGTATGTTGTTTTGTTGTATGGTGCCAAATGCCTAGTTTGAGAATCAGAGAAAAAAATGTGAATATGAATGCCGTTCTTTCTCTACTCTGGACATCTGTCTATTCTTCATGCCGACGCCTACGACGCAACATAAGCGGTGTTTTTTTTTAATCTATGTGTAGGATGTTTGCACCTATATTCATCTGCTGTGTTATTAGGCTTCAAGAGACACACAGAAGTAAAAACAATAGAAAAAGCCTGTGCTTGAATTAATCTTTACCCCCGCGCTATAATTTAGGCGCAGAATGACTAATGTGCGAGTCATAAACAAATGAAGTCGGGTTTTAGGGAGCATTCGTCTTGCAGCAAGGGCCATGTTATTTTAGGGAGGGCGGCTGTCTTTAAGTCCTGATTGTGTCGCTTAATCCCCGTGGTATCTGTTTCATAGCGAGCAGCATGACACTCACCTGAACAAATAATGACTCCAAGCAGCATGTAGCATGTGTCTGAATCAATAATTCAAACTCATACATCTTCCTTACTGGAAGGAGGGGGGGGGGGGGGGGTGGCAAAAGAGAAGGAGAGGGAGGGAGGGAAAAGGGAGAAAGGAGGGAATTAAAGATGGGGAGGTGGAGAGAGGGAGAGATTGAGAGGAAAATGTGTCCTGGCTTCCATATCAATCTATATGTTTCATAAAGATAAATCTAAATGTGATATAGATGTTGTCCCCAACTAGTTGAGAGGACATTTTAAGCTCACTTACCACGAAGGATGGAGCAGCTTTAAAATGGCGCCTTTATCACCTGGCTCTGAGCTCAAAGGCATATTTAAACATCCCTGTTTTCCTCTCCTTCTAATCAAATGACTTGGCAGAGACTTTATTTGACCAACAGATGTAAATCTGCATCTGTATTTCCTTCCCTTTCCTTCCTCCCTGCGGTATTTATAGAACAGCTTGTCGCCCATGCCACCGTGGGAGAGGTAAATAAGATGAGTGAAGAGATGCTATCTTTTATTGTAAGCATTATGCACAACACTCCTGCTTTATGAGCTAAACGGGCCATTGTTTATCACGGGGCGTAATCGCGAAGCCAGGCAGGCAGACAGGCCTTGACATGGGCACATGGCATGCTGGGATGGAGGAAAAAACGAGAGAGAAAGGGGAGGCAGGAGGAGAGGAGAGAAGATGGAGGAGTCAGGTCTGGCAGAGTTGACTATCAGTGAGGGTTTTGTAAGGATGAGAGGAAGGTTTGCGTCTGTTTTTATGGGATCAGATGGAGCGCTTTGATCTTGTCCCTGCATGTCAGATCCCGTCACGATCCACCGTCCCGCCCATACATATGCATACTGCCTCTAAACAGCCAGGCACCATGCAAAACACACCGAAGGTAGGAGGCAGAGGGAAGAGAGAAAGAGGGAGAGAGAGACTGTGTAAATGTGCTTGCGTATGCATGCGTGTGGAGGAGGGAGAAAGGGAAAGATGGAGAGACAGAAGTAAGAGAGACAGGGACGCCTGCCAATTTAAATTTGAAGACTTTTTATTATGCTTCCTAGAACTGAATTTAAAACCAACAAAACAACCAAAATAAATCCAGAAAATGCTGCCAAAGTACCCAATTTAAGACTCAGCATAGCTTGAAAAAGTTCTGTCTAAATGTTGTAATGAAGCAAGCTTTCACACCTCATATGTACAGATGTTTGCCACAGCCCAAAAAGAACCTAGACATCAATCTGTTAATAGGATGATTATGATGAATCCTTTCAAGAGCTTGCAGGCACCCAGAAGAAAAAGCATTAAGACAAATCAGGGAAAAGATGAGGGGCTAGTAATGATGGAAAGGTCGTGGTTAGGAAGTCTGAAGCACATTTATACTACACATACAATTACTAACTCCTTGTATGATTATGAAAATAGATGCATTGGAATTTACAGATCGTATATGGCTTAGATAGTTGTGCATGCATCCACAAAACCTCAGTGGGGGAGGGGACAAAAGAAATCAACAAGTACACAAAAGAAAGGTACCCGCATGCTGGAATCAAAGATATATATTATCAACCCTTTGATGTGAGGTTTCCATCAGTCTCCCTCCTCTTTATACCCACTTTAACAATCAGAATAATTTCAGTCATTTTTCAAGCAGATAAGACAAATAACTGGTTCAAGCTTCTCAAATGTGAGGATTTGATGCTTTTCTCTGTCTTATATGATTATAAACTGAACAAATTTGGGTTTGGGACTGAGACATTTATAGTAGGTACCTGTAGGTAGGGGCTCTGAGAAGTGTGATGGACATTTTTCTAATTTTATACACTAAATGATTAATCAGTAAATCATGCAAATAATCAGCATATGAATTGATAATGACAACAATTATTAGTTGCAGCCCTAGTTATATGTATCACTCACTTCCTTTGTGAATTTCCCTAAAGACACCTGTGCTGGGCCAAAACATTGCTAATAAAACTTAAGGGAGCTGTGATCCCAGTGTGTGGGTACTTTTTCCATTGTAGTCAAATAAAGAGCTCATATATTTTTAGGTCTGATATTCAAATCAGCACTCTGTTTAATGTGTTTAAGCTTCCTGGTGTTAATTTACTGCAAACTAGAAAGGCCAGACCACAGTCAAATGAGAGCTTGTGTAAATTTGATAAACATAAATACACATCCTTAAAATGCGAGGAAACAGTATTCTGAATTACACCTATTGTCGTGCACTGACTGCTTCTTTGCTTTTTCACATTACTGTCAAGCTCTGATCAGCTAGAGGCCACAGCAGGAATAAACATCTGTAACCGTAAGTTCTACTTCCCATTCAATATTTCTCTGCTTTTCTTCCTCCTGCACCTCTCCATCTCCTCCCTCTCTTTACTCCTCCCTTTTTTCATCCCCTTCTGATCACAAAGCAAAGCGACATGATTGACACCCTGTGCAGATTTATTCAAAGACCCAGGTGGGCCTCTTGCCTGTACGTTCAGAGAGCTGCATGCTGCTGTGTCTATACTATCACTCATTACCATATCTATACCGTGGTGTGATCCTGTCATCAGTTCAGGCATATAGGGCTACTGTCAGAACATCACAGGCCACACTGGCCTTAATTGTGATATAAATCCCTCAGGAGGAGTTACTGTACCTCTAACAGGAGGTGGAAAGAAAGACCTGACTCATTACCACACACTCACTATCTCCCCCAAGTGGCGAGGTGCTGCTTGTTGAGGTGGACCTTGCAGAGTGTATGTTTAGTGTAAATGTTTAGTGTAATCATCTCTGGATAAAAACTAAATAACAGTGTGTCAAAAACAGGTCAGTTTGTATGATTAAGAGCAAGAAAAAGAAAGGAGTGAAACGTGTTCTCTAAATCCATAATGTACTGCAGCAGATTAAAAAAAAAAAAAAGATGTTCACTGACTTTGTCATACCTTAGGGCCGAACAAACACTCCTCCTCACTGCAACTTTGGTTTACTGCTGTGGAGCATCACACTAATCAATTGGCACGTAAGCAAAGCAGATTTTTTTAATTGACTGAATGAATTGTGTTAGCCTTTTTTTGGACAGCTAAGAATCCCTGCTCTGGTTTTCTTGTTCTGTTGGCCAGTCGGTGTGAGAGGAAATAATCCGCCGATGCTCTCACGCTGCAACACAAAGACAGAAAGAGAGAGAGAGGCCGACTCTTGCCTCAAGCCAAACTGACACAAACAGACAACTTCAAAGTGAAGACTGTTGTTTATTTGGCGAAGGGAAAAGGGGGGAGAGAGGGGGAAAAAAAGAGAGAAAATTTATCTGATATGCAACTGTCAGGAGAGCATTTTCACATGCAAAATAGCGAGTGAGTGAGAGAGATTACCTAGAGGGAGGAACATGACAGCATTCACTAGGGTCAGGATGGATCATCATCTACAGCCCCCTCCTCCCTCTCTCGTCTCACTCTTTCTCCCTCCATCGCTCTATCTTTATCTCTCTCGCTCTCTGTTTCCCTCCCTCCTTTCTTCCGTTTTCCCCTCCTCTGCCTTTCCCTCTCATCCTGTTTTCAGACTCCATCACTCTGCACTTCGACAACCCGGCAGCTTAAATCCAGACTAAATTAGCTGAATGAAGATTAAATCATTTGGCCCTGAGCTCTCCAAGATATTGGGAGGAAGACTGAGTAAGCCTTAAATGGTGTCTGACTGGGTTCGGACCTATATGTGTCTGAGGAGAGGCTCTTCCTTCAATGGCAGTCAATTGAAACCTGATTAGAGGGGGGTGTTGGGTAAAAAATGGGGAAAAGATTAAATTTCTGGGACAACTGTTTCCTAAGTAAGGGCGCTGGCTTCGTTATTTTTCATTTGCGTGCACAATGTCGACCGACGACAGGCTTGTTCCTAGGCTAAGATATCGAACTGGGCAACATCATCGCTCACAGTGCTTGGGAGAAATGCTTTAGAAAGCGCTGTAGTCAATGTGGTCTGCGGGTACTCAAATCAGTTTCCTGGATGGTGCTAGTTTTACATTCAAATGAACAAAGACAACAATCTCTGGCCTGCTGCAGTAGAGCCAACAACAGCACAAACTCTGCTGCAAAAGGGAGCACAATCTCTTCGGAACAAGTCCAAGAATTATCCCAGCAGAAGGGCATTTTAAAGTGAAATATCTATCGAGTTATTTCACACTGAGACCTGCAGGGGTGTACAGCCAGCATGTCACACAAAACAACAACTAAAACCTCCATGAAGAGGCCACATGTGTCTGCGGAGTATTGTAGATGAACCTCCTCTGAGAGGACTGCTGCTGCATATGACTGCAATATAAACAACGGCACACAACAGAGATGCTGCTGCTGATTTATGTTTACCTTCAATCCCGGGAGAAAGAGAAAGAGGAGGAGGAGGAGGAGGAGGAGGACAGGGAAAAAAAAGATAATGAAATAAATAATAAAAGACCAGGCCCATCAGATAAGCTCCTGTTTATCCCGCTGTAGGGCAAATACAAATTGTCAATTTAATGAACACGGTGGACGTGATGAAAGCGGGGTGAAGGAGCCTCCTGCCTGACAAACAATCAGGAAATGTTATCTTAATATTGTTGCGCTGTTATTCAGCCCATAACTTAGGGGGTGGGGAGAGGCCACGAGGAGAAGGAGGTGGCATGGAGGGGAGAGGGGAGCGAAGGGGGAGCAGGGAGGCACAAAGGCCATGTCTCTCTGTGGTGGCCCTGTTATTGCCTGTTTTTATTATGAGCCATGGCTCAATAGTCCCCAACACACTTTGAAACAGACAAACCTAAGTGTGAGCCTGGGAAGTGTACACACACACTCACACACACACACACACACACACACCCTCTTGCACACACAACCTTAAATTATAAGAAGTGCTTTTTACAAGAGAGTGAAACATGATTCTGAACAAAACACCCCGAAATGATCACTTTCTGTGTGTGTATGTGCATACCAGCGTACTGTCCTGTTCAAACTCAGTAAATTTAAAAGTTCAGTAGGTTTTACAGATATCAGACTGTTAATCAAAACAAGTCAACCGAAAAACTGCAAATCAAGAGCTCCAAAAAGCTTCTTGCTCAAATTAGCAGCCACTGAAAAGCACTGGAAATCTGATTTGTGAGACATGGTTCGGTCAAAGGCCGTTTCTCAACCCCCCCACCCATCCTTTAACCGGCACTTTAAAAAGTGTCCAGATGCTTCACAGCTCAAAGTTTTTTTTGAAAGTCTTGAATTTAAAGCATCGCAATCTGAGCAGCCACCAAAATTAACTATTATCTCCATATTTATATATTGCCGGCACTAAATTGCGTCGGGAAGAATTACTATCAATATGAATATCTGCAACAATAACTCAGCCGCAGTGCTGAGGACAGGATGCTCTTTATCAGGCTTCTGATAGGCCTTAAATACAGCACAAGGCAGCCATATCAGAGCTTTTTCTCTCTAATATCAGGCCGCATTAGCACCTCGTAAATCAAATTACACTCCTAGAATTTCATTAGGCTCACCTGCCAGCGCTGCTGTGCTGCAGAAATATTTATGTTTTTATGCTGCAATTGTGTGCTCTCAGGTACACAAAAGGGAAGGCAGGGTGGGCTGAGAGGGAAAAAATGGGTGATAAACCTAATTATCTTTTAAGAATACAGAGAAAATGTGTCATAAATTGTGGCGATCCTGAGGAGAGATGGCGTTTCAGAAGCCTGTGGGGCTGAGAGTTGGGGGACAAGTCTGCTCCGCTGTTTACCATCTTTAACCGGGGCTAGACTGCCGCAATCCAATTAGCAGCTTCCCCAAATTCGCTCTAAACAGAAATCAAACAGGATGATGTATGACGCCGATCAGCGGGCTCTCAACAACAAGTTAATCTGATAAAGCCAAAAAGCAAGACTGCTAATAGTGCAAATACTTGTTCAAACTGGATCCAAATGTTATGATAGGAGTCTGTCTTTGTTATTTAATTACCTCAAAAGAATTTCACATTTCCATTTGTTTATTTGTTGTTGTTGTTTGTTAGATTATATTAGCTGCATCATAAGCATCTCTGGTAGTGTCTGCTGAATGTGAGCCGAGGCTGGGGGCGTCGGTGGAGGTGGCCGTGGGAAGGGAACGTCAACATTCCCGTTCTATTTTCTTTCCCATCTGGAGCGGCTGGGGTCTGGGTATGGATTTTGATTAGACACAAAGGGAAATGACTGAGCCAGTGACCGTAGCGACAGCCACTTAATAAAAGGTACAGTCTATACATCAAAGAACATCTAGCTGTAAATCATTCGGCCCTATAATGACGTGCATCCGCGTCCCATTACCAAGCCCCTAACAGGCCACTCATATTTACTCTCTGGGTCCCAATATCATTTTAGAATAATGAGCTATGTCCTTTATCTAATTAACAGGGGCCTAGGTTCATTTGTTTTTTTCCCCTCTCTTCTCTTCCTCACTGAATTTAGGAAGCTGGCATATTGGTTTAACTCACAAATATTTAGCTAATTTGCTTCGTGGTATGACCGGTAAAAGTTATGAGACAGATAGGGCAGTCGTGACTATTGTATGTTGTGTGTAATTGCTGTATGTTGCAACTAGAGGCTGTTTATCCAGTTTATTTCTTTTTTTGTGTGTGTGTGTGCGTGTGTTTCTGCGTATGTGTGCAGTGTGTGTGCTCCAGTGGGCAGAAGTAAAAGACCGGGTCCATTCTCTCTCTTATTACTGGAATTGTAATTCAATGATCACCTTAGATCACACACGTGCCATAAATCAGATAGGCTTGACAGAGGATGAAAAATTGTATTAATAATGTGAAACTTATTATACAGTCCCAAACGCTCCCTTGATAAATGACATTGTTTGGGCCTGACAATGATTGCATTTAAAACATTATTTCTGTTTTCTGTTGGTGTGTATGTGTGTGTGCGCTGCTGGACATAGCAGCAGTGGTTCGCACGGTGGGGAAGACAGAGGTGGGGTTCCCGAGCTTCATAAAATATTCAAGATGTTTCCCACCCTTCTCTCTGGAGTCAGTGGGCAGACGATGGCCGTGGCAGTAAGGGTATAAAATCTGTGTATGTGTTAGTGTGTGTGTGCGCGCGCATGTTTAGGAGCTTGAGTGTGTGTGTATGTGTGCGGCCAGCACAAGTGAAATGGCTGGTGGCTCACCGCAGCATAAACACCCAAACTCCCAGACCACAGAAGTCATGCTCATCTTCAAGCCATAAAGCAGCGTATACATGCGCTATTATTACAGCACATCCTAGTCAGATATTAGCAAATGTGAACAACTGCAGAAAGGAGCTGCACTAGGCTAATCATTTATGAAAAAGTCAACTATTGCCTTTTTTTTTGAATAACTGATTTGGAGGAGAGTTTATTTTTCTTCATAACTCAGTTTATACCATAATGCTAATATAAGAAAAGCAAGTCTAGAGGCAGCAGAGACATGAAAGCTCTTAAAGAAAAAAGTATGGAAAAAGCCTGAGATTCAATTCAAATACTGCGTCTGCACTCTTTGTTTCTTTACTGCGTCGTATCTGAACATGCAGGATCAGGCAGGATTAAAACCAGTCCAGTCTGGATTCTGTAACACTGGACATAGAACATTTGGACACAAACCCCCAAATATGAGAGTAGTGGAGTTAGAAAAGTAAAGAGGACGAGATTTGGCACAGGTCCTATTTCTTGTCACAAGGACAAACACATTAAGTTGTAGCACTGTATTTTCCTAATGCTTTCTTATTGTCAACACTTATCTATATGGATTAAGTGCCCTTGCTCAGTGCATAAGCTGTGGTCGAGGCAAAGATTGAGCCAGCAGCCCCGAACCTGTCTGCCAATACCGCTGTAAACAGTAAATCAAAACCAACTAGAGGAAAATGTCAGCCTTAAATATGTTCTCACACACTGTTTCTTTGTGTTCAAGTAACAATCACAAGACAGACCACTGGGACTTGTACTGATCCTGCTCACAAATACTAACATCCAATACTCAGTATGATACTAGCAAGAAACACTGGATCAAACATCATAAAAAAAATAAAAGTTACAATCCAATACAACATCAGTAAAGGGCACACTTGACAGCAGCTACTGGAAAAGAAAGCAACTGGCAAAAGTGCATTATATGTGAATTTGGAGGAGCAAGATCAAAGATCAAAGGTGGACACTTCAACACACCAAAACTTAATAAAACGCCTCAGAAACTTGATCAAACATCTGCAGAAGTGTCATTCAAATCTCTACAAGCAAAAAGCACAAATAAGAAATGAATGAAGGCAAATGCTGCAAATGTTTTGTAAAAAGGCAATTATAGGTGGACTGAAAAGTCATACTTTGACTAGTACAGTACTTATACCACACAATCTACAACTACCTGCTACTCATATTGGCTCCAGAAAAACTGGTATCATGCAGCTCTGGGTTCAAGGAAAGTCTAATTAAGTTCGTGGATAGTTGCAGTCAGATCCCTGTACAGGGACACTGAGACCCAGACTGGTCTTTCCCTGTAGACTTGGCTGGTCCCGTCCACGTCCTCTACTGTACACCCCCCTCCCAGTATGGATATTATTACCCCCCCCCACTCTCCCCTCTCTTCTCCTCCTCCTCATCCCTGCAAATGACCATGATGGGAGGCCATTCATCTCACTCCTTCGGCCACTACAATGAAATAAATCAAGAATTTTTCCCCCAGATATAACAATATTTGTATTTGGGGTGGGGCAGAGGTAATTGATGACTGCAGCCGTGCTAATTAAAAACGGCGGCGGTTTCATTAATCTTGGTCATTGGGTAGGGGGGATAGTAAGGTAGCTGCTACAGCGCTGGCTGGACAGGGGGGACAGGCCGCCTCCATCGTTCTCATCGCGCAGGTGACTTGGGCCATTGTCGAGTATATTAGCACAGTGAGGTTAATGTGAACTGGCCATTAATAACCACAACAAAAGTCTATAGTATGCAAAGTCAGTCTCTCTGTGTCTGCTCTTCTACCAGGATGGAAGCAAACAAGACAATTTTGTGGACAATCACACGTGTTTACTGCCATGTCCTGGCTGGAGAAGTTAATTGCTTTTCTGACTTTGCTTTGTAGGAACTCTTGTTTTTTTTTTTTTCAATCCCCTGCTTTTGAGAATTAATTACAAGCCTGAACTTTTGCTGCTTTGCTTGCGTTGGTGTAGTCAAAACTATGCAGCCACAAAGGGCTGGAGTATCAATGACTCTTCAGACGAAGCCAAAACATGAGAATCAGGGTTCATTTGTGTGTCTCATATGAATAAATCTACAGATTTGACATGATAAAGATACATGACATGACAGGATTTTTTCGGTGATAACTACAACTTCGTCTTTATATACATTATGATTGTTTTTGTTTTGTTTTTTATAAGTGTATTTCCTAAGCCTTTACAAAATTCACCAGATTTTGCTTGTTGTTTGGTTTCATCTGAATGTTATGTTTTAAGAAAAAGGCAGATAAATAATACATTATAAAATATAAAAGTGATTAAATATTGTGTGTCATCTTTCTCTAACAACAAAAGCACAACAAGATTGTTTGGCAAGAGGTTTGTTAATAAAATGTTAAATAAAATGAAAAAGGGGGCATTTTTAACAGTGTCATAACTATACTTATACGAAGCTATACTATACGAAGCCTTGATTTTTACAATGAATTTCCAAGACTCTGAGCTGATCAGCAGAGAGGAAAACCAAATACTCAACTGGATCCGACAAATAAGTCACATCTGAGCGTCTACATCACAGAAAAGACTTGAACAGACCCTAGAGTTGATAAAATAGAATCATATTGTTACTGTAGTGCCACTACAGAGTAGACAATTTACTAAGTACCACCTATGAACGGCGCAGATGAATTTCATCATCACTCTGTAATGGCTTCTACATGTTAATTCACAACTTTAGGTTCTCCACCACGGCTCTGCCACAGAGTAATGGCCAGCCTGCATCTGGTAGAGGCAGTGTAGGGCAGTGTATGAAGCATGGCGAGAAACGGAGAGCGAAACAAAGAGAAAGAGATAGAATTAAAGAGAGAGAGAGAGCGAAAGAGAGGGAGGAAGAGATGGGTGGGTGGGGTGCAGGCAGTAGCATATGGTACCACGCTGCCATAAACAAGCTTTATGAAAAGACTGGGGACATTTATTTAATCATGGAATACCTGAGGAATCGCAACGAGACACACACTTTGTCCCATTATTGTTAGCCCATAAATTTAACTGCTTTACCAGAACGACAAGGAACCTGATACAACCTCCGAAGACAACGTGGGGAAGTAGGTGAATTTATGTGTGTGTGTGTGTTTGTGAAGTGCGCTATGTCATAGCTACGGTTAAGAGTGTGTGTGAGGTTACAGATGAATAGACATAACTGCTACACAGTGGTATCTGTATATCTGCAAACAGAGAACTATACACTCTGGAAAGTATCTGGTAGGGAACACAGATACAGATGTATCTTCTGTTTATTTTGAGTCTACTGTGTTTCTCCATTCCTCTAACTTTATTCTTCTAGCTGTCTCTCAGCATACATAAACATTTATATATTCACCTGTCATCGCCCTCATTCTCTAGAAAGCACTCTCTCACAACCAGTGCAAAGAATTAAAACATTTATTAGTGCTTTAACCTCCCAGGTCAGACAAAAAGCATATCAGAAAACAACAAGGTGGGTCTTAAGGCCCTCCTGTGGAAATGCATTTCTCATTGACCTGCACGCACGACTATGTAACACACAAATACACATACATGTACTTGAAAGTTCACAAATCCAGTACAAAGAGCTGCTCTTGCACACACACACAAAAAAAATTGGACTGCTTGTGCAAAATTGTGTCTGCAAGCACACATACACACGCACAGACACACATATACACACGGCTCTGGGTCAGGGGGACAGCGGTAGCTCAGAGCCAGCTGTGACCTGCCGGTCCAGGTGCTCAGGAAAACCGTTGTTAACGGCCACGATTGATGATCTAATCAAACTGTCACCACAGCGATCCGCTGCAGGGGGAGGGGAGGCTGGGGTGGTGTGGGAGTGTGTGTGTGGGGGGGAGTCTGAGGGAGTGGGGTGAGAGCAGGTGGGGAGGGGAGGGGGTGGGTTATATCCAGGAGGCCTTGTGCATGCTTACCGTTAGCCCAAATTGAGAGTGACAGTCTCAATAGTGAAAAGGCCTCTTTTTTTCCCCCTCTAAGTAATGGAGGAAACAACTCCAGCGGTCTTCCGGAGGATGTCACATAATCAAGGGAGCCCCCTCCAACATCAACCCCCACGCCCCCACCCCTTCTATAACATCTCAGCTCAAGTAGAGTGTGTGGGGGCTGCAGACTCTGGATGTAAGGGGATGATGTGGTACAGTGCTGGACCAACGGCCCACACAGAGATGATTAGGATGAGTTCTGCGTTGTTGGACGCTAAACACACACATCCACACAAAGTGCTCAGGAAATCGGGTGGAGCTGACGGAAGGCCTCGTGGACCCCCATAAAGTGTGGTCCCCTTGTGAACTCATGTTCACAAGGGGACAGTGTTATTGTTGATTTGGTGATGCATTGTTGAATTATCTGTTCTGTACATGACAAGATGACTGTGGTGAAAAGGAAACCTAAGCCTACAATCCCACTCTTGTGCTGTGAACAGAGACTGTTCCTCCTTGGAGGCCCCTAAAGGGCCCCTACAGCTGGCTCAAGACTGTCCACTGCATGGGCCCCAGACCTCACTTTGAGGACCACTGTGAGGGTGGCTCACACAGCGCACTAGAAAGTATTCAGATCCCATTCACTTTTTTTTCATATTTTGCTGTTGCAGCCTTATTGCAAATTTATTAAAAAGGAAAAAAAACTAAATATCACATTGACATAAGTATTCAGACCTTTTACTCAGTACTTAGTTGAAGCACCTTTGGCAGTGATTACAGCCTCAAGTCTTTCTGGGTATGACGCGACAAGCTTTGGACACCTGGATTTGGGGATTTTCTGCCATTCTCCTCTGCGGATCATCTCAAGCTCTATCAGCCTGGATAGGGATGGTCAGTGGACAGCTATTTTCTCTCTCTCTCTCTCTCTCTCTCTCTCTCTCTCTCTCTCTCTCTCTCTCTCTCTCCTAAGATTATGATTAGGATCAAGTCAGGGTTCTGGCTGGGGCACTTAAGGACATTCATAGAGTTGTCCCCAAGCCACTACTTTGTTGTTTTGGCTGTGTGCTTTAGGTCATCGTCCAGTTGGAAGCTGAACCTTCAGCCCAGTTTGAGGTCCTGAGCACTCTGGACCAGGTATTTATTAAGGATGTCTCTGTACTTTGCTCCATCCAGCTTTCCCGCACCCAGTCTCCCTGTCCCTGCCGCTGAAAAACACCCACACAACACAGCGTTACTACCACCGTGCCTCAGCGTTGATGGTACTGGGCAGGTGATGAGCAGTACCTAGTTTCCTCCAGACATGATGTTTAGAATTAAAGCTAAACAGTTCAATCTTTGTTTCATCAGACCAGAGAATCTTGTTTCTCACAGTCTGAGAGTCATTCACATGCCTTTTTGCAAACACTGAGTGACTTTTATGCGTCTTCCACTGAGAAGAGGCGTCCGTCTGGGTGCCATAAAGCCCAGACTGGTGGAATGCTGCAGTTGCAGTTGTCGTTCTGGAAGTTACTCCCATCTCCACCCTTTTTAATAAATTTGCAAAAGTGTCTAAAAATCTGCTTTGCCATTATGGGGCACTGAATGAAGCTTAATGAGGGAAAAAGTGTTATTTAAATGATTTTAGCAAAAGGCTGCAACATAAATTGTGAAAAAAAGTGAAGGGGTCTGAATACTTTCTGAATGCACTGTATATTGTTCTACAAACGAATACACACACACGCACATCAAATACCAGAGGATGCAAAAATTCAAGCTGCAGGTCACATGTTTGCTGTGCAATTCCTGTAATAAGCCACGGGAGGAAGTGGCTTATATCAGTGAGTCTGGAGTACCAGCAGGCTGCCTTGAGGGGACACTTGGGGGTCTCCAGTAAAATGAGGCCTAATTTAATTTCACAGACACTTATTTGACCAATAATTATCTCAAATTACATAAAAGAGTTATGAATGTGAGTATGAATTATTTTTCTCTACCCATCTAAGATACAACAAACTTTCTTTGTATTTGTGAAGATATGAGATTTGTAAAGTTAAATGATTTTATCCTTATACATTTTATCTATGGCCTACCATTTCTGTGCAGGGCTGCTACTCTCTCTCTCTCTCACACACTCACACACACACTCACACACACACACACACACATGTTTCATGTCCAAGAACAGATGTGATGCAAAAAATATTTGCATCATGTCAAATTAAGATCAATTTTGCTTATTTCATCATCTTTCACAATCTTGTGTAATTAAAAAAAAATACAAATACTGTTTAGAAAGGCATTCCTAATTATTAGAATATTATTCTAATTATTTTATACAGTCAATTTAAATGGGTATTTTTGGTTTGTACAGAGGCAAGTGATGTACTATATTACATCATTAAAATGTGAAATAAAAAATATAAGGTGTGAATTTATACATTTATTGGTTATTTAACAACAGTTTCCAACAGGACTAATTTAGAATTGAGTGGTGCTATTTGGTTCAAAAGATAATACTTAAGGACTGGCAGCAAGAACAGAAAAATAAGATAATATAAATAAAATACAAATGACAATCTTGCTTGAAAACACAGCTCCACGGCATATTAGCATTGCTGTGTAGCTGTATAGGAAAATGATAATATTTCTTGTCCACATATAAACAAAATGAATTAAGTGTTGCTATATTCAGCTGAAAAGAGAAAAGTTCAGGAAGTTGTCCAACTTAATAGTGGCCTTGTTGATCGCTGCCTGTTCTGTGTGTGTGTGTGTGTGTGTGTGTGTGTGTGTGTGTGTGTGTGTGTGTGTGTGTGTGTGTGTGTGTGTGTGTTAATCACCTTCCCCAGGATATATCCACGACTGCCGCTTGCCAGTCCAGCTCGCATTAATTTAATCGCTGCTCAGCTAATTCATTGATTAATTGGTTCATTAGTGATGCCTGGCAACATCCATTTCTGCCATGACAGTCTGATGTTTCAATAGAGAAGAAAAACAGGCTGGCAACAGCCCAGTTTTTCCACAGTCCCACTGTGCATAATATCCAACCACTGTCAACAGTTAGCCGCACAATTGTGTCACTGTATAACTGCCTGGTTTTGTGCCACAGGATGTGAAATGAATATGAAGGTGAACTGTGCACATTCTCCGTTCTTGTCTGGTTGAGTAATGTCACTTGGGCTTCAGCGGAGGGTGACATCATTCTTAGGGAAAGAAAAACTTCAAAAGCTGGAGGGACGGTTGGAGCTGCACTGCCGAGATGAGGTAGATGCTAAATGAGAAGACGAACTACAGCTGCAGATTTATTCCACGAGTCAAGGTCATGTTCCTCTGACATGACGAGTGGTTTCCAACTCTGGGACGAGACGTCGACTGCTAACTAACATTATTATTAGTAATAGGAGCTGATAGGACCCTGCTGCACCCTGCAACAAGGAGCTGGATGTTAATGTGACCAACAACTGTACGCAGTCTGGACAGGAGCGCTGATGTGACATCACTGGCCAAACGAGATGACCATAAAGTAGCTAAGATGTACGTGACCTCTGACCTTTCTTCTCCGAGACACAGGCCCAGATTTATAATTGGCATTTTGTCACAGTTCTGATTTAACTAATGATGAGCAAGACCACATGGGTGAAGATTTTTAGCATTAAAGTGTGTCAGCTTTTCAGAGAACCAACATGCTTCCCTCACACCCCCCTACCCACAAACACACACGCACACACACACCCTCCCAGAACTCTGCACCATATGCCCATGACAAGTGCATAAAAATTGTTCCCAAGCGATAGCACAGGCCAACCCATAAAAACTTAATGCACCTAATTTTCCAGTAATCAAACTTTTATAGACTGCGATGGCTTTTAAACTAACAAATTTTAATTATCGCTTAATTTTAACAGCAATATTAACGCAATCCCTCATTCTGTGAGTGTTCATTCTCCATGAAATATTGAATAGGGTAAACACTGAGGCGCTGTCCGCTGGCTCCTGTTCAAACAAGCAGCCAGTAAACAGAAAGGTGAGCTAGGGGTCGCTGAGGCCTTGCCAGTACCACACCAGGGCTACGTGTGCTGCACAGACCTCTGGGAAATTGAGCTTCAAGAGTGCAAGCACACAAAATGAGTCCGCTGATATTGTACAAAGACTACAACACAGCATTGATCAGTGGTGTATGTTGGTCAACGGTTATAATGTGATCCTGTTTCAGTAACACATATATAGCTTCTCTTACGTGTTGCAGTAAGTCTGATTTGACATTCATTTGAGTTTTATTTATTTATCTCTGGAGAGTAAAAATTAAAAAAAACAAGAAAACATTTCTTTTTTTAAGGATATTTAAATCTTCTTGGCTGCTTTCAAGTTAATACTTTCCTTCTGCCTGTTCCGTACTTCTCCTCTCTGTGCTACTAATCACATTCCTGCTTACAGTACCAGCAGCACGGGATGTTACTGACTGCTGCCCTTGGGTGGCTGAAAACGAGGCCTTACCACCCAACACCAAGCTAGAGAGACAAAGTGCTGACACAGGCAGATAAGGGAAGGAAGAAAGAGAAAGATTAAAGAGCAGATTCATTATCAATAATTAAGGGAAAGGATTTATTCTAATGAATTAGGGGTTGTCTTTATCTACTCTTTATCTCCCTATCATGCTGCTAACTCTCTTCTTCTCACTCACACACACACATACACACACCCTGGCTCATGGTTTTTCTGTGACTTGACCCCTGCCTGCTCCTTGTGGTCCATATTGCCACCATGCTGGCTCCAGGCAGGGCTCTTCCGCCCCCGCTCCCCCCGTCCAGCCAGGATGGTCCCGGCCCTCGGTGCCGGGGCAATATGGCCGCGCTGCACGGCATGCTGGGACGCGGCTGCAAGCCCAGAGCCCAACGCTGCAGAGCCAGATGCCCGCTCAGCCGAGCCCAGCCCCTGGCACGGTGACGTGAGCGACCGCAGCAACGCATAAATCAATTCTGTTGTGTGAACATGCAAAAATAAACGTGGTGCATTATGTAAGCATGGGTTTGACTGGGATATTAGTTTGCTGATGTATCAGGCCAATATTTAATTCAATACATGTTGCTCATTTCTGATGCGATGTGCTGTACTCTGCTTTACTGCTTTACTTTTCTACCATGCTAAACAAAAATCTTGAACACTGAATGAAATAATTAGCAAATAAAAAAAAAAAACAAGAAAACACATTTCCATGAACCACATGTATTTACTGTTGGTTTCCACCTAAAGTGAGCATCTTCTTTCAAAAACTGGTCATACTCTACACCCTCCTCACTCTAGTCATGTAATAACTACTGCTCTGAGTATCCCTGTCTTTATTTTGTGAGTCATCACACCTGCGCTGCATGCATCATGCTAGCTATTTCTGGATCTGTGCTGATGCCTTTTCACCTGGTTTTCTGTTTTCTTCGGAGGGATTTTAGCACCCGCTCACTTGGCTCAGACATACAGTAACGCTGTAGACAAAAAAAAAAAACAAAAAAAAAAAACACAGCAACTGCATTTGAGCAAAACTGTGAGCAGACTTTAGCAATTATACATCTCCAAAACACTGAAAACATTCTCTCCAGCTGCTTGTATCACGCCCTCCCCCCACTTAAAAAAATATATCTTTCTTGTGGGTTGTCAGCACTCCTGTTTCAAGAGTGATGAGTGTATTAGTTCAAGGAGTTTATTATTACAAGCGTGAAAATGGCAGGCGTTTTAACAATTACCTATGAAAACAGGTATGTGAGACAGGTCAGTTGTCTTTTGGCGCCCTGTTTTTAAAGAACTAATTACAAGCAATTGAGGCAAGGTCATTGCTGTCAATCATGCTCTCAAGCCACTCCCTTGTTACTGAAGTGTTGGTTTAGGTGACTGCAGACTCTCTGTAACAGCAGGGTACACACACACACAAATACACACACACAGACACACACCAAGGTTATAATGATAAACTACAACAAAAGTGAAGATTAAAGTAATGAGATAAAAACTGAACTATGTGGTGAGATATGTGAAATATTTTTAGATGATGGAGAGGGAATAAAGAGAATATTTTTTTAATAACCTTGGCACGCACAAGCTCACACACATATGCACACATAATTTTAGGGATGAAGTCGGCTTCAGTCATATAAAAAAGGGTTTGGATTGTTACTCCAAAGCAGTGATACACAATTTATTTCATGTTCCTCCTTAGGGGCACTTGCTCTTTGCCATACTAGTTAACGGCACACATTCACAAGTGTTGGTTGTATCCTCTCTTTGTTTTATAATCAAGATAACTCCATTGTTCTCCTGAGAACGAGGAGTTTTGATGTGCAACAATCAGTCAACATCAATAAAACCAAACTAGTGGGAATACTTTTACAGATTCTGGAGACTTTACAACCATTTTTCCCACTAGGGTGGCTCAGACCCTGCATCCATTAAATGAATAAGGGAAATAATATATTCAGATGAAAATGCACCAAGAAACAGGGATAATTTAGCTCAATGCTATTACAAGTGAGTGATAACAAAAGAAAAAACTTCTTGTTATCATTCTGAGATCTATTGCAAAATTTTAAGATAAAAAAAAAAAAATACAATTAGAAACCATACCGCTAGGTTTGTGTTAACTTGTGAGGACGTGGTCCTCATGAGGACACATCTCCAACACAGCACACACATGCAGGCAGACAAAAGGACAAAAAGCCCTCATCTCCGCTCAGTGCCTGCAGTGAGGAGTGGTGGTGTGACTGAGACGAAGACCCAGTTGTGTCACTTTATAACAGTTCAGCTCTCTCTCTCTTTCTCCTTTCCTCTCTTTCTTTCTTTCTCTCACCCAGAACCTGTCAGATAGTTGGAGTCTGTCATCTCACCCATCCTCCCCTCCGATTCCTCTTCCTCCTCTTCCCACTGGGGTTAGAACGACATGTGGGCTAATATTAGTCTTTTATTTAAAGTCAGATCTGACCAGTGTCGACCATCACTCCCTATTACACTCATCAGTGGGAAGTGACTGAAACGAGACGCTGCGATCGAATGTGGACAAAACATATTTTTTCCCATATGAAAATAATCATAGTTATTAAACAATGTGTTTTTAACATGGTTTTCCTGTGTTTTTGTGGGTTTCCTTCAACATGCAAAGAAAAATCAAAGCGTGACTCCATATGACAGGAAAATTTGCAGGTTTGTGACCAAAGGGAAGTGCAAGTTTTCTGTATGTTGTCTGTTTTTGCTTTGCTTTCACTTGTTATGCTTAAAGAAACTGAGGAAGAAATAATCTTCCCTTTGGCCTAGGCAATGGACACCAGTCGATGCAATAAAGCTGCCCACTGCCCTTTACTACTTTGGAAAGGTCAAGCGGGGGCAGTTTAAGCCAAGCAACTACCACACATCAGTACTATCAGCCTTTTAAAACTCATATTGGCAGGATTTTATCTTCCTCACAGGTACCCACCCAAAATAACTTGGCGTTTGACGCCCCAGACGGATTTAGCTAAATGGAACCTGGCATTACCTACAGCTACTCAGGTTTCTTCCTCCTGCTGTTCCTCCTCCTCTCTTCCTTTGACTAACAGATCTCCCCAGCGTTCTAAAAATACCAGGTGAACAGGGCCGTAGAGATGGTGATGAAACTGCCTCTCTGACACTGTCCCATTGCAATCCATCTCTCCACCGCCTGCCAGCCAGCATATGTTTGCAATTGGCTCCCCCCAACAGTCCCCATCGCCTCTCAACCCACCCCCACCGGTCCCCAGTTGCTGGTTCAAATACCGCCCCCCCTCATACACACACATACACACACATACACATATTTCCCCCATCCTTTCCCTCTCCCTGTCTCTCGTTCTCCCTCAGCTACCAGCCTAGTCTCCAGGTCTAGGCTTTCAAAGCCGGTGCAGTTATCAATCATTGAGCCAGCACTGTCACGTTGGACCAAACCATTCATACACACACAGAAACACATTTCCCATCTTTTTCCACTTCTTTCCTTCTTCTTCCTTTCATCTCACCTCTCTGCCTATCTCTTTGTCATCCACCTCTCTCTCTCTCCTTCTTTCTCCTTCTTTTTCTTTTTCCGTCCTCCATCCTTTGCCTCCTCTTACACTTGCCCAAATTTGTTCCACTTAATAAGCCCTCCCCACTGACCTTGTGCTAATTAAGCTGCACTGTGTTGGAAATATGATGGTTAATTAATGATGAGATAAATTCTGTCTGCAAGACTGTCAGAAAAATGATGACAGCGTGTTTTACAGGTTTAAATAGAACAAACCTTGTGGCCGTCCTCCCTCTAAGTGTGCATGCAAGAGGCTGCGTGTGCTTGTGCTTGTGCATGTGTGTGTGTGTGTGCGTAGGCACATGTTTAAATGTGCATGAATGAGTGCAATAAAAAGAAAGAGGCAAAACAAGGGATGAAAGAAGGATTCTTTGATGATGGCTTGCAGGAATGTGAATGTACAGTTTGTGTGTGCATGAGCATCAACATAACTATGCAAGTGTACATGGGTGTGTATTAACATTAAGTGACTTAACATCCAGTACTTGTGTAGTGTGTGTATGTGTGTGTGTGTCTGTGTGTGATGTAATGATGCCGTGTGGCATAATGCTTTATGGCTGAGGGGAGAGACTGGAGTTGTTTTTGGCAAAAAACACACAGTGAGCTCAACACTATCAGGTAACACACAGACTTTACAGCTCCATTCATGCCCAGTATCCTTACGTGTAAATGTGTGTGGGTCCTCTCTGACCTTGGCTGTGTTGCCACTTTCTGTTACACAAGTCATGAGGACAAAAGGTCTTTAGGACTGAAAGTGTGATGCTGTTAGAGATGGGAAATTTTAACTGACTAGTCAATTAAACTCAAGTGCCGTCCCAGTCGTCCTAAGTCGTTAAACCAAAATTGGTCCTTTCGCAGGCTTGGGCTAAAACAGCACTTCTCGGATGAGCTGTGTTTCCAAATCAGCAGGGACTGCACTTGTGTGGTGAGAATAAACACTAATCTCTCAAAAATGTTTGGGTTGATCATGATCAGTAATCATCTCCTCCGCCAGACAAAGTCTGAATGTAGTCTAAAAAATACTAAACTGAAATTAGTTCTGACACAGGCAAGTTTTTGTCCACGGTCCAGATGTTAAACTGTTGTCTAGCCCTCACTGACTTTGTTTCCTAGCTTAAAGTTGTAAATCAACAAACGTGCAGTCCATGATTTCTTGAATTGTAATCAGATGGAATACATCTTGTAATAAAAATGTGAAACACATGACAATGTAAAAGTGGAATTAGGGACAGGAAGCATATGCAGAATGTACCAAGTTAGCACACTGAAGGCAGACTCTGGCCTTAAGTGGTCCCTGGACAGGATTGTTTCCATGCTGCTAACATAATGATTTAATGTAGATGGAATAAAGTTTAATTGTTTACATGGAGCAGAGGCTTGTGGATTTCACTTACTGTTTTTTTTTTTTTGTTTTGTTTTTTAAGTTAGTAAGTTTAAAGTTGTTAAAAGATAACAATAACAGCAGGTTTTGGTGATATGCATGTGAAAAGACATCTAGTAGCCCATGAAAACTGAACTAAACTTTGTATTTTTACATTATAAACTCCATTTTAACAGTATTCAGCACTACTTGTGCTTTTTATTTTTATTAGTAACCAAGATGTCTCTTGATCTTAGTCCCAACAGGTGTCTTTTTCATATCTGTAAATTTTCTTTACAGTTTTCTGATAGTGAGTAGCATAGATGTTTTTATCTGCTGGTAAAAAAGAAGAAGCATCTGCTCAGTCAAAGGGAAAAATAATATCAGACCAGGTCATTTTTAGTAAGGCAAAAACCCAACATAAGTTTGTTTCTGCCCTTGTATTGTCTTTTTCCCTCACTCTGCTTTTGTTCTTTCCTTCATGACTAGACATGTGCCAGTCGAAGCACAGATGTTGGACCTGACAGTCATCGGTTCATGTCCCTGGTCTGTCAGCCTAGTGGCAAACAGTAGAGGACTTTATCTGCACTGGTTAGGTCACAGATAAGAACATACAGTGAGTATTACGTATACTGTTGCTATAGAATTGTATGAAGCCTTGTCAGCTATGCTTGGATAAATAAAGGTTACAATAACAAGAATGTGGATGAAACAGAGGCTTGAAGCAGTTGAGGATATGAGGATTTGTTTCCATCTAATCCAGATGAACAGCTGACAGTAGGAATTTAGTTGATAATGTCTGCGAGATGGAGAGGCATCTGGTCGGGCGGCTTACTTCCATATCTGAAGCCACTTGTCATATCTAATACCACATGTTGTCAAAAGTATCAATTTAGTTGCGGAGTAATGAAAAAGCGGGTCTGTTTCTATTTTAGAGGCTAGCTTGACAGATTGAGAGGTGTTTAACGTCGCGTTTTGGCTTGTCAGGGTAGGAGGGGGGCTTCACAACTTCATCTCCTCATCTTTCTTTTTCTCACACACACACACACACCCACACACACACACACACACACACACACACACACACACACACACAAGCACTGACAGCAGGGCTCTGCTTCTGATAGGCAGGGCCAAGCGGGAGACATTACACATACACCAAAAAACACACTCACATGCACAGACAAAAATGGTAAAAGAAACATCATTCATCCTTAATTCAAGAGGGAGAGCAAAAAGTAAGATGAGGGAGGGAGCCAGATAAAGTCTGACAGAAAAAAGGGATGTAAGCAAGAGAGCGAGACAGACAGATTGAGTGAAAGCCATTTAACTCATTAGGGAAAGGGAGGATCTCAAGTTATATTTAACTTGAAATTTAACTAGTGGGAACTTTACACTTTAAAAGCTTGAAGACCTCCATAGGGGTTGTAGGAGTGAAATCATCCTCCAAAATCTAGAATTAATTGCCTGATGTATTTCTCACTTTAGCCTCCTGCAAACAAGCTGAGATACTTGACAGTCAGGATCCAGGATAGGGCAACATATCTGAATCTAATTCTCCCTTTCATGAATGTTAATGTGCTGAAAATAAGTTTTATAGGACACTTTTCTTTTTTTACTGACAAGCTTTTCTGAGGAAAAGTCAGAAACATGTTCCTTTGTGTGAAATACCACTGGAAAAGCGGATTATGATACGTTAGAGAATGCAGTTGTGTGTCAAATTTACCTCTCTTTACGCTGTCCGACTCCATGTTTTCCCAGTAGGTGGGTACTCAGGTGTTTCTTCATCACAAAAGCCCATCTACAAAACACAGACAAAAGACATGAGTTAACCAAAGAGCACTGTCAAACTGTGCTAAACTAATCAAACTCTATGCTACAGATTGATATAGCAGGTTTAAAAAAAGACTTTGACCAACAAGGTCTCATGCGAACTATCTTCGTTCTTCAAATATCTAAAACATAATTGCATCATTAACTGTATATGCCAGAAAACATTTTCATGGTAGATAGCCTCCACAATCATGTGTATAGAAATAAATGCAATAAATGTAAACCCCTGAAGTAAGACTTAACCTGGATACAAACTCATGTTCTGTTGGTTATTTCTCTTTTTTTTTCCCTGAAAGACATGTTTCACTTTAATATAAGGGACTGTCTGTTGCTTGTCCTCTGTTTTCTCCCACTGTTAGACACGTTCCAACAGTTGCATGAGAATACAAACCCATCCTTTTCTTACATTCCTTGACTGTTCCCAGGAAGAAAAAAAAAAAAAACACAGAGTTTTCAGAAAAGCAAATGTAAGCTGTCATGAACAGGTTTTTGGGTGGATTTACTATTGTTCTGTTAATTGATGACAGACCAGCAAAACAGTTTAACATGAAAACTTTTTAACACCACA
Organism: Toxotes lorentzi; assembly: GCA_037833715.1. Classification (NCBI taxonomy): domain Eukaryota; kingdom Metazoa; phylum Chordata; class Actinopteri; family Toxotidae; genus Toxotes; species Toxotes lorentzi. The sequence continues at coordinate 18,382,349 of JBBMJY010000025.1, read as the reverse complement.
AGAGTACAAAGTTTGGGTATGTTTGTTTGTTTAACTGGTACCTTTTTGGTCAGACAGTAGAGTGAGAATCTGGGCAAAGAGTGCCACATGTACATCAGTGTGTCACACAAATATTTACGCATGTGCAAGGATTCATACACACATGTATCTAAAGTACATGTAGCTGCACGCACACAGTCAAAAATACCGGGTTACCATTGCTCGACGGCGACCACAGTGTCCTGACTTTGTCGAGGGCCCTGAGTTTACCGTGTCTCCTAAACAGCATATGAAAACATAATGAACGGATGACAGGAATAACTACCCTGACATCCAAGCTGCTTCACCAGTGTTTTCATCCCCTGGCCTTTTCATTTAGCACCCATCACTTCCCATTATTGTGCAACTGAGAGACAATGACCACATCTGAGAGCTGAGGATGGAGCTACATGAAAGAGGCCGAGGGAGTTGAACCGACAGTCATGTGGTTGGCACTGTCACTGCACACACTCGGGTCCTCGTCTGTGTCGCTCCTCCCATTTCTTCTTTTCTTTTCACTTTTCCTTCTTCCAACTACATCATTATTCTATTTTCTCTCTGGCAAGCCTGTCTGTGCTTTTCTGAAGCTTTACTTCTAACTTTAAGAGTCAGTCTATCATGAAGCAAAAGCATAATTATTTCACCATTTATGTCGCTATGTCAGCTATTGCGTCTCCCCCACCCCCCCACCAACGTCTGAACGCACATGCACATACACACACATACGGCTGTGTCCTCCATCCCATCATGGCCCCAGAGTCCCGTCCGTCATCAGGGCCCCTGAGGCCGACGCTAACTAACACCACCATATAAATATTCAAACGTTCCACTGTTTTGCCTCGTTATCATCACTCTACATTTTCTCAGTCCTCTCTAACTCAATCCATCCACCCGTCCAGAATGTTGCCTGGGAGTTAAACTGGGAGCGAGCGAATGACTAAATCTTGTATACTCCAATCAGGGAGAATGGCAAGATCAAAATGCTGAGCTTCTCTAGCCCACTGGAAGCGCCTCTGACTGACGGCATCATCTATAAATAAACAAACAGCATAATTAAGATATTTCTGAGAGGGTGGGGGTAAAAGAATGAATCAATATATTTGAGAGAAAAGCATGGCCTTGGAACACTTCACGCATGCTTGTTTAAGTCGTCGTGTTTAGACGTGGAAAAAAAAGAGCTTGCAAACATTCCTGTTAATTATGTATTACAGCTGTCCTTCATAAACCTAATTACAGAGTGCTGAAAGGCAACAGGGGCAATTTGCATATGTGCATGAAAGACAAGACATATGCAAAATATGATTTTAATTAGCATTCTTTGATAGCAAGGGGTACAAATCAAACTGGCATGTTGTGAGATTCTCATCTTGCCTATTTTTTACTGGATTATTCTCAGAGTGGCACAAGTGTAAGATGGGTAATGCCCTGTGGAGGCACCTGGCACAGGCTGCACGCACACACAAACCCAAGCATGTGCATGCACACACACATATAAATGGGTGTTACTATTCACAGAAAAGCACAAAATCAACATGCACAACTGCAGAAAACCGCACACAAATGGAAGAATACGAATCTCCACTATACAAACAAATGGTGATGCTAACACATTTACAATTAGCTATTCGGCATGTGGTTATCTAATACACACAAACTACTATTTCTGATAATGTTGAGATAAAATGCAGCCAGCATGCACACATACACACACACACAAATACTGATACAAATTCAGACAAACGACAATCCATACTCACAATAACAGACATCCACAAGTACCCTATCTCTCATGCGTATACACACACACACACCAACACACAGAGATCCCATATCTAAATGTTAAAGGGCCAAATCCATTTGTTTAAGGCTGTGTGTAATAAGCCCCCTGCCCTTGGTATGTGTGCATCCTCTGCCATCCAGGTCAAGGCCTCAGCTTGTCGTCCTGCTGCCTTGGGCTGCATCATCAGCCTGAACCATCAGCCTTGATGGTTATTGTAACAAAGGGATACTTTAACATGCCATTCATCCATATCAATTCACTTCCCCCCCATGAATTGAACTAATAAGGCTGTGCCTCTGCCCTCCAGGGAGGCTCATAATATCCATTGCAGATATGAAAAAAAAAAAGAAAAAGGAAAAGAACGACGGAGGCTCTGGTGTTTCACGTTCGACTTTCCCTTCAGACTAATCGGCGCGCCACAGCTCGTTAGGTCCGTGACGTGCCGGAGCTTTACCGATAAGCATGGGAGACACGGCTCAATTACCCACAGTTACAATCTTTCTCTCTCTCTTCCCTCCCGCCGCCTGACGATGAAGAGATAACACGTCAATATTTGATACAAACAACTTCATTTGCCTAATGGTGTTCCTGGATAGGCCCATCTACAGGTCCGGAAGGGATGGGAGATCTAAGAAAAGGCCTGGAGCAACACTCGGCTTAGATGTACCATAGCCCACCACCCCCCAAATCATGCACACCCATTCCCGAAAGTTGTGAACAATGAGGCATGTTGGGATGGAGCCGGGTCAGACATGACATACTTTTTCGTGAGTTACTTTCAGCTGGTATCTTCAGGTTTTGACAGTTAACCTTGAGAGGTAAAAGAGGACAAACGCGCTCTTTCGCTTGATTCTGACATCTCTGCACTCACACTGCTGCCTCGAAAAAAACAAAAGCCATACCAGATGGCATCAGGTACAAGAATGGCATGGCATGAGAAATGCCAAAGAAAACAAAAAAGTCCATGGACACAATAACACATCAGTATGCATGTGACTGTTCCTTTTCAGACTGTCATTTCCTTTCTAAATGTTTAATGAACTGTTAGCGTGTTAGCCAAAAAATAAGAAAATCTCCACTGGTGAAATGGAATGTGTATTACCAAAAACTTTTCTCCAAGCCATTACAATGAACTACCAGACAATCAGACAAAAATGGAGGCCGATCCAGCTGAAGGTAATGCACGTTTCAGATTTTCTAACAGCTGTGTTGTCCTAACTATGGTAGCAGAAGCAAAAGTCAAGGACCAATTGGCACAGTTTCTTATCATTTTTCCTTTGAAACCGATAGAACATCTAGTTTGCTGCCTGCTGCGCACCGCCACAACTATGAGGTGAAAAATGAAGCCGAAGTGGAACAAACTTGTGTATTGTAATTGGTCAGAAGGTAACTGAAAAGCCATTACCAGAGAGCTACCAGATGTAGGAACCGCTCAACCCTCGCCAGGCAAAGCTGCTGAAACCTGGGGAAGAAGAGAGGTTCCGTAGGGGAAAGATGAAAGGGGAGGTGGGGATGGGCTCTGAAGTTATGGGACTATGCTTCAGCTCTTTTTGAGAAGACACACACACATACAGACATATATGCATGCACACTCTCTGCAGTGGTCCACTGGGTCCCAAAGAAATGAGTGTGTGCGGGCTCATCCAGCCTCCCGTGCCTGTCCTAATGACGGCCTCCACCTGCTGCTTTAATGTCACAGCTGGATCGCCCTCCATCCCTCACTGACTCTGACTGCCATCAGCAGCAGGTAGCTCCCCCTCTGCACACTCCCACTTCTCTCTCCTCTGCCACCTCACCCTTCACTTCCATCTTCGGTTTCTCCTACCACTCATCTCAACAATACCTCTTTCCTATCCATCTCTGCAACCATTTTTTTTCAACCCCCTTCCTGCCATACCTCCCTTCACCTCTTCTCCCCCATTTTTCTTGCTTTGTGTTTGTAGGTTTTGCCATTTTTAGTTGAACCCTATTCTTATGTAAGGTAAGTGACCAAAGAAGCAGGAGAATTGATGGGAAACATGGTCTTAATTTAGAAACACTGGCAAGAACAGTTCCACTGCTGTCAGTCAGTTACATATTCTCATTTATTTCTTTTAGGAGCACTGATGCATCACAATTAATTTGACAGTGATCTATTGACAGTGGCAATGCTACACATACATTAGCACAGATAATGTCTAAGGACTGCGCCCACTATAGTTACCATTTAAGGGGGAAATCCATAGCATAAAAAAGAATGTTTCACAATGCCACAAGTAATTCACTCTTCTGAGTAAACACAATGTGTTTCTTCCTTGTTTATTTTTTTATAAACCCACCTTGTAGAAGCGGAAAACCTGGAGGTAAGTTGACATGTCTAATCTGAGGAGCTTTGACAGGCAGGTGAACTGACAGAAGAACAGAAACCAACACTTGGCTGACAGCAACCCTGGAGCGTTGAGACAGCTGCCGACATGTCAGACAGACAGATAAACAGACAGGAACAAGAAGTCGAAAGATAAGACATTTATTGACAGACGGAGCAACTGCTTCCCTGACAGAGAGACAGACAGGCAGACATCAAGAGTAAGGACTGAGGAAGGAGTCATTCTGCTGAGTTTAGAGGCTGAGTTTAATGGATGTTCTACAAGCGGGCCTATAGCAGTAGATGGGGTGAACTAAATGTGGTGTCAAATTTGCAGATGTGGAGATAGATGGTGATAGAAGGATAGAGAAAGAAAAGCCACAGGAGAGAAATAAGGGAAATAAAAGAATATGAAAAATCATGATGGAGTAGCTAGATAAGGCGGAGTGAATGTGAACTAGGGAGAGAAGCAGAGGCAAATGCAGTTTGTGGTGCTGTCGCTTTGTTTGACGGAAGCAAGAGGCGACTTCGCATCAATATTACTTGGGCTTCTAAGAGATCCGCTTATGGAAACATCCCATAATGTAACAGATATTGGGGAGGAAAATAAATAAATAAAACATCAGAATTGATTTTGTTTTTATGCCTGTGCCAGAGCAAAGCAAGCACTTGATCTATTCTAAGATGATCTTGATAAAAATAAGAGAGGCAAAGTGTTTCTCTGACGACTGATCAACGTCAAGCCTCTCAGTGAAACAGACACCTCTCACTTATGATGCCACTGCTTGAGCGTGTGTGGCTGTGTGTGCGTGTGTGTGCATGTGTGTGTCCTCTAGTCTTAGAGGAGGTACATAAAAAGCTCACTTTGCCTCTCCAAAGGGGTTTTTGGATCATCTGCTGAGGCAGGTGATGGGGCTTGACGGATTGATTGAGGCGAAGTTCTCATCGACAGTGGCAGCGCCCCATAGAGTTCCCAGCTCCAGTGCACACTGTTCCATTAAAGGATCATTTAGAGGGAGAGCAAGTTCCACCTGCACTTATGCAGAGCACACCCTAATGTGAGATGAAACAGACATTTTCGAGCTACGGGAAGGGAGGGAGGAAGGAAAAAAAAAAAGATAAGATGAAATAATAATAATGAAAAATAAAAATTCAGTCCCTTCCCAACAGCGCATTTCCATCTTCAAGAGAACGGCGATTGATGAAGTAATCTATTATTGATATCATCATCGTTATGCGCCGATGGCAGTTTCAGTGTTACGGAGCCCCCAGCTCTGAGCGTCATAGCACTGTTTGCATATTATGCTACTCAGCTTCATTATATTTTCTAATTAACTGCTTTAATTTGGGATTTAAATCCTAAGTGAGGCGAGAAACTTGAAAATGCTGAACAAGAAAGAATAATACTGTATTTGGTGTCAAGATGAAAGGAGAGGTGTATAAAGAACAAGGTACAGACAGTTACACTGTGGCTATAGCACTTTTCAAAACAGACTCGTAAGGGCTGGTGTATTGTGTGGAATCAGCACAAATGTGATTCACTTTTATGGATTAAAAAAAAAAAGAGAGCGAGAGAGAAACAGTAAGAAGACGGAACCTGTCCTGAGAAACATTTTAAATGAAATACATAACATACTAAAATACTGCTGTGTTACGAGGAGGTGAAAAAGTCTCATTTTACACAACAAAAACAAAATGAATCAAAAATGCTGGTTGTTAAAGGCTGTTAGCTTCTCTTGCTAATGCATCTCTCCCTCCTTCCTTCCTTCCCTTCCTCTCTGCAGTGCAGTTAAAGATATGAAAAATATATGTGCTTTTTTCCCCCTCTCCTTTCCACTGCGCCGTGTTAAATCATTAAAGAGAAGTCCTGCTCATTATCTCTCTAAACAAAACTTCTCTTAAACCAAATAAATCACCGTTGCGCGGCGCAGCTAACAGCCATGAAGGGATAAATTACAAAGCGCCTCACTGGCAGCGCTGGTATTTTAAAAAGCTTGCTGCACAATTTCTATGATGTGCAGTAATTTGTAATGCAGGTTTCCTTATGTTTATAAGGTATCTTCAGGTATGTGTGGTGTACGCTGGGAGAAGAGGTGGGAAGTGAAAAATAAAAAAGAGCCTATTTGTGTTCTATATACTTTCAATATTGTTAAGCTTGTGTTGCAACTAAATATTAGCACTAAGCAAAAGTATTCTACATCCCTGAATATATTTTTATAAAGATGTTATTGTAATTTATTATATTGTTAAGACAACAAACCATCACCATAGCCAGTAGGGTTTGACTGAAAACATTTATAAGCCTGTATTGAAGCTGTATGTTTGGATTAAAGTTTACAACTTCAACATGTTGCCTAAAATACTCCCAGCAGTTAGCATTTTGTGATGATATTAGCATTGATAGCATTAAATTTAATCATTTATGGTTTAAAAAGTAACATTCTTGACAGGGGGATAGAACTTACAAAACAGCACTTAGACCATTACAAGATGCATCTAAAGGGCAACACGGTATTGATATAGAAGATCCTTAAGGCAAAAAGTCAAATCCTCACTATCCATGAATGATGGAAAAACAAAAATTAAACTGTCTCTCTGTGGTCATAGAGATTCCTACATTATATGAGAGGTGGATCATTGTGCTGATTTTAGCATTAGATTTATAATCAGCCAGTCAGACAGACATGCTGATGTAACTGTAGCCAGTTGTTTCCATTAAGGCTAGCTTTATTATAACAGGAAGACACACCAGCAGGACATCATCTCAGAGTCTAGTTGAGGGGAAAGACACCAGCCACCCCTCTAACCTCCGTCACCACCTCTACCCCTCTTGTGCTCCTTTGGGGACTCCGAGCTGTGATGAGCCCCCCCCCGACCTTTCTCTGGCCCCCAGTGGGCAGATTAAACTGTGGATAACAGGGCTGCACTTGGGTCCGTTTACAACAGCAAGCCTCTCCTGTGCCTCTTGGGGATAAAAACCAACAGTATCCCTGATTCTCCCCCCCACACACACATCCACAAAAAAGGGGGGAAAAGGCCCAAACATGATTTATTCAGTCTGTTTACTGTACAGTCTATCTGCCCGTCCTCTGAGAACAAATTAAATGTATGAAAAAAGAGGGTGAAGAAAGACAAAGCGAATAAGAGAAGAAGAGAAAGGGAAAGTGATATCAAAATAAATAATTAAGTCCCGGAAATAAAAGTGAAAATCCAAAAGTAGAAGGTCTGTAATAACAGGCTTTGTTTATGACATTCACACTGCATTGTGTTAGTAACGATGCATGCTAAATGTAGCTTCAAAATCGAACACATGTCAAAACCCCTCAAAATAGGGCAGAAAAAGTAGGCTTTGGTAAATCAAAGAAAGCCAGGTCACCCCATTCAAACAAGAGCGATCAGATGATGCTATGAATGAGGAGAGGTGAAGAGAGCGAAAACTGAAAAGAAATAAACACAGAAGACAGCCTCTAATTTCAACCGTTGTTGTTTTGGTGAGTGGTCTCGCACATTATAAAGAACTGAAGCAACATGACAAGCGAGAGTTGTATTTCTCTCACTATAGTTTTGCTAAAGCAGATAATCCATAAAACATAAGGCCTCCGTATTGACATTTTTCCTCAGCCAGCTGAGTGAAGGGCGTAGCTGGGATGTCAGGCCGATCTGTCGGCCAGCTACCACTCTCATTATCCTCGCACGTCTGTGAAGGGCAGCTAAGGTCACACTCCAGAGGAGCAAAATAAACTGCTATGGTACTAATCTAATATTCAGCAATCCTATCAAAGAATGATTTATTAGGTTCAAAGAACCATAACTGTAAAAAAAAAATGTAAAAAAAAGTGGAAGTTCGCACTCTGTGGACAGGACGGCAAATGTGACATCTGTCATCTTCTCTATTTGATGGAATTGAAAAGTACCATCTCTCACTCAGGAGTAGGTTTCTGAGTATTTGCGCAGAGGTTCAGAGAGGTGTCTGCTGTCTCAAATCACATAAAACCCTCAGCTTTCTGGAGATTGAGAGAGAGTACAGCTTAGGAATTTACACAATGCACCGTTCAAGTGTTATTATAGATGCTGTTGCCTCCTACTCATAGCTAGTGAACTTCTACACCTCTCAAAAAGTATGCGTACACACACACGCGCGCGCGCACACACACACACACAAAGGATGTCTTTGTTTGGCTATTGCTGCCGTTGTCTTGACACCCACCATCTGCCGCCCCAGCAACAGAGAAGAGTGAAGAGAAGAGTTTCTCTCTGGAAACTCGCCCTCCACCTCAAAAACCCCACCCCACCTCCCATTCCACCCTCGACAAAAACACTCCGCAAGGTTTCACTCAAACGAGCGCTGGCCTCCCTCCCACCACTGACGCTCTCTGATGTGCTACAGGTTGAATCACCGCTCAATAAACAGCCAATTTCTACCTTTTCTAATGCCTTGTGTAAGTCCTCACTGAAACGTATAAAGTGGTAAACAAACACAAACGATTTACAGTACGAGCCATCCAAACACTCCTGTTTTTTTTTTTTTCCAAAGAAAGCCTTGTGAAAACTCCAAGTTCTCACTCAGCCATTTAATAAAGCCTTTTCTTATTGAAGTGCGTGTGAGTGTGGGGAGCGAGGGGGGTAATGTGCAAAGGTCCTCCTTAGTCACCATCCACAGACGTGAGATGTATCACAGAGAGCAAGAGCTCTCAAAAGTAAATGAATAAATAAATAAATAAGTAAATAAAGTATGCTATGCAGATGAGGGTGACGAAGCCTCCATCTCAGCCTATTCTGCGATGCACTGGCCATTCATCACCTGCACATGCAAAGCGCCAGCTCTGGTCCTTTGCATATTCGCATATTCTAATGAAGGCTTGCATGCAAATGAGGACGACCTTTTCCTTTTGGCTTTTTCCTTTTTTTTTCCCCCTTCTTTTTTTTTTTACAACTTTACATTAAGACGGGAGTGGAGAGTAGTGGCTGTAATGGCTATTAGAGCGACAGGCTGAGTACGTGACGTTGTGATCTAAACTCAGGGACACTGTAATTAGGCTAATCTATTACCAGACGGCAGCTGTCAGAGATCTTTATGGCAAAGGACGGAGTTGTCAGACACTTTATTTATTAAAACTGGCTCTGGATTTTCTAAAGGGATGGTCAGTTAGACTCAGAAAAATGTACACGTGAGATGGGCTCAGGCATGGATAACAGTAGCACCCATGGGACCCTAGCACTGCCTTTGGACCTTTTGGGTTCTACATGCTGTGCAACCTAATATTGGCTGGAGGTGTCTTGTGTCATACCAATATAGACTGATAATGGCATCAACCTGAATATTAAATATCAATCCAAGCTAATGTTTTCCAGTTTTATACATATTTTCAGAAGGATTTAAAACAAATATCAACACAAAATTTTATAAACAGTGTCTGTCAGTGTCAGTATTGGCTTCAAAAACCCATATCGGTTGGGCTTAAGGTCTAGCTGCCTGTCTTTGTAACCAACTTCCTGACTCAGGCCTCTCGTCTCTCTATCTGTCACCAGTGACCAGCAGAGGGGAGGGGAGACTAGCCATCACCAGCCTCCCCTCTCCTGTCCAACAGGCAGGGTCCTGAGCTGTCGGCGGGGAGGCGGGAGAAAGTTATGCCTCCTTACTGTGACTTTGAACTTTCTCAGATGAGGCATAAATATTGAAATATTGAAATGAAAGATGCGGCAGGCGCAGAGGGGATGGGAGGGAGGTGGAGAGGGAGAAGGAGAAGGGGGAGGGAGAAAAGGGGAGAGGGAGAAAGAGAGAGAGAGAGAGGATAGACGGATTGGGGGGGTAGAAGAGACAGGAGGCCCACTGAGAGAAGAGACAAGGCCCTCACCCCTCTGCCAGGCTGCATTCTAGCAGGCCGACAGTTATGGATAGGAAACATTACTGCTGCTGGTAATTAAAGCAAAAACTAATACTGTCTCTTGGATGAGGGGGTTTCATAGTGAGCATCCATTTGTCATTGCTACACACTCGCCAAGGCCAGATTAAATCACACACATATTTAGTCCTGCTGTGCACAGAGGCTTACTTTCTATCTATCTATCTGTCTATCTGTCTGTATGTCTATCTATCTGGCAGCTTGTCAGGCTGTGTGGTGCTAGCCTGTAAAATCCCAAATTTACTTTTGATTATAAGTCACCTTATTTAGTATCTTAGTCTTAATTTTTGTATCCAAAAGTCTGAAGACCACCTTAAAAGATCTTACGGGAAATATTAAATTATTTTGTGTATGTTTTTTGGGTTTTCCTTTTTTTTTTTTTTTTTTTTACATTTTTATTTTCATTCCTTCATAAAAAATGGTGGGAGGTAAAGATGAAAGACTGAATATCAACAGTTAACCGTGCTGGCATCGTCAATACAAAACTACTGGTATCAGCTTTCAAAAACACATGTAGCTCAGTTCCAACTAAAGACTCCTCTGTGAGGCAGTAAGTGACTGAGTGACTGACTGCAGAGTGGCAGTGAAAAGGCCACAGGCTGTGGGGGGGGGCAAAGACGAGGATGGGGAAGGAGGAGGGGATGCCATGTCACCAGACGGAGGGGATCGGTGACACTGAGCGTGTCACAGGGTGACGGCTGCACTCTGCTAGGACCAGCAGCCCCTCCAGCGCTGTCAGAGGAACCAGCAGCTCCAGATACTGACACTAGCAGCCATACTGACAGGCCAAACATGACTCGTCTCCACTCTCGTCACAGACGAGGCCTGACGGCACACAGAGACACCGAGAGAAGGAGGGATGGAGGGATTAGAATGGGGGGGAGGAAAGAGCAAATAAATACAAACTGAATCTGTGTCTGCTGAAGTGGACATACAGTACACAGCACTGTGTGGGCCAAAAGAAAATACAGTAAAGAGCTGATCGCAAAGGATCCACACAGTGTCTCAGGTAAAAAGACCTAAACAATGTAGCACCCAAACTAAGATTACTGTTGCCCTCTGAGCTGATATGATGAAATTATGTCAACGTGTTTGGACAGAGAAAAATGAATAGTTTCCGCCTCATTTTCAAAGTCACCAATAGTGACATGTCTTAACGAAAAGTTTTTTGTTTTTGCTTTTCAATTGTTCTTTGATTGAAAAATGACTTTTACCAATTTGCTTTTCTTTGTCAAGTAAAATCACTTTGTTGTTCAAATATGAAACAACTATAGCATTAAAACATGTTGAAATGTAGAAACATGTAAGGGGTGGTCAAAAAAGTGTTTGGGTTAGTTTTCTATGCCTGGAAACACCTAAACAGCAGCCGTGATATTGTCTAGATAATTCTGTAAATGTTAAGAAATCCAGTTTCTTTCTCCTTAATATGCGTCAGAAAAAGCTGTCTCGCCCCATTTTAAACACCAAAGCGTTCGTTACATCTGACATTACAGGCTGAAACAGCCTAGGTAAGGTTGAGTCCGACTCTCTCAGCACAATGTCATCTTATCCTTACTTCTTAGTTGACCTCAGGATGTTTTCCAATAAGAGAGGAGTTGTTAGGAAAAGAAAACACATTTTTAGACTGTTTGAATCCAGCGAGAGACACAGCACTGGGGGAAGGTGGGAGACAGGAAGGATGACAATGATAAGATATAGATGGAAATACGGTGATTTGAGGGGGAAAACATGGAGGGGGAGGGGGATAATGCCAAAAGGGGAGAGGGCAGAAAACAGAAAGGAGAGAGAAAGAGGGAGAGAGAGAGAGCGCAGCAGCGAGACTGATCGCTGTTGATCTTCACGATAAGCGCTCCCGACAACTTGTGACCAAAGTGGCGCTTCGACACTAATCGGCCGTGAAGGCTGACCTGCAGTGAGGCAGCACAGTTCAGATCGTATAGGGCCAGCGCTGCAGCTCAGACGAGATGGACCCAGACAGGAGACATCCAGGCATCAAAACTCCCTGAGAAATTGCGACATGGCTTCAGCACACTGTGAGAAGAACATAAGAGGAGGGAAAAAAAGCGAGCAGTGATACTCGGTGCTCTTGGCAGTCGAGGCAGACTTATCTGGCTCAAGATGAAAAGAGAAGGACAGAGGCAAAGGAGAGTGGAGTGAGGGAGTGAAGGGAAGTGTCTAGGGGAGGGGAGGAGGATGGAAAAATATGAGCAGGGTAAAAAAAAAAAAAAAAAATAGAAAGATCAATTTTATTGACAATTATCTGTAAGCTGGACTGAGCTGAATTGGAGACTAACCTTGAACTGTGTGTGTTCAACCTCTGCGAGACATAAATGTTGTGTGTGCAAACTATACCAACAGGTCTGAATACTCTCATAAGCAAACTCTACACAGGTCAAAGTTATAAAAAAACATTAGCTGGGGATGAAGTAAACACATAGTATACTACATGTACCAACCCTTGACTAACACACTGTGCACAGTCGCCTGTTTTTGTCGAAGGAGTTCCACCTCCATAACAGTGCAGTGGAGATCGTTCACTGAGGGAGACATCCAGTGAAATCAGCCACTATATATAATTTTTCTTTGTCAAGTATTACACAGCAGTAGTAAAACTTAAAGTACTGAAGTCGATTAATTGATTAGATGATGGAGATAAAATTATCTGGCAACTCTGTTGATAATCAATTAAACGTCTGGGTTTGTTCCAGCTTCTTAAATGTGAAGGACTGCTGCTTTTCTTTGCTTGTATGATAGATATAAGAGTGGAATATTTACGGGCTTTGAACAAAACATATCGAGGACTTCACCTTGGGCAAACTGTGGGGTAGTACTTGTTTCTGAAATGTCACGGACAAAACAATGAATTGAGAAAATAGTCTGTGGAAGACAACCAATCATAGAAATAACAATTACGTGCAGCCCAAACCATCACTATAAATCAATATTAAAGGACCAGTGTGTTGAAGTTAATGTTTAATCACCTGAAACTAGGAATCGTTTCTGTTAGCTTAGAATGAGCCCTTCATAGCTGCTCAGGGAGCAGGTCCTCTTCCACCAAGCCCACCATGTTGTCGCTTTGTTTCTACAGTAGCTCAGAATGAAAAACAAGCAAACACTGGCTGTTTGTGCTACCTGAAGGCCACCGTAGGTTCTCCTACACACTTGCAAAGGGAAGGCTGAGAGATTTAGGTGCCACTAAATCCTACACACTGGGATTTAAAAACTTTGTTGTGGAAAAATACTTGAAATTGCTTCCTTTAATTAAGTAAAGTTATAAATATTTGTTTATTTTTTAAGCAAAAGTAGAGAAAAATATGACATCCATCATCTGTTAGTTAACTGGTCAAACAATGACACAAGGGCCACATTGGGATCTGAAAGTAACTCTTTATTGTAACTAAGCATTAGTTACAATAAAGGGTTACTTTCGGATCCCAGTGTTGTACACGTGCCTTAATGCCAGGCGCTGTCAGACAGGAAATCATTCAGTCTAAGACATAAGTGAGTAGCACTTCAGAAAATCGAACTTCATCATCAAAATCCCAGTGAAAACACACTGCATATTGACCTCCTCTCACTATAGAGCAAAGTCACTTCTACTGTATATGTATTATGCACTAAGATAGGGACAATATCAAAAAACATGGAACTCAAGAATTACAGTGTCAACTGTTTGTATTGGACGGAACCTTTTTTTTTAACTGGAATGGACTAGGATTTTTTTTTTTGTATTACCTCTGCCAAGGAGGTTGTGTTTTCACCTGTGTCTGTTTGCTGGTTTGTTTGTTGTTGACAGGAGTTACGCAAAATGTACTGAACCGATTTGCACCAAGTATGGTGGAAGCATTAAATTTTGGTGTGGATCCCATTAAAGGGGCGGATCGAGAATTATTTTATCACTTCATTTAACATTGCGAGACAGGGCTTTTTTTGTTTTCTTTTTTTTTTACATTGGTGGAGATATGTATTCTACTGAGTGCTATTCTAGTTGATTTTTTCCCCCCACTAATAAACTGTCAATAATCTGCTAATGATCCAGTAAAAGACACCCCTGAATAGTTACATACAGTTCAAGAAAAAGTCATTTGGGCTGTCAGACTGTCAGCCAGGCAGTCAGGGCTTTAATTTACCAGAAAAAGTCTGACTCCTTCTGCAGACATATTATACATTCTTAGATAAATATTTTCACATTCACTCAAAGCAGGTTGTCCTCTGTTGCCAAGGTGCTGTTGCCACGACAGTCATAGGAAGGAAACATGAAGCTATACTTTAATAAGTAGGGAACACATTGTTTATTCAGTAGTTAATGACAACTGGCTCCCACTTAAGGTGCCACATGCAAAAATGTGTCCATTGTGTAAAAATACATGGGATCTAATAATTTCTGGCACCATAAATCATCTATGGCTGTGTCCCTTTAGGACAATTTACAGCAAGCAAACATGAGCTAGGTGAAGAGTGGGGGTGGTGGAGATTGTACGTGCAAGAGTCTATCCAAATGTGTGTCAATATTTCATAGCAGCAGTAGAAGCATGCACTCGTATCCAAAGAGGACAATACAGTTCTGCTTATATTTTCTATGAGCAGTTACTGATGAACAGGTCACAAACAAACAGGAAACACAAATCTAATGTCTGTACAGTACGACTCTCAGTGAAGAGCAGAGACGAAACAAAATGTGGCTCTACGGCTCCTCTGTGTCTGATAATATGCCAATAGGTTTAATAATGGCAGATAAGTTCAACCCAACCACCAGGACACAAGTGAGGTTGTCAGTCTGAGTATTTTTCATATTTGCGTGTGTGCGCGCACGCACACGCACGCGCGCGCACACACACACACACACACACACACACACACACACACACACACACACACACACACACACACACAC
>JBBMJY010000025.1:18356827-18367310 GCA_037833715.1 Toxotes lorentzi | reverse complement strand
ACACACACACACACACACACACACACACACACACACACACACACACAGACACAGACACAGACACAGACACAGACACACACACACACACACACACACTCTCTCTCTCTCTCTCACATACTTTGGTTAAATTGGAGACAGAGGCAGGGATTCTAGAAATATTCCCTTATTGATCTGTTGTGGGAAGATGCTATCTCTTTACATGAGGAGCAGACCACTGGAGCCAGTACACACAGCAACACACACGCACGCGTACACGCACGCGTACACGCACACGCGCACGTGTACACACACACACACACACGAAATTGTGTAGAGACACACATTAATACCACTATTACCAATATATGACACGAGAAGTGTATGCTATCATCTACAAAAACACAAACACACATGCTACATTTGCACATTCACAAACCAAACCCACCCGCAAACCACACACACACACACACACACTTTTAACATAAATGTCCGCAAAAATAAAACTTACCAAGTACAAATACAGCAGTTTCAAGACACAAAAACCATTCCACGCAATTACAAACAGGCTAAAACACTGTTTACTTATTTATTGATGAAGTTAATTGGTCGTTAAAATTGCACATGAATTGTTGCACAAACTGCATAAACATTTCATGTTGTGTCTTAAGGAGGACAGTTTGGGGGAAAAGAAGAGCACAAAAAAAAAAAAACACTCCCCTCTTCACTTAACACATGTACACATCTTGAATTCTTCACCACAACAAATTGTTCATATTTATTCCGCAATGCTGAAAAATTAGTTACTTTAGAAAGGACTGGGAGTAGGTTTTTTTTTTTTTAAACCAACACACCAAAAGGACTATCTGGCAGACATGCAGCACAGTACACGCTATTAGTTCTGACTGCTCCAGCTTCCCATTCCTGTACTTACAGTATACTGCAAATAGGACCATCACTTTTCATTACCTGCTGTTTCCAGCAGAGCTTCACTCTATCATTGCTACGGCATGCTAATGTAAAGCAGGCTACTGTCATGTAAATTAAACTGTTTGTTTTGTTTGCCTTCCCTCCTTCGGCTGATTGTCAGAGCGACTTGCCAGGAGCAGCAGGTGTGTTTGTTTGTTTGTGTAGGAGTGCACCGGTGTGCCGGGTTTGCTGTTTGTGTGCCACGGCTGCTGCTTTATGCACACAGGCACCGGCTGCACAGCAACAAGTGAGCTCGTGAATGCGTGTGTGTGTGTGTGTGTGCGCGCGTGTGAGAGAATGTGAGTGTGTCTCCGTGTGCAAGTTATGGAATCTGAAACACAGAAATGACACACCACACACACAAACCTCCCAGTCAACCAGATGTGCTCCTGACCCTGAGCTCAGCCACTGAAATGCAAAGTCGGATGCCTACTTGGCGCTCTTCCCCCCGGCGCAGGTACAACCAACTGTCACAAACAATGGGGAAATATGCATACCGTGGGCTAGGGTTTGCTACAACATGCTCTCAATGTAAATCATATTTCACATGTTTCCAAGAGACAAGCCAGTCAGCCACCAAGTCAGCCACCCAGCCAGTCACCCAGTCAGTCAGCACAGCGCTCTGCTGTATCTGCAAGGCTACTGCGACTGGGTAATTGACAGTGCATGTAGAGGGAAAAAAAGGGGGGGACCCTGTTTACAGAGCTGCCTTAAAATATGGAAACTTGTCCCCTGTTCATTTGTTGACAGTGAAATATCAAATGGCACAAGAGAGAAATAAGAAGCCTTCATGATTCCTCATTATGAAACAGATGACAATGACTCCCGTCTCTAATTAGACAGAAGGGTTTTTTGAGCGTCGACTGACATGTGTTAACTAGAACAATTCTTCAACATCTGCAAGTAGTGTCGTAGGAAGCTACAGTTTTCTTCGCAAAAGTGCACAAGCCGGCAGCTTTGAAACACTTTCTATTTAGCTGTAAGGGCAGCATGTTAACTGAAGAGAATTTTATTTTATTTTATTTTTTTACACTTAGTTGTTTCACAGGGCTTATTTTAAAGCATGGAAGGATTTCTCAGTTTGCTTGGTCGAATGAGAGCACAGCAGTTGGACAAAGACCTGGTTGAGAAGGAGGTTTAAACCAACTCTTCACTTGGACTAAAACTGTGATTCAATCAGAGCAGGTATTATGTATTATGGGTAAATTCCAGAGATTCCACTCCAAGTAAAAATCCATCCACAGCCACAGCACTCAAAAAAATGGTTAAACCTAAAAAGAATGATTATAAACTTTGAGTAAAATGTGACAGAACATCTGTCCATTTCCTACAAAACTTTTCAAGTTTGGATTAAAAGTTTGTTAGCAGAAAAACAATCAACTATAGCTGAACTTCAACCATCTCAGACGTCAGCTTTCAGTTATCTGAGTGGATCATTTCATGTCCCATCGTTCCACCTGTGAAGAGCTACAATTCATAAAAAATCATTCAAAACATTTCCAGTTCCTTACTATGGAGCCCAAGATTGTTCAATATTATAAAAATGAATTAGACACAATAATTCATACTACTCATATGAGTAATCATATGAATATACAGTCAAATATATAGATGAACCAATAAACTGTGAAATCATTAAGAATATTAAAAACTCATCATCAAGAATATTAAAAACTCATCATCAAGAAATGTTGTTTCATCATTCTTGTCTTTACAGTAAGAGGCTTTTAATGGAGCTAATTGGATTTGGCATTTTTCCCAATAACATTTTTACTTCATGTCACTGCACCGTCTCCATTCAGCCAACCACATACTTCCTCTCTCCAAGCAGCCTCAACAGCTGTTACCAAATTTAGCCACTGGGATCCTGATAGGAACAGTTCTCCTTTTATTTAGTCGAACAAAACTACATGTTGCATAACAAGCAAGCCAACTAGCTGGGTTGTCTTGTGAGCTTGGATTGATTAATTAGAATTAAAGTGAAGAACGAATGCTGATGGCGAGCAGCTAGTTGGTTATTTCTGTGTAATACGTCAGCATTTTGATTCTTAAAACGTTCTTCGGGGGAATGCACAACTCCGTGAAGCACAAAAAGACCGTCTCTTTCTTGTGTTGCTGTAGTCCTCATGAGCTTAGCTTAGCTGGCTGCTATCCCAAAGAGTCTGATGACGTGATTATCTGAGAGGTGAGGGAGTGGTGACAACTCTGCTGCTTATCTGCTGAAATGATGAACTCCAGCTAAAATACAAGATTTGTAGGAAACGTGCACCAAAGAAACATCTGTGTCTTTTGACCACACACTCAGTCAGGCACATCAGCCCAGCTAAAAATGTGAACGCAAGGTAAAAGTAATCTCATTTACACAAAGCAATTTAATCCATGTAAATCCAAATAGCTGCTGAAGAGCTCTCACAGGTTTTAAGCACATTCAACAGTTGGTTTTATGTCTCTCCTAAACAGCTTTATAGGAGTGTCTGAAAACAATCAAAAGACAGAAGTGTTTAGAGAAAATCCATGGAAAAACGGTCTTCCATTTCTGCTTCAAGTAATGGTAACTCAGGGTCACACACACACACACAGACACAGAGAGCAATCATAGCCTCTGCCAGCTATGTCCACCAACAACAGGCCCTGTCTGTCAGAGAGCATTATTCATCATGCCTTATCCGGGTGTTTGGTTTTCTTAGTCCCCAAAACAAAACAACAGCATGCTATAGCAACGTCAACGTGATCCCGTGACAGATCTGAAGTAACACAAACGCGGCAGAACTAAAAGTAAATTAGCCCTGCGTGATGAGTCGACCACGTCCGTCACTGTGAATCGCTCAGCTCTCCTCTAAAGCAAAGCAGATGCCATCAGAGCAGGGACTGAGAAAGGGACACTTCGTACCATGATGATAAAAACAACAGAGAGCTTTTTATATGAACAGAGAAGTATGTGTTTTTAAGATGAGCGATCCGAATTGTTGTCTAATGCATTACATGCTGACAGCTGTGAGATTGAAATGACCTTTCCATATGTAGTATCATGTAATGTAACTCTGAACTCTGATGGCCCACCCTTTTGATTTTGATTCTTATTTACTGTTTTTTTTTTTAAGATGATCGCACACAAACAACTTTCGGACACAAACATACTGTAAACATTTAAAGTAAGATGTATCACACTGAAGATAGTTTTGAATCTGATCTGAAAAACATGAAAAATTCTGAATGTATAATACAATTTTTATTGATGCGGGAGATTGTTTGACTTATGATGACAAGTGACTAAGGTCATAGCTTATCCCACCCTTCTCTGTGTTATTGAATATAACTCACAGTGATGTGAATTTTCTGTGTGTTTGTGCAACAGTCTCACTTCAACAGTCACTTGCGTGGAAGCCAACACAGCTAAAAATAATTAAACTGGGAAATCTTGAAAACATGCTGTAACATGTAGCCCATACATGTGTCAGTGAGGACAACGTCTTACTGAACGTCATGTCTACAGGAAGAAAAAAGAAAGGAATAAATATTATATATATAAAAATCATGGCTGTGGGCGCACAAAACAAAGAATTGATTTCTCCATGACAACAGAGGAAAATGAAAGGTTCAGACCGAAAAGAAAAGCATGATAAGTAACGTGTCATGTCAATCATGTTAAGTGGAATTCATTCAAAAATAAAATACTTTGAAAATGGACAGCCTGGGCTTTCACAACACCTCCATGGTACGTTTTCTTCTGGGGATGGTAGTTATTGTTGCACAGCTCATACCCAGTCAGGGAAAGAAATAGAAAATTAATATATAAATAAAATGTCTTGTCAAGAAGGCTGCTACTAATAACTATGTCACTTCTGCCGCAGGGCTAATGGTGAAATAATAAAAAGAGCCAGATTCAAGTTGCTAACAAAATACTGCAGGAGACAGAATAGAAAAGGTAAAACAAAAAAAAAAAAAGAAAGAAAAGTAAGCATCTAAAGGAGAAAAAAAAGATTTTCAAAAGTGTGTGTGTGGGCATACTGGTAGTGTTGGTTTTAGCTTAGTAACACATCCCCAGGGCTACTGGTTCCTGCTGATGTTAACCAGGGCTCAAGTCTGGGGGTAACGGGGTGCGTTTGATCTGGAAGTTTCCACTGACCCAGGGCTCCTTCTGTCGCTCTGCCCGGTTATGCTAATGCTTGGCTGGGTCTCCCTCACCATGGGCCGGCCTTAATGACTCTCAGGATGGAGGGGAGCAGCCAAAACAAGTCTCCTTGGTGGGTATCTTGTTAAATTAAAGACATGGGGCCACTCAGGGAATGCTTTGCCAGCCTCTGAACTGAAGGACTGCAGCAGCACAGTCATGAAAAACAACTTCACTGAATAAACAACAGCGGGAACTCGACTCGAGGTGGGTTATCTGACAGAAACAGGCAAATGATTATGCAAAAACAATAGTGTCAATAAGACTAAACAAACATATGTTGATTAGTTTGCAAAGCATGGACGTTAGCAGACTGTACAAACTATTTTTTTTTTCTGGTTTGTGAATGTTTCGATAAAACAGGAAACGTGTTTATGTGACTTTAAGGTATGTGTGAGGGTTTGATAGGTCTATAACAATAAAAGCTACTGTAAGTGTGGGCAGCTGTGAGTGTAGCCGAGTAGGTCGGTCAAGGATGTCCAATCTCTACTGGCGTGGAGGTAGGTGGAAAACAAGTGTAGGGTGGGAGTGTGTACAATCATCCGTCTTCTCACACACTCACACACACACACACACACACACACACACACACACACACACCACCCCACACTCCAAAAACTACTCACACACACTGCAAGACTCTTTGCCCTCCTCTTCCTCCTTCCTCCATCTCTCTTATTCTAATCTGAAGCTAATCTTTTCTCATTCTTACCTCCCCAAACCGACTCATATTTCACCACCCGTATCTTTACATTTTCTATTATCCACTACTGAAAAATGTGACCAATGGAGGCACTGTTTTGAAATAAAATATGAATCATCTTAGATAAAGATATGGTGTGGTTATTATTTATTTATTTTATGTGTTTTATTTTTTAATTCCCAGTTAGCCATCTCTGGCCTGTGTTTGCTGTGTTTACCCTCGTCTTCCTTCTGTGTGTGAAATAAGTTACTCTTCCCCAAACTCGCTGACACTTCTGTCAGCGGTGCAACTAATTTTTATCCATTTTTCCTGTTAAAATAAGGTTTCTCATAAAAAATAAATAATAAAATAAAATAAAAAAGCAAGGTCTGCTGACCAGCTTGTGGTGTCTGATCAGATTGGGACACCCAGAATGTAATACAGTACACACAAACATGTACACACACATACACACAAAAGCACAGTCCTTGTATCTACAACTCTGCCAGATATATATAATAGAGAGAGAAATAGGAAATATGAAGCCTTCAGCCACAGCGCAGCAGTGTTACATATGAGGGGAGATCCCATCGGTCCGGCTCTGTATTTAGTATTTCTCGTGAGTAATCTTTTGTCATTTTATCACAAGAAATGAAATAATGGGGCAATCCTCTAATGAAAAATGAGGCCGTTGCTGCAGCACAGGAGAGACCGAGAGACAAAGGGGAGAGAAAATGGTTCAGAATTTAAGGCTTTCAAGGATAGCAAACGCCTCTATCCTACATGGAAAAACTGCCAGGTGTATATATCTAATTAGGCTAAATTAAATATGAAACCAGCATTTGTGATAAAAGCAGAAATGAGCTGTTTTTAGATGAAGAATAAAAGAAAATCTGAGCAAACATTACCTATGTTGTATGAAGAAACTTTCGTGTTAAAATAAGTATTCAGATCTTTTACTTAAGTAAAAATAGTAATACCACTGTAGAAACACTGCAAACATGTAAGCAGCATTTTAATGTTCTAGCTGGTTGAGGTGGAGCCAGTTTTAAATACTTTAGTCAACGTACTGTTTGGTAGTTTAACCCTTAACAACATATTACCTTACAAACTATTAGTATGTTTTGTCTGTAGAATTTTGATATGCAAAGTAAGTAAAAAGTACAGTGTTTGCATCTGTAGTGGAAGCAGCAAGTACATCAACATTTTTCTTCAGTGCAGTATTAGTACCACTGTTAGATTGAAAACACATTTTTTGCAGTTGTTGTATAATATGTGTGTGTGTGTGTGTGTGTGTGTGTGTGTGTCTGTGTGTGTGTGTATATATATATATATATATATATATATATATTACTGCCATTCTTGACATTTAGATAGATGTTAGTATAGATCTGTTGTTCTCTTGTTGAGTGTGAATCAATGGCCAGACCATGATTTCTCAAAACTCACAGTGGTTTTGAACAACTGGACTCTGTTAGTTCTAGATGTTTAATCATCTTCATGCCTCCGTGCCAGCGACAGCCGTGGCTGGAGGCATTTCGCTTTCGGTGGTCCATCAATCAGTCCATCACATTCTCATGAAAGCCTTGAGGGAATTTTTAAAATTTGGCAAAAAAGTTCACCTGGATGAACTTAGATTTTGATGGTCAAAGTTCAAAGGTCACTGTGACCTTGCATCCATCCCATTCTTCTGAATGTGATATATCAGGAACCCCTGGAGGGGATTTCATTCCATCTGGCACGAACGTCTATCTGAACTCAGGGTAGTCAAAGGTCAAAGATCAAGGTCATTGTGACCTCACAAAACAAGCTTTTGGCCATAACTCAAGAATTCATATGTTAATTGTGAAACATTTTCACACAGATGTCTAATAGAATAACATGATGAATGATGGCATTTTACATTCAAAAGGTCAAAGATCATCTTCAGCCTGACAGCATAATGTTCTGCAAAAACACTTTTCTGACCATTATTCACAGCAATAATTCACGGACAGAAGTGACAACAATCTTGGGTGTCCACCTTGAGACTGTAGTGACAGGATAGATCTTCTGTGGTGCAGGGTTGAAAACGTGTGTGAAGCAGCCACTTTTAAGAATTTGTTTCTTGTTTGCAGCAACATCCATAAAAGAATAAATGAAGCATTGTCTACTGTCAAGGCTACAACTTTGTGTTCTCTCAGATTCAACTTTATTGGCCAAGCATGTGAATGGATACAAGGAATCTGACTCTGTTTTTCTCAATGAACTTCTACCGTAACAATACACTAATACAGCAGACATACAGCAGATTAAGAACAAGTGGATTGTCTGTTTTTGCTGCATCTGCAGGGCACATGAGGCACACTTTCACCACATATGCACTATAACTAAACACACACACACTGGCTGGCGGAGGCATACAACCGCGAGGCAGTAATTCCAGTTTGTCTTTAAGTGGTACTTTTTTATATCTAAGTCTTGTCATTGATTAACATTGGCTTCCTTTGCTTCCTGCAAATGGACCCCATCAATCAGCAGCCATGGCAGGGCAGATCAAACACTGTCATAACAATAAGACACATAACTCTATCCAGCTTAACAGACAAAGGAAGCAGAGGTTGGATGAGCTACAAAAGTAACCAAACAAGTGGGCAGATAAACAGTACAAAAATGAGAAACAGCACATATTGACAGGCTGACACACAGATAAACAAATTAATAAATAAATCAGAAACCTCCACTGACTTTAAAGCTTTTCTGCAAACATGTACAAACATTTGACTATCCAACATTTCTGCACCTTTAAAAGCCAATAATTTTCAAGCTTAATTTAAATTAAGTTATTTTTCCGGTTGCAGAGCGGAGATAGAAAGAGGTCGTTTCCTCTCATGCAGGCAAACACACACACATACACACATACCAAGTCTGTTACACTCTTTCATCTCGTTCAATTGTGTGTGTGTGTGTGCATGTATCTGTTTATGTGCCCACGCGTGTCTGCATGTGTGCAGCTTCTGTTAAAAGTGTGTGTGACAGACAGTCTCTCCTTCCATGCATCTGTGTTTAATTAAAGGCAGACTTTCAGCATCTCAAGCCACCGCCACAGCTTGCGCGCACACACACACATGCAAGCGAGGGAGGGAGGCTGGCCCTAATGTGCATAATTAACTTAACCCCCATCACTTGACTTTAAAAGGGCTGTTTGGAGGACTGAGCCAGGCAAATGGAGGCTGGGAGAGTGGTCCTTTATGTCTAAAATATTCATTACTGCATTTCAGAGCATTTTCGAGCATCCTCTGATTTTTGTTTTCTCGTTCGGGAGGACAGATTGTTGCTAAGCACCTCTGAGACGACAGGAGAGGCCAGTGGGAAATGGGACGAGTCACCATTTCAAATGACACACACAAAGTCACGAAAACACACACACTCTACAACAGACAAGCCTGGAAGTATCTCATGTGGTTACATTCTTCTACTTCTGACTTTGTAACAAGAGACGAAGAGAGAGTCTTTGCATGTGAAACACGGTGTAAACCGGCCAAAAGAAGCTGTCATGACTCCAGCCGAAGAGCAGTTGAGAGGAGAAAGGAGGACGGGAACAGGAGTGACTGGCCAAGAAAATCTCTCGCCCTCCGGCTTGGTCCTTTTCCTTTCTCCTCCTCCTCCTCCTCCGCTTATTCCTCCTCGTCCTGCTGTGCCAGTACTGACTGCTACCAGCCACACACTTCACCTCCCATCAGGGTCAGGGCGGCAGCAAAAAGGTCAGCTTGCCGACAGCTGATTGGCCGGGATGGCTCCGGTCGGCGGCCGCTAGCCAATGGGCATCCTGACGCACCTGATGTGACACACACTGCTCCGAGCATCCCGCACAACAGGCCAGAGAGGACGGGCAGAGTGAAAACAACAAAACATGCAGCACGGCTAACAAAGAGAAACAAGAACAGACTGTCCAGTCCCACAGCAATGGATGAACCAAAAAATGAAAAGTTCATTAATTGGCTTTTTAATATTCTACACTTTTTTGAGGAGCTAGAAACAATATTGGAAATCAGCAACCTCATTCCAAAGGTATCAATAAGAGCTCTGCCCAGCGAGGACTGAATAATACCTCACAGCTGCAGCTGCAGGACCAACTCCTGAGGTCGCCTGCAGGCCACCAGCATCAGTTGTTGCTAATGAAGTATCAAACTGACTACACATGGAACAGAGAACTGTAGATATAAATACTGAACTGGCTGAAGCACAACGAACAAACTCTACCCACCCCATAACAAGCAGTCTGGTAAGATGACTCTGATCCCTGGATTCTGGTGAAGTAACCCATGAAAGCCCTTAACTCAGTATTATGAAAAGTATGACAAGTCAATTGAGGAAATTAGAATGGATATATTCATATTTCGGTGTATTAAGCAGTAGGAAATGCATATTCATAATGGGCCGGTTGCTAATTATCCAGTAATAGGACTGCATGTGTGTGTGTCTATGTGAGTGTGCATGTGGTTATTTAATGGGTAATTAGCCGAGATAAGAAACTAATAAGCACTGTACCTCAAACAGTGGCTTCTATTACACTGAGTCTACAAATGTATCTGGAAAAAAAATCATGTGAATGGAAAAAACAAGATGTGGGGGTGGGGGGGGGGGGGGGGGGGGGGGGGGGGGGGGGGGGGGGGGGGGGGGGGGGGGGGGAGGGGGGGGGGGGG
>JBBMJY010000025.1:18315814-18349759 GCA_037833715.1 Toxotes lorentzi | reverse complement strand
TCGGGAAGGGGGCTGAGGTTTTGGATAGAAAAAGAGGTTGGTAGAGAGAGATAGAGACGGAGAGAGAGAGAGAGAGTTTTTTTTTTTTTTTTTTTTTTTTTTTTTTAATTTCAGATGCACTTTATCATCGAACGACAGTCCATCATGCAACCAGTAGGCCTACTCAACCAAAGTGACATAATATCTATGTTTGCTTTCATTGCTCACAAAGGAAATTCATTACCCTACATTTACAAATGCAGAGGCCAATAGATGCAATCATTATCCAAAATATATTGTTTGTCACTGATGGCAAATGATGGTATATTTTTCTTCCCAATGGTTCAGACGTTAATTTGCTGAAACATGATGTTGTAAAATGACAAAAACAAAGAAACACACTCGCCCACACACACACACACAGACATAAATTCCAAGTGCCGTGTGACACTCACACGTATAATGAACAATATGAACCACTGCCATCATTATCCTACACAATGTATTTGTTATCACTGCTCCCATAATGAAGTGTCTGTTTGATGGTTGGTACAAAGTCCCATTGCTCAATTGCTTTTCATAAAATGGCATCAATATATCCATGTGGACACACACACACAAGAAGACATGGAAACTCACAGTTCAGGTGCAATTAATCAGGGGGGGAAAAAAGTCTGTGCATGCAGAGCCAAGCACTGTTCAATGCTACATCTTATTTTAGCATTCAAGCTATATTACTTTGTCCTTTTTATTTTCATTTGATACTAAAAACACTTTTTACTTTTATGTGCCCTTCAATTATTACTACCTGTGCAAAAGTGGAACCATTCAAATATATGACTGTAGCTACTGCAGAGAATTATTTTTAAAATTACAAAAACTTAGGCTACAATAGAGTATTGTAGAAATTACAATCCATTGTAGCCAATTAGCTACAGCCCAATCTTAAATTTAGGTGGAGTCTACAAGTTGCACCCTGATCTTTTCACTCTCTTTTTATATGTGTCTAAGTTTTTTGAGGGAACTTGGTCTTGTCGTATCCATTTTGCCCTTGGCTAGCATACTAATATGGCCCTGGGTTGGAATAAATTACTGCTCAGATTAGCAGGAAGGATGAAGAGGAGGTTTTATTTTTAGAAATTAGAATATTTGTTACATTATTAAAAGGGGGAACATCCTTTGATTCCTCTCATGTCTTCCTTTTTTTTCTTACCCCCCCCTTCCTTACTAAGATCGTCCCCAAACTGCCTACCTGTGTAAAAACAGAAGTCTTCAGTGGACGTGAACATGGCTTAGGGACATGAAAGCAGCATGTCTCTCCCTCCCGTAGCCCAGCGTTGTGCTCGGCATGCCACACAAACTCTGAATTTACTGCCACAGCATATTTCTCCCAACCCTGCACCCCCACCATCCTGCCTTCTTCATTATTCAATCAAATCTTTTGTTGAGGGGATTAAAGTATGTGTTATTAATAGAGGATCGACAAGTACATGCAAATACAAAGCACATAAGCACAGAAACGTTAACCAATGTTGATTAAAATCTTTTTTAAAACCCTGAACAAGAACTGTTTTAACACTAAGTGTAAATGCCAATGAGTTCTACATTCCTTTGATTTAAGTAACCAGATCAGATCAGATTCCGGTTAATTTCCACTGACTAACACCGTCAGCTGCGGCAAAAACAACAAACTGAGAAAGTTATTCCCTCATCTCGTCCCATGGGTCTGTGTAGTTGACCTATCAGGAGAGAGAGAAAAAAAAAACTTGACCTCGCTAATGTTGTTTTCTCAAATGATTTTATGACAAGGGAGCAACAAGCCTGAAACAGGATTAGTCCACTGTGTCTGAATCCATTTAGCTAAAAATTGACCACATACTGATTTTATTTTAATCACAACAGACCCTTTTAATTATTGTAGTAATTAGTAAAATATATGTGCCTTCACCTCATATTGATCTATATTGTCTGTACAGTTAGTGATGCAGAGGTCTGAGTATTGACTAACACCCCCCACCACCACCACCCAACGTCCAACCATACACCCACACATACTATCCCTTTTACTACGCCCACCCGCCCCCCCCCACAGCCCTCTCCCTAACCCCTCAAGGTCTTTGATATCTCTCTCTCTAACACTGCCTCTCTCTTCTGCCTCCGGGTGCTTGGAGGGGTTGGTGGGGGGGGTCAGCGGGTGAGTGTGTGTGTTGGGTGGGCTGTTTAGGCTGATGGGCCCTGAAGAGGACAGATGACCAGCAGAGCAGAAGAAACTGCAGAGCTGAATAACTCTTCCATCCCTCCGTCACGTCAGGAGGAATTCAACGCCGCGCAAGACACCAGGCCTAAGTGTTGTGACGCCTAATTACCACCAGCAGCAGCACCCAGCGGCACCCACAGCTCCTTCGGATGGACGGCCCTTTGTAGTTTCACACGCAGAAGGAAGAAAAGAGAGAGAGAGAGAGAGAGAGAGAGAGAGAGACGCCCATGTGACGCCAGCGGGCTGAATGTGTGTGTCCGTGTTGAGAGGTGGGCTAAAAAGAATGTGAGGTCTGTTTGAAGTTTGGAACTTTTAGCCATCTTTTTTTTCCTCTTCTCATAGGAATGACTTTTTCTGACTCATCAAAACGCCTCTTCCTTTCCTTCCTTTGTTTTTAACCATTTTTTTTCTCTTCCCTCCTCTGAACGTGACACTTCGTCCTACTTTCCCCAGACAAGGCACCTTGAGCAGCACCTCTAAAGACTCAGCTGTGAGGCGAACACTAGCTCATGTGCTGCTGTGTGGGTGGTGTACCCTGTGTGTATTCCTTGATTTGCTGATTTTTACTTTTATTTTACCTGAAATAAAAGTAAAACTGAAAGTTTGACATATTAATCCAAGGACTGGTGGGAAAATTTATCCCTTATAAACTCCTCTGAAACCTTTGAAATACAACCGTTTAATTTCAATTATTTTTTTTTTTTTTAAATTTCAAAGTTCCTAAAAACAAGGTCTTTTCTGTTAAGCGTAAATGAATTGCAGCACAACGTCCATACAGTATGTAGTCTGTGCGTGGTAAAGTGTAAATGGTCAGTGTGCATCATAGCCAAATGACGTGTTTTCTTGCTCTGAGGAACAGTCTAGCAGAACCAGTCCTATGCCATTAGCAGTACAGCAAATACGATTTCACTGCATTCATTGAGTCCTTCACCAAGAATTTGTGTTGAGGCGTTCATGTAGGCTTGAACACAAGGAGCAGCAGGGCCATCACACTTTGGTCCATCTCATTTAGAGCTGGCTTGCTTAACACAGTCTCTCTCTCCCTCTCTCTCTCTCTCACTCTCACACACACACACACACACACTCATCCAGTGGGCAGGGGGTGGGGGGTACGGGTGTTCCTTGGCACACTAATCGGCATGACAGAAATAAAATAAAGAGAGTTGGACTCCGTCAAAACATGTATGGCCCCTTAAACAGAGAACTAATAAAAGAGCTAAAGCTGCTTGTCCTTTCAGCTGAGTCTGCCTGATCACACACCAACAGTCACATTATCTTAATTCAGGGGATTCTTTTAAGTGTCTCCTTAAACAACGGAGAGAACGCTGCTCGGGAAAGACAAATGAGTTTACCAGTTTTAGCAGGGGTAAGTGCCTAAATCCAGCGCCATCGATCCCTATCTGGGTTATTACGAGGCTGTGAGCTGCCACTGGAGCTCTGCTGGTCGAAAAGGCTTAAAATATTACAGGCTAAAGAGGGTGGAGAGATGTGTTTGAAGCAAGCCACCTCGTCCTCTGTACTGGTCAATACCTGCAGGCGCCACAGGAAGGGCATTCACACATGCAAACACTCACGAGTGACAGTCCCGGCCACCCCCACGTTGCTCTCACACACACACACACACACACACACACACACACACACACACACACACACACACAAATATACATATTGGTAAAGGGATGCCTTCAGAACCAGCAGATTGCCCCTCTGACTCCACATGGAAAATTGATTTTTCTCTCTTGTCTTTTTTTTTTCCCAGGGAGGTGCTGGGCAGGTTTTTAACCTAACACTCTAACCTGAGTGTTAATGCACAAAGAGACATCATGTCCATTGATCCAGTGGTGCCGCCAGAGCATCTTTAAATGTCTAAGGGGGAAAACAACACGGGGGGGTTTTATGCTAAACCAGTGGGATCATAGCCTACATGTGGAAGCCTTACAGAAAATTATTTACCATTTACAATCCATTTATCACTGTTTGCTACTGCAATTTAATGTAGTAATTTTAATTGTACTACTTCTAGTTTGGGCAGTAAACTTCACATAAATAGCTGCTGTTAGATGTACCGCTCCGTACAAAATGAAAACTAATTTAGAATCAGCAGAAAGTTTGGCAAAATATACAGTACCTGCAACAGTGGGTAGGAGTAGGACAAAGAAAGTACTCCAACCCTCCGGTGTAGCACATCCTGTCTGCTAATTATTGTTAAAAAAAAATAAAAAAAAAAAATAATAAGGATTAATAATGCATTAAAGACAACCAGGAGAAAAAAAATCCCAGCCATAAAACATATGTATTTTTAATATGAATCTCACTGAATCAATACCCTCAATTAGCAACAGCAAGCAAATTGCCAGGCGAGGCGTAATTACTCAAAGGTCAGTAGGTATTATTCACAGTCACTTTAGTTTACCACATTAGAACAAGACAGGACGTCGGGCTAAAATTATAAATTCCATTCCCATATCTGTCCTCTTCTGATTTAGATGGATGAAGAATAATTAACTCCTAATTATTCAGATCACTTAAGGCACTTTCTGGATCCACAAAAAAGATGCAGTCGTGTCTGTCAGCCCACTTCAGCTGCTATCATTTAGAACGATCCAACAACTTGACCAATGACAACGGGAAAAAAAATAAAAACCACTCTGGCTGCCTGTCTGCGTCCCCCCCAAAGCCCCTCCAGCTCCACCCGTTTCTACCTCAGAGGGTCTTAAGGAAGCACACTTCCTTTAAATTCAGCCATATGCAAATTTTAAGATGTGATTTGCATTTTAAAGTATTTAACTCCCCATATTTATTGGGCTCTGAGGCCTTGCTGATCATTGATTTATGTGCTTCCGGCAATCATATTTCCATATTTTGTGTGGTTTTTAACGACAGTAATAATTCAAATATGCAAAAAGTTGTTCTTTGAACGATATCTTTAATTATATCCTCAAAGCATCATTCCTTTTCACTCCTCTTTTTTTTCCAGAGCTGAGATTGTCTTTGAATAAAAAAGGCTGAGGAATCATAAATTAGACTGTGCGATGAGACATTGACAGGCAAAACTCCAGCCGGTTACCTTATGCACAGGGAGACGTCTTAGCATGTTTTGCCTATCTCCAAAGCCACAAACAGACTCGGGGTGCTCTGCTGTACAAGGACCCGTGTGACCTTGTCCCCAAAGCCCTTTATTAATGTTGACATTCTTTCACCATAAATCCAGTCTCAGATTGCGAAATTCATCTCTTATACTCAACCAAAAACAAAAAAACACACGCACAAAAAGAAAAAAAAAAAAAAAAGGAGACCTTCCCCCTCTGTTTTGCCGCTAACACAGAAAGTTTCTCTGTCACCTCTCCTTATTAGAGTTGTCAGAGTCGCCGCATGCTCTTATGAAAGCCGTCACCCTCCACATGATTAAAAGTGGCGGGTTCCCACCACCGTTTGGCCTATCAGCATCACAGAGCAGCCGTCAAATGTGTCTGCAGTCCCCCCTGCCCATATTCCCTTTGTCACCTCGGCACGGCGTGGAAACTTTTTAGAATAATTGCTCATCCATACACAAGCATGGGTGACTAATATATTAGATTAGTGGTGTTTGGTTGCAAAGGGGAAAGGGGGTGTTTCATTATCTTGTTCACTTGGTAGGCTGCATACTGTGAGAGTCAATATGAAAACAGAGAAGAGATTAATTTAGCAAGAGAGCCTGCACATTAGACCCCTGACCGTAATGAGCTGCACAATAGCCTACTACACTGGAAATTATAGTATCATCACACTGCATGTCACATTCTGGCAGTATCACTATCTGCAGTCCAAAGCAAATTTAAATTGATAATATCATAATGATAAAAAGCTCTATATCTATTAACAATGTTATATTAAATACATGAGAAATACAGCTATATATTTTTCTTTTGCATATTTCTGCGACCACACGTCACCTCATTGTCTCTAACCGCAAGACCTGAATCAAAACCTGTTCGCAAGCACAAGTCTGCACCTTCTCTCTTTTCTTGTCTCTCTCTCTCGTACACACACACACACACACACACACACACACACACACACAACCTCACACCCAGAAAAGGGGAAAAGAAAGAACACAAATGCAACAAACACAAACGTGAAAATTCTACATACTGTCTCCTATTAAAATGAATTGCCAATTACAATAGTAAGAATTAACATGGCAAACAGAAATAATGATTCTAAATTATACATAAAAATTAAAGTGGTAAATAAATAAAAAATATATTATTTGTCTATTACAGCAGCATCATAATTATTAGTCACAGTAATTACTGTTATTACTGTAATAATTTTTCAATCTTCCTCATAATACGTATCATCAAAATACATTCAGTGTGGGCGATGGTTTTACAGCATCGTAGTTTTCAATGCAGGGATGTAGAGAGGGTGAGTTCAGTACAAGCCAAACACATTAACACAGAGGCCCTTGGAGGATGCATTTCACCCCAATGTTTAACTACCACTGCTGAGTCTTGCACGCAACATATGTTACAACCCCCCACCCCACCCCACCCCCAGAGACTCCCTGGCACACCACCCTCCACTCCGCAATTAAGCTTTAAGCCTCACTTCAGATTTCTGCACTGTGGCTCTAAAACTGATCACTGTGGATCAGTGTTATTGAATTAAATTAATTTAATGTGATGTTTGTGACATATACACACTCACATACACCAAACTCACTTACAAGTAGTACCCAGACTCCGGAGTAGATTTCTGCTTTTATCTTAAGAGTGGTTCTAAAAGAGATTACGGAGGGTGAATGTTAAAAACTACATTGATTATGTGACATTTGAATATGTATTTAATATAAACATGGAGCTGTGCATTCGCATTCACATTTACACACACACACACACACACACACACACACACACACACACACACACACACACACACACACACACACACACACACATACTCTCTAATACAGAGACCAGTCCACACACACACTTACGAGTAGCGCCAGCAGTCGAAAGCGGTCAATGAGGAGGTTGAGGGCCGATCAATTTACAAAGCAAATAAAAAAAAAAAAGTCTAGCGATAAAATCACTGCGGCGTATCACAAAACTGTATAAACTCCTCTAACATCCGCTATGAGTTGCACTAGTGAGAGAAAGAAATGTTTTCGTTTTTAGGGTTTTAGGGTTTTTTTTTGTGAAAATCAGGATAAAGCAAATCAATTAGGCTCTGCTGAAAATCCCTCATCTGGTGTAGCAGGGCTGTGAAACAGTGTAAAACTATTCTCTCTCCCTCTCCAGAAAGGTTATCGCATTGTATCTTATTGCCTTTACCTGCTCCTATTCACTGTGAACATGCACTGATTTGAATAAGCACCGCTCCAGAGGCTCTCTTATCAGATCCCAGACGGGTGTGCCAACACAGCAGTATCAGGTACACACCATCTCTCTCTGACCCCCAAAAAGAGGGGAAAAAAAAGGTTTGAAGAAAGAGAAAGAAAGAAGAAGAAGAAGAAGAAGAGAGTGTTGGTTCATCTGGGATCTGTTGCCTGATAACACGATCTGGCTATAATCACATCCAGGCTTGATATGCAAAAGTGACCAAAAGAGGAAGGCAGTTAATCCTTCTCTGGAAATGATTCCTTCTTCCCGTTTTCCTTTTTCATTTTCTGTTTTACGCTTCTTTTTTATACCCAGAATATATTTTCTACAACTGCCGACCTACAGAGTCATCAATATATTTCACGTATAAAATGCATAATATAATGTACTGAATTTTTAAGTGAGATATTATTAAAAAAAATCATTAAGTGGTGTGATAAAAACATTAGATCCACTAATGTGCTACAATTACCCACCAAAGGCATGATATGTTAAAGATTTCATTTCATTAATAGCTTGCATCGGGACTTTCTTTCTCACTATACACAGCCACAGGAATACAATTCCCTAAAGATGCACTGGTTTCCAGTTTTATGTCGTTGTTTGCTTTTGCTCTGTTAGGGGAAAACAGCAGCTTGGGAAGGCATCAGTCAGTGAGGTTAGCGAGCATGGTAGCAACATAACCTCAGAAAATGTATCCTCGTCGGGTAGGTTAAACACACACAAACACACACTGAGGCCATTCTCATTTCCCCAGTCCTCTTAACAGGCTAACCTGCTCTCTTCATTAGGGTGCTGTGGGGACTTATCACTGTGTAGTCTTTGTCCTTGCTGTAATTGCCCTCTCGGCATGTCAGCCCCCACCCACCCACTCACCACCACCACCATCATCATCATCACAGCAACCCCACACCCAGGCAGCCAGCCAGCCCAGCATCAGCCCCCATGTGACAGGCCTGGTGAGACGGCGGTGCGGGGAGCCTCTCCTGAGACCTGCTGATCGGCCCCTGAGGTCCACCGGTATAGAGAGGCTTGTCCTAGTTAAAGCAGCACCGGCAGGGACACCCTTCTGAACGCTATGTCTGCCCTGCCACAAGCCCAGCCTCCAACTCCGTTCATTTACTACTGCACCAACACCCACTGTGGTAGTTTCACCAAAGAGACAAGGGAATTTTCTCTTAGCAAATTTTCTACTTTTGAAAGTATGACTTTGGCAAACATTGGACACTCAAATACATTCAAATTAGCCATGTCCCTTTGTAAGCAACTACACATTTAATGAATTGTACAATGCACTTGTAGTGCAAAATAAACCAGCTCTATCTACAACAAACTTTTACTTTATTATCTGACCTCATCATTAACATGCACAATTATTCCTAATACATCTTCTTGTTGTATTTTAACAAAAATGGCAAATATCAATTGAGATAAATGTTGAAAGAGTCACCGATTTAAAGAAACCTTCCAACAGAACGAACAGAATCTTAATTGCATTTCATTCATGCAAGAGATCCACATGTACCACACACCAGGCAGTCACATTTTGCAAATGATATCTGCAACTGTAGGTTTCTAGCAAGTTGAATGGCGCCATCTAATGTTCAGTAAAAAGACTGCAGGTCAAGAGCACCGGCATCTGTTTCTTTGAGCTTCAAACTGAACTCAAAGAAACAAATTGGTTTTTGGGTTCTACTTGAAGCGTATGTAGCCTGTAAAAGTCCAAGTATTTAGATTTTTGCTGGAGGGCTTGGACGGCAGCAGGCAGACTTTGAAATGACCATAAAACTGGGTGAACCCCCTTAATTTGAAATTTAACTGTAATAGACACAGAGCTATCAGCGCTGAAGCATAATCCTGACCTCTGTTTGTTTTGCTGAATAAACAGAAAAAAATGAGTAAATGCTTTCTCTTCACAAGGCGTGCTCCTCCTCATCTCGCTCAACGGTTTTTTTCCTGCGGGGTAATCGATGTGTCAGCGTTTTCACGGACGGCTGCAGGGGTTCAGACCCAGGCCTCGGTCTAGAGGAGCCTGGTGGCGCTCGGGTTAACATAGTACAGTCTTGGAGGAGAGCAAAGACAATGCGGCTGACAATGGGGTCTACTTCTTTTCTGGCCACATGTCCACTCCTCTTTCCTGCAGGCCTGACACTTGTAGATGGCAAACAACTTCCCCTACACAATTCCCTCCTTCTCACACTTTATCCTCCTCAAAAATTTACCCCCATATGCCCCTGCCAGGAGCTTCGACACAATTTGGTGGCAACTATGCTGATGAAGAGATTTTGGTGGCAGGCACAAAGCCTGATCCTAACCTCCTCCACCACTAAACCCAACATCAGCTGCAGAGGCCACGGAAGATGCAGGGAAACAAACAGTAAGACATAAATGAGACCCGACATGCAGTATAAAGTTTTAATAACTTTGTTACACCACATCTGAAATGCAAACACATTAAAGTGGACACAGTGCCCCTCTCATTAAATACACAGTCTTGCAAACAATATCTACCCCCCCCCCCCCCACACCCCGCCCTCCCCCCCACCCACACTTGCATAAACACACACCAAGACCTCATTGCCTTTCTGCATCCATCCAACGGATGCCACCAACAAGCCTTGAGAGTTTTTCTATGGGGGTGTTTTATGGGTCCCACGGGGCTCGGAGACAGTGAGATGTGGCTATA
Organism: Toxotes lorentzi; assembly: GCA_037833715.1. Classification (NCBI taxonomy): domain Eukaryota; kingdom Metazoa; phylum Chordata; class Actinopteri; family Toxotidae; genus Toxotes; species Toxotes lorentzi. The sequence goes on along the minus strand of JBBMJY010000025.1, from coordinate 18,339,471 downwards.
GCACACAGAGGATCCCAGTCAAGGACACAGGCAGCATCACTCACTCCACCATTATTTGCTCATATTTAAAGCTGGGGGAGGCGCAGGGGCCACCTGAGGGACTGTAGCTACACATGCAGAGGAGGATGGGTGATTTCAGAGTCCGACGGGTGTACTGAGCGACTGAGAGGTAAAGGAGACGCAACACAGGAAAGAGAGAGAGAGGGAGTGACGGAGGGCTTTATATGTCAGCCCTGTGATACCAGCGTTTTTATGGCCGAATATTTTTCCTCTTGTCAGAGCTGGATAAGGAATCACCATAAGGTTGGGGAGCATGAATATTGCCCTTGAGGGCCCACTGTGGCTGCTCCTGTTTATGGTTGACTTGCAATCAGCCACCGATTCAGGACCTGCAACCCCTCATTCATCCACGTCAGCAATTAATCAATTAAACGGGCAGCGAGGAGGAGTGGGATCGGATAGGTGTGTTAATACAATTGCCTGTTAAGGTTTATGTAATTTCATCACTAATGTCACCCATTCATCACGGCTTATTATCTGTTTCGCATAGACAATGGTCAATATCACTTCATAAATCTGAGAATCATGGGGTTCTTGTGATATTAAGCCTGAAGGACGCTATAAAACGATGGACGACAGAGCATAAGGCCCAAAGTTTAAACCCACTGAAACAAGAGGCAAATCTAATGTGAGAGATTATAAAACAGTAAAGACATTCTGTGTAATCACTCTGTAGATCTGCATTAAAAATGGAAACTTGTTTATAAAGATCACAGCTAACAAATGCCATCTGGGAACAGTCTCGTCAGCAGATAATGTTTGTTTCATAATATACAAATCACACAGCTATGCTTATTCTAAGACTGTCAAGAATGGAGGCTGTGAAACGTCTACGCTCTGTCCCTCATTAATCTTCATGTGTTGAAAATAACAATGAAAATTAACCCACACTGTGGATTCATACCGTCCCCCAGACCCCACTTAAGAGAACCACAAACAGGATCTTACAGATATCCTGCTTGATTAAACTACAACGTCGTATGTACAGCGTTTTATCATAGAGGACAGTGTGTGTGTGTGGCTCCGTATAAAAGAGTGTAAATGGATGGGTTTGTGTAGGCGGAGGCCCTGTCCGCTTGTGTGCCTGGTATGAGCATGTGTGGGCCAGACCACATGTGATACACAAAGCGAGAGCGGTATTTGGCGTACCAATGGATATGAGGGCTTGTATCACTAACATTGTTTTTTGGACTCAAGCCACTGACAGCTGACAGTTTGTGCCAGTATTTCATAACTTTAACTTTAAATATCTAAAAACTTCTCCATGAGAACTTCATCTGAGCTAGGGTAGCATAAGCCTTGGACACAACATTGTGACAGTGGTATGGGGAACACAGTATTATAATCTCACTGTTAGTTACTAGTTAGTGGCTCTCCAAACCACTTTTGTCCCGTGACATGCCCAGCCATCAGAGTTTTTCTCTCTTTTTCTTTTGTTTTTTCTTCTTTAAAGATTTATGCTGGGCTTGACAGTGCTGATGTGCGCTTGTAAACCTCATTGAGACACCATAAGTAATACTGGGCAATACAAATGAACTTAACTTGACCTAACTCCTAATCATAACCATAATCTATGGATAATTGTTTGGAATCCGATCAAATTGTTTCATTTGACTTCAGGGCTTGCCTTAGACAATCAGCTTGTGCAGATTAATTGTACAATAAATACAGTACACAATCAAACATAGACTGGCTGGCATCCAAATTTTTAACAGAAGGCCAATACCTGCCCTGTAGATCGGTCTAATGCTACTAACAGCTTGAGTCAGACACAAAGAGCCTCCCTTCTACCCAAGCCAACATTTCCCCAGCACTCCCAGCAGGTACATCAGCTCAATTATGATGATGGCAATGACTGATTGCATTTTACCTCTCCCCTGTTCCCCCAATAAGTCTGGCCATCACAGAAAGAGAGAGAGAGAGAGAGACGGAAGAAGAGAAGGAGAGGGAGGAAGAGCGCGAGAGAGAAAGAGACAGCAGCGTCATCTCCGGTGAGCTACAAGCATCCCAGATGCCAGTCTCCGGGACGGTATCAAACATCTCGGTGGCAGACTCGCCATGAAAATAATCTATACCTACAGGAAGTCAATTAAAAAATGCCAGGGGAGATTAAGAGCAGCGTGACAGCTTTTCGTCAGGCCACGGGTTTGTCTGGGAGAACCAGCGTGCTGCGTGGCTGCCGTGTGAGTGAGTGCAAGGTAAAGTGTGTGCGTTGGTAGTAAAGATGTTGGAAAGCGGGCAGCGGTGGTGGTGGAGGGAGAAGACAGTTGCCAAACACCCTTAAAAGCCCCCTCATGAATATTAAAAAGGCCCTTGGCAGACGGCAGCTCTGCCACAAGTTTGCAAACCAGCGTAATGTGTCTGTTTGCGCTGAGAAAGGGCTCAGTCCGGATATCAATTAAATCAAGCGTTGTCAGTCTGATAGCCCTCTCAATGGAGGGACAGCCCATTCCCCTCTACACATCAGCTCAGCTTTGTGTCAACCATCCATCTCTCATCCTCCCCTCCGCTTCCTCCTCTCTCCCGGTTGCCATCTTTATCAACCTCAACTCACTCTTCCTCTCTCTCTCTCTCTCTCTCTCCCCTCCTTCTCCCCTTTTACTCTCTCCCTCTCTGTCTCTCAAGCAGCCGGTATGCAGAAATTACTCTCCCCTCCACCTTTAACTCCCACTAAATCTTTCGCCTTTTCCACTTTGCTGAGCAGCGATATTTTATTCCTCCATCAAATATGCATCCCATTAATTAAGTTAAATTACTCCTGACTGCCAAATATCCCCTGCCCCGATGGGTGTCAACACAGAAATGCATGACTGTGAACCTGCAATGACACGGCCCCAACACTTAAACATGAGTTACAGCCTTTTCCAGCTCCATCCATGGGCAGATTACCAGACACTTTGGGCTGCTGGAATTAAGCACCATTCGCTCCTTCCCCTCCACCCAGCTTTTTAATAAGTGCACAATGGATGACACTCGCACTTCTGACAATGAGAGGACTGATATTTTAATTACACCCCTTTTTTCATCTGCCTTCCTCTTCATCTTTTAATTGCTGCTGTTAATCACTCATTAACTTCCCTCTCTTTATTTTTTCTCCTATAATATACCTATGACATGATTAGCTCTATAGAATGGATTGTTCAGCAACATTTTTAAAATAATTCAGCAACTTCAAAGGACAAAGTTTGTACTTCTTTTATGCAGGACCCAGTTTGGGGTGGAGGCTAATGTGTAAAACAAGTTTTTACACATTTCTCCACTGAATGGAGCTAATTTGCCTTTGTTGGCATGTATTAATCTTTGGAAAATTCAAAGTGTATAAATGCTATCAAGATAGGGTCCTGAAAGTCAGATTACTGCTTTTTTTTCATTTTTATCCTGAAAGTGCTTCAAGTTGAGATTTTAACAAAACAAAAAGTGATAACAAGCTAAGAAAGGCTGAGGTCACAAAAAGTTTTAATTTTTTAGAACTGAAGCTACTGAGATCATACATAGTGCAGACAAAGCCTCTTAACTTAGACAGTCCTCGAGAGTCGTATAACTAACTATCACAAGCCTATGTGCTGTGTTGGCTCCCTAGCTTAACGACTGATCTTGCCGTTTAGCGTCTGGACCTAATGTTTTGTTTTTGTTTGTGTTTGATTAAAGGGAAATACTTTGATTATGAAGCCCCCAGGCCCCTGTTCGGGGCCCACTAAAGAATATGAAATTGTTATTAAAACCTAATAGGACTGATCTGCTGACAGAGATTTCTCTCTTTGTCTCCCGCGTTCAGGAATGCTGAGCGGGGTCCCATTCAAACTCTTCAAAAGCCTCCTTTCACCAACATGAGACTGACCGAGCTAACAGACTTTATCTCCCTCATGTACCTGTGCTGTGTAATTTCAAACACAAATTTAATAGCATTCATTGCCTTTATCTGCTGAGTACTCATAATCCAAATTCTACTAATGAAGCCGTATGTTTGTTGTCATCTCTTCATCTGAGAGACATCTGCGAGGACACGTCACTTGTGAGGAAATAAAGTTTGAGAATTCAGCTGCAAAACACGAATAAAAAGTGTAAAACTGTACACTGCTGGATTTTTATTGATACGCTGTCTAGAATTGATTTCTCTCGCTCATCTCTTTTTCCTCGCATGCCTTTTTCTGTGTGTGCATGTGGCCCTGTGCATGAGTGTGTTTCTATTGCAAAAAACATTAATTTTACAAACATCAGCCCAAGGCTACTAAACACATCCAATCCATTATGCTGCGCTTTATCGTGTTATGGGGGGTAACGGGCTGTAAAGCTGTCTTGGTCATAAAGAGCGATCGCAGCGTGCCGAGTCAAACCAGAACGCCGGGCTCTCCAAGCCATACGCAGCCCTCGTTATCATCAGACCAGCTCCTTCACATACTTAACCTTTCCAGACCAGCCTTTCTGCATTATTTTCCAAATGACCTTTAGCGTTACTTATTTCATTTCCGATAATGGCACACTAAATTTAGTTAAATGCATCAGAGGAAAATGTGTTTATTTAGGTGAAAAGGACTAGAGTGACTGACAAGGACCATGTTCCCAGACACAAACTCTAAAGTGTCCAAAGCACTAAACACTGATGGGACTAAATACCAGGTGCTGTGTCTGATAAGCACACATAAATTAGATGGATCAAAACAAGTAAAAAAAAAAGATAAAAAAAAAAAGGCCATACACATCTAGAAGAGGAGGATATACAAAAGATATATGAACATGTGATTGCCATTTCATATCTATACAGATGTTCAGGGATGGACTGAAGGGCATAACCTCTGGATCAAGGTTAGTATGCAACCACTTTAGCCTTAGCCTAGAGTTAGGGGAAGGGTTATGGGTTAGCTATTTATTTAGCTCATAAATTATTCTATTTATGAGGTAAATTCAAATGTAATTCATCATAACTAGTGCTACACAAAAGTAAATCTGATTGGTGGTCGTCTCCCTTGACGGGATCATACCAAAAGTTTATACTGTTTTACTTCACATGCCACCAAGTCCATATTTACAGGCATCTAAAGGTTGACAAAAATACTAATGAAATATGCAAACACAAAAGGCGTACTGAATCTGAATTGTCTGAGGAAAAGAGTCTGTGTTTACATCTGTTGTGTGTTAATGAATTCAGATTTTCATTTCCTGCCAACACATGGTGCACGCTCTTGGTCACAAACAGCTAAACGATTTAGGACAGCATCAGCTTTCAAAAGGTCTAACTCTAACATAAATATGTAGCTACCCTGGAGCTGTTGTATCACAGACACAATCCCACTGTCTGCAAGGAGCAGTGTGTTTAACGTCTTTGTAGTATAAGCAGAGGGGCTGGGGTGAAGGGATCTTAGCGAAATCGCTAATGTACGTGATGATTAAGTGTAACTCAAATACCGAGTGTGTTGTTCATAGGCCTGACAGGCAGTAATTTGGTGTATTATATTCTGCAGTTTTAATTGCACGCCACCAACGTGTCCCTCTGACACGTTATGAAGCGATGATGTACAATTATTTCGGGGCGGCGGGAGATCAGTGGAGTGACATTATAATCATCCTCATAGGGATCCCTCTCTTCATCTGCAACAACCATTAATGTTTAAATGGGAGGAAGGGAGGAAAAAAAAACATAAAAATAGTTCTCAGGGAGTTCTAACCAGAATCTGTTTGAGGATTACAGAGAATCACGTCAGGGGAGAAGGAGAGGGGTGTGGATAGACAATAGAGGGGCTGAGTTAAGTGACGGCTTTCTCTGGATAAGCAGCAAGCTAAGATGTTTCTCCACTGTCACTGCCAGGCCTCACACTACTCATACAGGCCCGGGCATTAAGGCACATTACAGCGGATGAGCCACGCAGGGCGGAACTGATGGGCTATTCTGGGAACAGACCAGACAATCTCACAAGACAGGGGGGACATAAAAACCCTGACATGAGCCAGCCCCATCCTGTTAACAGTCAAATCACACACACAACACCCAACATGAAATCATGACTATATATACTCTCTCCAACACTAAGTCAAGAAAACTGAGACAAGGGAGGGAGAGAGGGAAGGAGAAACACAATGCAGCCTTCTCCACAGAGAAGACAAGCTCTGGCACGTTGCAAACTTTCTGTGTGGCGAGAAAGCAACGGTTTTTAAGTTTTGTTCAAATTCCTGAAGTGACGATAGGAAACGGGCAGCTTATGACCCATAATCATAAAATGGCAGTCCACAAGAGGACAATCCATGTCCATGATAGTGTTAATACCTCTAAGGCCCAGGCTGAGATATTAAACCAATGCCTCAAAGCATTTAGACTGTTTATGCATAATTTAACACCTACAACAACACTGGATGTCCGTTGCATCTTTGGGGAGGACGAGAGAGCGGGAGGGTGGAAATGCTGAATCCAGGGCCTTTCTGGTAGATGATGGAGGAGAGGAGGAGGAGGCTCATTAAGTGGCCGAGCACCACTGTGGACAAAACATGCCGGGAGGAAACACAAGAATCTGCCGTCTCACATGCTGGAGGATTTTTTTTTAACCAATTAAATATGAGAAATCTTATCTTGCATGCTAACAGCCAATTTGTGTTTTTCTGCTGTTTTTGCACCTTAAGAGTTCTTTATAGGCAAATTAAGACAGATCTAAAAACAAAGATAGGCCGACACATCGGAAGAAACATAGACAAACAGACATCTCGAAGTGAGAGAAACAGTGAGGCAGAGACAGAAAGCCTATAAAGTGTTAGCAGTGATGAGCAAGGCTCTGACCAGCACACTCAGGTTTGACTGGCAGCATGGTCAAGGGTTCCAATCTGTCTTGGCCTTGCATTTGCATTTGTTAATTAAATGCCACAACAATATGATCTTTAACAATCAACAACTTCCCCCGCTCCTGAGAAGAGACCAGCGGCAGCAGGCTGAAGCTAAAATGAGGTGGACAGCTAAGGTGCAGCACATACATTCGCTCACAGTGTCAGCGCCGAGGTAATCTTCTAGTCTGAAAGTTTAACGAGGAAAACACGGCAATCGATGGCAGTGAAGAGAGATTTCTTTTAGGGAAAGGAAAATAAAGGAAAAAAAAACACACACACACAAAGTATACTGAGCTGATGCTCTAAACAAAATGGTGATAAACTAAACCCACAAAACTCCATTCCCCGTGAAGGCCCAAGAGTATAAAAGCATGAAACAAATGAATGAAGTCCAAATTTTATACAGTAAAAAAAGCAGCTCAAACATAGTCCTGTGCTGCCTGAAATGATAAATGGTGATTACAGAGAAAAATCCCCCCAAACTTTTTTTTTTTTTTTTTTTTGGTTAAGCGAAATGCTGCCCCGTCATTAGTATCCACAGGAGAATGCAGAGCTTAATCGCACTATAATCTCACTTTTCTAGGTCACCCAAAACAAAACGGGTAATCACATTACACATTACACCTGAAACATGGCCATCCATTAGTAACGTGCTTTAGATTCAGATTAAGGACATATAATCAAACGTGAAAAGTTTGAGAAGGGGAGCAGGTTATGTGTATGTATGGCTTTGGCCTTAATGAGGGTGTTTCTGGGGGTTTCTTTGTGTTTGCTGCTCTTTAGTCAAGAGGAGGGATGGCCCGGTGATCAGTCAGTACTGAAAGCACACACAGGGTCGATTTGTCACCAGTGGCTGGCACTGGCAGCACACGGCTCCTCCATCCACATGATTTGTGAAACCAGGGGCTGTATTTAGTAGTCCCATTTAAAGGCATATTGGAGAACTGTTCCGTATGTATATGTGTGTATGTGTGTGTGCGTGTGTGTGTGTGTGTGTGTATGTAAAGCTAGATGCTTGGTCAAAGCCCAACACATTTGCAGCACTTGGGAGAAGAGGGTTTCAACTGGAGGGCTTGTGAAACATGAGCCGTTCCTCTCATTAAAGGAGAAGCTGTGTTTAAACCAAAGCTTGTTTGCTCCTGCTGTAATATGTTTGCGAACATCAGCGGGAGCAAATAAACACATTCGCTCTGCTCGGCTTTAGAGGAACAAAATAAGCCTGCGACTGAACTAAATGGAACGGTTTACACAGAATTACACAGAGGGAGAAACTAATAACTCTACATATGTCTTCATCTTAGTGAGTGGGTAGCTGCAAAAGCTCAATGGCACAAAGCTGGAAATCCCACAATTTGCTCTATTCCCCGACTGCATGTTAAACAGCTTAACACGTCCATTTGAACATGGCAAGGCACTGAGGAGGTCTACCACGGGACTGAAACGAGCTGAACACAACATATGGTCTACATGTAGGGGGTGTAAGGTAGTAGGATAATAACTGTACTCTTGCACTACTGGGTATTTATAGGCTTGTGGTTACCTACATAAACTTCCAATTAGGATCATTACAGCTGAAACCGTGAAGAAGGTAAAATAAACTCTATTTCTTTTACCTTTAATTCATGAGAAAGGTTGACCAGGAGCAATGCATTTGTCTTTTTAAGAAGGGCCTGTGAGCAGTTAGAGAAAGTTTATTCACACATTAAGGTGAGACTTTTACTTATATTTTTTTTTAAATTGTTTTTGGTCTGTGCGGCCTTTGCCTAAATAAATATTAGCAGATGTGTTTAGTGTTTCAACTAGAATACTATGGTGCCAAAAGGACACCAAGGTTCTCTGAATACAAACTAATGGAATTTGATGGATTAGCAGCTCATTTAGACAGTGTGGGGGGAGGTTTTAATGATGTATATTTCCTTTTTTCCCAGATCAAAATCTCACAATTTAAAAAAAAAAAACAATCTGCCTCAGATTAGTAGCAAACCCATCCCCCAGTTTAAAGTGTCTTGAATTATAAATTAGCCATTTAAAGTACCAGTTTAAAAAAATATGTGTGTTTTTCAGCCACTTTTGAAAGCTGTTTGTTCATGTAACTCACCCACAGATGTCGCATTTGTACTCTCTCATGCCAAGGTGTCTCTTCACGTGGTTCCTGGCATCTCCTAGCTGAGCGGTTGCAAAGTTGCAGATCTTACACATGAAGGGTTTAGATCCTGCAAAACAAAGTAAGGACAGTTCATATGCTGCAGTAATATTATGTTTGAAAGAAGTGGCGAGTTTAATAGAACATGACTGTATAACAGCTGGGCAGAAAATAGATTTTACACTAGACATCATTTTTTCAATGCCGGGCTTTGTTTGTTATTAGTTCTGTGCTTGGACGTCAACCTACTTCACAGCCATAAAATGACTTAAGAATTATAAAAACAGATGCCCTAACTCCAGTCCCCATAAAAAGTACAGTTACACTCCAAGTGTCGGGCATCTCTTCTTCCACTCTCTATCTATCCTTGTCACTCTCCTTCGTCTCTTACCCACTCTTCTTTTGCCTGTGGATGCGTAAATTGGATTCCAAAGGTCAGGGCGAATACGTAAATCAATTCTGCGTGCGCTCACCAGCTCCCGTTCCATCATTAAAGCACTAATCACTCTGGCGGGCTTCACAGGGAGGTTTCTCCCTAATTATTGTCATTAATAAGTCCAAAGGGCGGGGTAGTGTTCGAGAGAGTGGCAGAGCTTCTCCCTGCCATTCGTCATTTAAGAGAAGAGCTGCGAGGGCTGATGCCTGGGTTGTCTGTGTGATGCACGAACATCTTCTGACTCAAGTTAAAAAGGGGAACTGGGTCTTTCAAAATATATATAGAAGAAATGTGTAAATGTAAAAAAAAAAAAAAAAACATCAAACAAAAATCATACACATGATTCACCAAACAAAACCCAACTCTAAATACAACCAAATATTTTAAAAATGTTCTAAAGCTAAAACCTACAATTCCTTACTGAAATTAAACAGAAGTATTTGGGGGGAAAAAAAGGAAACTATACCAAATTTCCCCTAAACTATCCCTTGTTTTGGCAGCCTGAGCCAGATTTAGGACAGCAATACCCTGTGCGACGCTACAATCTAAGTGGCAGGCTGGTATGATATCCACATACGCATCTTTGAGCAAACCCTCACCCTCTCCCAGTGAATATCCAAAGACGTTCTACAATATTTATTCCAGGGGCAGCCGCTGATTTGATTAAGCACTTTGTGTAGATTACTAATTCGTTCATACACGGTTCACTTGCTGTGAGCTGGAAGTACGACACATCGAATTTTAAGCCGGTAACAAAGATTGAAAGGCAAGTCTGTGCTAACAAGGCCCATAAACACAAGGGGTGGTGGGGGTCCACACATGGGCAACAGCAAAGCCAGCCTCTGCATTTCACATGTCCCTACAGTATACTACAAACACACACACACACAGATCGCTACACACACAGTTACGAAGGCACATGCACAAGAGCAAATAAAGGCAGATAAACAAAAAAAACCTATACATAACTGCACACTTCACACCTAAATGTGCAAACACTTTCACACACACAAAAAAAAGTCACAACAAAATCATCAACACCCATAAAAAACAAAAAGACAGACATACACACTCACACCACTCCCACCATCACACCTACATACCTAGTACATCTAGATTCAGAGCCCCACCTCACACCTATGTATGTGCATACAGAAACACACATTAAATTCACAAGCCACAATCACCCATAGACAAACAGAAGGAGAGACAATAATTCTCTCTCCTTCTCACTCACACACATCCTAAAGTTGAGGTGAGAGAGAGGCGTGTGGGAAGCTGATTTGTCCAGATGGCTGGCTGAGTATGAGACATGGCAGAAAGGAGAGAGATGTAACGTCCCTCAGTTCTCACATCTTATCACATTAATACTCCACCACTCCGCTTAAACAGCCTCCGTGAAACTGAAATTGACCATCAATGCAGTGTCATGTTAAATTAATATTGCCATCCACATAGGGGCGATGGTTCCTTCACATCCCAGATGAGACAGGGAATGACTAATTCATTTCCTGAGAGGAGAGAAGAACCTCATGCAATGTTTCACTACACACACACACACACACACACACACACACACACACACACACACACACACACACACACACACACACACACACACAATGTGATAACTTAAGCCTTGCACATGCCATACACTCCTGTCATAACCTTAGCTTTAACCTTCAGGTTCAGAGGAAAACAAAAATACATGATAATTTTATATAAATATAAATGTCTGCTTTGTAATATTTATTTCTACATCCAGATAATTTACACTTTAGAGTGTCCAAATCTACACCACAGGTTGGCTGCAGCAGCAAGCTCTCTGTAAGGGTCACATACCCCATCAAAATCTATTTTTTATCTGTCACGTTGTTTTCAATTATCATAGCCTATTACAGACTGGTTTATAATTCTGGGTAGGACAGACGCTGAGCCTATGCTTTAGCCTCTGTAAGTGGCCTACACCATTGTGAGAGCTTATACTGCGTCACTCTGCAATTACACCACCAAAACGCTCATGGACGGTGGGGTTTCTGTGCAACTGTGTCGAGTTGTGTGTACTTCAAACAATGGCAACTGAAACTGACCAGTTCATGTTGGAGTTGGAGCTAATAAGTGTTGAAAAACAATTACGTTTAGTAAAATTAGAAGATGCCAGAGGAGATGATGTGTATGACGGCTGGAGAAGAAGGAGCATCCGGAAATGTGCAAAAGGAAATACGATGCTACCAAGCAGACTAGTCAGAGTTGCCACGGTAGGTGGAAAAGTCCAAAATCTACATAAATATCTTTGCTGCATTATCATCCAGATGCCAGGGGCCATATCTGTGTTTTGTAATACTAAAAATCTGGTCTTGTAGCTCTGGATCCATAGCCTGCAGATGTCTGGAATGATATTAGAGGTTGATATTGATGGTGTTCGTATAGCTCGTGTCCAGATATTAGCAGAAGCCCCATCCAGCAATGAGTGAGGTGGAAATTGTGTCTCTGCACAGCTTGAGGAGGAACTGCAGACCAGTGTCTGTGGAGGGCTCGGAGAAGGGGGAAAGGTGCAACGGGGGAAACTGCTCTTGTGACAGAGTTAAAAGCCACATTTCACAGTTCTGGTTACCACTGTCGTCCCTGGCGTTTACCCCCTCCGCCATCCTCTGGAGAGTCTGTTGGATCCTCTCTAGCTCTCCAACAGTTCTCCTGAGAGACAACTTGTCTCCAGTGCCTTCTTGTGGTTCTCTGCCAGCTCATCCAAAGACTTCTGAAGCCTGCACACTTCCCTCTGCACACACTATTTCACCAGTTCCTCCACTGTCTGCATGGCGACCGCTGCAGCAGGAGGCACTGGCATGGAAAAACAGCAATTAAATCTAGAGCGGTAAGTACTTCAGTCTTGTACCAGTCTTCTTTCTACTTTCACTTTGTTCACCGTTGCAAATGCATGCTTTTCTCCATCTGATGCTGCATCATTAAAAACCCCTCTGGCATTGTATTTACATTTTGAATGTACTCTTTTTGACCATTGTGGTCTACCCCTCTTGGGTCTGGATCAAGTTATAAAATGTACTTGGGCTTAATAACAGAGTAAAATATACATAATATATTTTATTATGTATAGGTGGAATCCACTTTGAATTTGATAGATTCTCCCTCGTCACGATGTCTTCGAGGGAAGATAATGCTTTCAGTAGAGATTTTGATGTCCCATGATGCTTTAAAAGTGATTCCAAATGCTTCTACTCTTGCAAAAAGATAAAATCCTGTGGGAAACCACTAAATAACTTCAATGATACAAGGATATTAGAAACTTCTATATCAAAAGACCATTTTGGCTAAACTGTGTTCATTAACATACATTATGTTCAAAACTTATACATAAGGCAGGCCATTGGATCACTTGCTGTTTTACTTTTCAGTTATTTCTACAAACAAACATCACATCCTGTGTGTGAACATGCATGCAGGGCATGAGTGTCCATTATGTTAAGGCTCAGTCTGAGGTCAGACAGCTCTCTCCAGTGAAAAAGTGACCAATTTACCTCAAAATGCAAATTCCAGCTGTACCCTCATTGGCAAAATGCAAGCATGTGTACGTGTTTCCTTTAAGGGACAAATTGACAAATCTGCGAGCAGCCTCCGACTACCGTCTCCTGATTTCACTGATTAATCAAGTGAATAAAAACTAGGTCTTAATTAAAAGGATCTGGACATGCTCCCAGCCCAGAAACTGGCAGACCCCCACCGTGTTGCTCCACAGCCCCACAAACAAAGTACCAGAATAAACGACTACCATATAAAAGGTGAATAATTCACTGTAATGAGGGAACTTAGCAATAACAACAACTTGCATATGTTGTCAAAAAGTAAAGAGAAATAGGTGCTTTCCACAAATAAGAACAGCATAAATGAAAGTGGACGATGTAATCTAATAAACAAGAACATAACTCAATTAAATAAAAAGAAGTAAACCTAAAAAAACAGACTATACATCACTTGAAACCTGAGAACGTGCCCTTGACTTGAAGCCATCTGTTGGGACCTCAGCGTCACAGCTTTCATTTTCTTAAGTAACACTAAGAAAGTGACCTCGAAACTCAAGAATTATGACACAGGGTAAAATCACGAATACATATAGACGTACCGTTAATAAGAAGAAAGTGGGGGCTCAACATTAATCATCGGGAATTTAACCTCCAATTCTTACAGCTTTAAGCAATCTGATTTGAGCAGTAAGCAATCTGACTTTGGCACACAAGGTGACTGGCAGACATATTATTTTAAAAAAGGACAAAAATGTTCAAGTTTCCTTTAAGTTAAATTATTTCTCTGCCCCAGCAAATACAGAGGTTTTTCCTCTTACACTACTGAAATTAACAAGATATCAGGATAATTTGTAGCAGCACATTTTAGCCCACTGCAGTTATGAGGATATGATGACATAATGGAGAGAAATCTGCACAATGTTTTACGCACTTGACCAGTATTCAGTGAGGACATGTAGGGAATATTATCTCTGGGTTTTCCAACTAGAACTACATGACACATGAGCTACAATACCTGCACAAACCACCCACTGTCACTGAGTCCAAAAGTGAAACAATCCCATTTTATCTCCCAATCAACAGACACTTCATACGCACACAAAGACGCATTCACTCATGTACGCAAGTGGTGAGCACAGAGCACAGACTTCAATTAAAGTCCCATTAAAGTTTGGGCAGAAAGGGGGATGGACCATAGAAGGCAGAGAAGGGCATTTATTGATGGCGCCCTCACATCTCGTTCCTGCATTAAGTTGATTTTAAAAGCAATTAATACACATGGTCGGGGAAAAGTAATGGAGCGCCCTATGTTCTTAACCTGCCGGACACTTCGCAGCCAAAGCCCTGAACAACGCAGCCCTGCTTTGCATTATAAATGACAAGATAAATTTTAATGGATTGAGGATAATCAGCTAGCCATGAACGCTGACATATACACACATTCACTAGGCATACAAGTGATCACACACATATACACAAACATGGACATACAGACACAAGGGAAATTAAAGGCTTTGAATACGTCTGCATTGATTATTTTAAATTAGTAGCCCACCTCTCTTTGGACCTCCAATGCTTTTAGCCTAAGCTTTAACACATTTACAGAGACTTATTGACTATAATTACAACTGAGTCTTGGTAATGGACACATCAATTATGAGTCGCACATGTCTCTGACCAAGCGTTGCTCAGGGAATCCCAATCTGGGGTCCATTAGCGTCTTTCCTGCTGGTCTGAAGCTCAATCAATCTTTACCTTCATCTCTACTGAAACAGCTATTACCTGGCTGCAGTAGATAGTAGCCTTAACATTAGCCTGAGCTGCCAAAGAAGAGGCTGTATCTCTCCACTCGATACTGTTGTAGTACCTAAAAACAGAGGCCTAATAGCTGAGCAGCTACCCAAAGAGATTACGGTTTTCTCTTTTAGGATCTTTTAGCGAAACTTGATGTGTTCAAATGCTCATAAAATCCCTCAAAAGAACCACAAACCAAATTAGTATCAGTTAGAGGAGGTTAAATTATTTATGCATCAATTGTAAAGTTGCAAAATTGCTTTTAAGTAATTCTGATCAAAATTTCTAGTCCATATAAGTTTATAAATTACATCACAGTGTATCTAAAATAAGTGTTACCAAGTTCCTAGTTCAAATATTTGCAGGGAGATAAGATATTAGATATTATAAACATCTTCTTTCTACTGTGCTGTAATGTATTGTTTGAGCAAACCCACAGCGGGCTGTAATATTGTATGTACAATAAGTGATAATAGCTTTGACCAGCTTTTGCATTGAGTGCACAGTGCATTGGGGCATACAAAGACAGTATGTGTGTGAGACCCAAAGAGTAGAAGAAAGAGAAAATGTGTGTGAGTAAACAGAAGCAGGATACATACCAGTGTGTGTGCGAATGTGGGCCAGGAAGGCCATGGAGTTGCTGCTCTTGCACACCTTGCCACAGTATTTACACACACTGCCCTGGTTCTCCTCACGCTCACGGTTGATCTGCTCCGTGTCCTCCAACACGTACTTGTTGACCTCTCTGAGGAGCTCCTCGTGCTTCTCCTTAATGTGAACAAACAGATCCTGCTCCGATTCGAAGCGGTCTGTGCATTTCACGCACTTGAAGCTTGCTCCGCCCTCGGGCAGCTCCTCCACACTGTTCTGCTCGTTGCGGAGGTGGGCGGCACTGGTCAGGTGCTGGTGCAGGTTGCTCTCAGTGTAGAACGACTTGCCGCACACCAAGCAGTGGAAATGTTTCTCCTTGGACGGATGTTTCATCGAGATGTGGACGTTGAGGCCGCTGATGCCATCTGCCATGAAGCCACAGTCCTCGCAGCGTATGCGAGAGCTGCTTCCTTTGGCTTCCTCTCTCACCTTCACTTCCTTGGGTTTGAGCTTCTTAACATATGCAGAACTGGCAGCCGGGAGGCCAGAGGGCACTGGTGAGCCTCCAGTCAGACATATCACAGCAGCTTCGCCTTCCAAAGCCAGGCCGTCCTGCAGGGCCTGCTCCTGCTCAGCAAGGGCCTTCATGGACACAATGCAGGCATCAAAGGGAGGCGCTTTGGACAGTTGTGTATCTGATTGAGAGCTGTCGCTTTTTGTATCTACGATCATCTCATCAGCATTTAAATGTTCATCGTTGGCCTGTTTACCCCCTTCCCCCTGGCTCTCTTGCTGTGCAGACTGGTCAACTGCCGACTGAAGGTCTGCTGAAGCCTGCTGCTGTTGCTTGGGTTCAGACAGAACTGCAGGTCTAACAGCCTGGTTGGTTGGACCTGATTCACCACCAGTGGAAGATGCAACATTCTCTGCTTGCTTCTCATCTGAACTGGCAGTGACATCGACTGGTCCTGTGGTGACAGAGGCTGCAGCTGTATTCTGACTTTCTATAGCTTGACTGTCATCAGAACAAGATTCAGACTCCTCTGTGGGGCTAGGAGGTTCACACTCAGGGTTAGAGTTTGACCCAGCAAGCTCAATGACATCCTTCAGCTTCAATGGGAGTGCCAAAGCTCTTTGTCCCTCACCCCCCAGTGGCTCCAAGTATTTCTGGCTTTTCTGTTTGTGTTTCTCTGTGTTTGCATGGCGAGACATTTCCCTGCTCGTTACAGCATAGTAGCTACATGCTAGACAAACATACTCAAAATCTTTAGTGTGCTTTCTCTTGACATGGAGATGGAGCGAAGGGATTGACTGAGCAACAAAATCGCAGTGGCTGCAAGCATTAACAGAGTCGTATTTATTTTTTTTCAGGCTTGTGTCTGACTGAGCTGGCTCTTCTCCACTGTGTTCTTTATTGTTAGATTCCTGTTCGATGTCAGTGGCCTGTGAAGCTGTGACTGGTTCCTGGGCTTGCGTACTTGTGGGTTCCTGTGGTGGCACACTTGTGTGATTGTTGACTGGGTTCTTACTTGCACACTCCTGTGCACGTCGAACATGTTTCTTTGTGATACAGTGACGATCCATGTCTCCTTTGGTCACGCAGCTGTAGTTGCACAGAGTGCAGCTGTACCCATACTCCTTGCTGTGTTTACGGCGAACATGAACGCTGAGGTTGGTAGCGTTGGATACCACCAGGCCACAGTAACCACAAGTGGTCGTGGACCCTTGCTTTGGTCTTCCTCTTTTCTTTTTGGGGGGTTCAAGCTCTGAATCTTCCACCTCAACCAACACAGCAGCCTCCACTGCCTCTTCAGTGTCCTGGTCTCCTTCAGTCAAAGAAGCTCCCCCTTCTCCATCAGGCTGAGCCTTATCATCTATATTTGCACCATCTCCAGCACTGTCTCTGCTGATGCACTCAACATAGACTTCAAATGAGGAAGATTCCACACATTTATTTCCTTTGTGCTGCTGCATGTGGCTGTCTGAGGACAGGTGGACATCCATCCACTCAGGTGTGGCTGAAAAAAAGTTACATAATTTGCAGCGGTACCACTTCTGGTCCAGGTGTTTGACTCGAGCATGGCTTTCCAGCAGCGAAGCGGTACTGACCCTAAAATCACAGTGCGCACACTTCAGCTGGAACCTGCTGTGCGCTTGTTTGAGCGCCGCTCGTGTTGGAGCAGCCTTCACGGGGCTGCCAGTGTCCTCAGCGTCCTCTTCATCATCCATGTTCTCATCAGCGTCAACTAAAAGACATTTCAGAGAAAAAATTTTCAGGTTCCATCAACCTACAATTAAACAATCCAAGTAAAAAAAAAAAAAAAGTCTGCAGTTATAACTTTGAATAATTAATGCATGAAATGAAATGAAAATATACATGTCTAAAACTATTACCAATTATATTAAGTAAAAATTCACTCAAATACTCACATGTGTATGGGGTGTCTTTGGCATGGTATCTCTGGATATGAACATCTAGAGGAGCCTTGTCCCTAAATTCTTGCCCACAGTAGTTGCAGGAGTAAATCATCTTAGGTTTGGGGGTTCGCTTGCTTATTCTTCTCTCTTGGGTAGAGATGACCTCCTCTTGATCTGCCTGCTGTTTGTCTAACACACTTTGCTTTTTAGTTAAACTCTTTTCATTTTCACTGTCTGCTGTTCTCAATTCCAAAAGATCAGACTCCTGGTTCTGTTTAACCTCGGCACTGCTTTCTGTCTCCATGTCTGCCTCTTTTTGGTTTTCAGTTGCACTGGCATCACAGATACTTTCGCTTTTTGCAGCTGGTTTTGCACTTTTATCACTGTTCTTGGAGTTCTTTCCATGTTTTCGTGCATAGTGAATCTTCAGTGATCTTGGACATTTGGCTGAGAAGCCACAAATTGTGCAGAGGCTATCCCGGTCTTCAGGTACGGAGCCTGGCCATGGCTTTTCAACGAGCTCCTCATCTGCCTCATCGGGCCCAGCAGTCCTGCTGGGTGAGCATCTTTTACTTTCCTCCATTTCCACATCATGTGACTGCACCTTCCCACTGGTGTCACTTTCAGCCTCCTTCCCAGTTTTCAATGTTTTATCCATATCATATCCTGCTATAATTGCATGTATCAGTAAAGTTGCTTTCTGTCACCAATGCCGGAGTTTCTGGAGAAAAAAAACAAAAACAAAGCAAACACTTTATTTCTGTCTGAAAAAACAATTCAATGAATGAAAGAAAATTCTGTAAACAAGTTAAGTGCATTAGCCACAAATTGTGCAATCAACCACAACCTTCTGATAAGTGATCAATCCTTCAGCAACACTGTCTGACCAAACACAAGTAAATATCGCCATCTAGTGCTTCCAGACACAAACTGTTCCCAGCATCAGAGCAGGCAGGCAGTGCATATTGAATGGGCAAAACACAATATCCACTTAAGTTACAATCACTAAAACATATGTCACTCCTGGTTTAAGATGAATTAATAAATGCCTGTATGCATGGCACAGTCACAATAGTTTACACCCTAGGTTTTTTTTGGTTTTTTTGTTTTTGTTTTTTTGTGGCAAAGATGCAATGTAATTTTATAATGACAGAGAAAGCTCAATGCAACTTAATAAGTGTTTTCACTTTGCTAGCATTTCCTACATTTGAAATTTCTTTTTGCCACATGTTGTAGTCAAACTGATGAACACGTTCCTTAATGTCCTTGTGTTCAAGTAATCTGCAACTATTTTTTCTAAATGTGACGTGTGATGAAGATGTTTTCTTCATTTTCTTGTGCTTTGCCAATTTGCTTGTTTTCTTACACTCAAGCTCACTTAACCTTCATACAATATATTATTTGCATAAAATATAGGCGTCATCTTAGGCACTTGGCAATGTTCTGCAATCCGTATGCAAATTATCACAAAGGCAAAAATGCTTTTTTAAAAATCCCTTAAATTGAAATATTTTAAAATGTGTGAAGATTTAAGTGACGGGGAGGACAATATTCTTAATTGACATGTGTAGACTAAATGCAGTATCAATAAAATGATCTTAGAGGTTCAGAGCAGGTTCTATGGTCTCAGGTCAAACCACCTCACCCATGAGTTCATTGTGCTCACTATTGCCATCTACTGTGTGTTTTGGTAGAGTACGACTACAGGATTATCAGGAGGCACAACATATCGAGTTTGAATTTTCAGTAACGTGCTGCTAAGATTAAGTTCAATGTAAGCCGAATTGAAGAGTGACTTCTTGGTGAACTGTGGGTCTTAATTCGCGTTCTATTTGTTTCAGGGTTTATAACTGGGACTTCTGTATCACGTTTCCTCCACAGAGCAGAGAACGACTAGTATCTGAACGAAAGGCAGCGATGTGACCACAGTCAAGAGATGGATAACAAATGCAGTATCTGCCTCTGGTACAGCTCCGTCGCCGTTTAAACAGACTGCGAACATACATTAGCCACACTGTCAACTTGACAACTCTTACGTGCTAACTTTGTCTGGGTTAATTTCCAGCTGTTACATCAACTACCAAGCGTCCGATATTAGCTTAAAAGTAATATTAGGTTAGCCGAACAGGTTCTTGACTGGACGTGAGAAACTGTAACGCTACACATCCTTGTTGCAGTGTGAAACACTATGTGAAAACTCTTTTCATACAGTAAATAGCTCTTGCACCAGGGTACAAGTTAGGTTTACTTGTTGTGTGTACTAATATTGGTTACCGCGGCTAACATGCTAACTAGCAACATGTTCCATACTTGTACTTTGAGATATGCTCAGCGCGTCCAATTAAATTGCTAGATTAGCTGTGTAATCCAATCACAGCAGGACAAAGGCGGGTCTAGATCGCTACAAGGCTTGGAAAACGACGGCAGCACAGAGGCCCAAAAAGGAGGCTAACATCGACCTCTAAAACAGTGGTCTATATTGCCAAAACAGAGCTTGAAAACCACACAGAGTGTCGTCTATCGTTTCATTGAAAGTAACACAATTAATAATTAGGTAAAACCGTTGAATGTTAAGTAAACTTACCTCTTGTTATACGACTATTTCCACTGTCCGCGCTTTTTGCTGCTAGACACAAATGGCGTACCGTAGCGCGAACCATGCGTCACACGAGAAGGCGGCCTTCCTGCCCGCGGCTTCTCTTTTCCCATTAGCTGATTTGGTCAAATGCTGCATTTGGGTTTCATAGGGAAAATAACGATTTACCACTCAAAGTAACGGTAACACACTGCATTTTTGTGATTTTTGAAGACTCGTTGAAGAATGCTGGAACGCAAAGGGCGAATGTTTTAAAGGTGCTGCTGCTGATGCCCAACAATGTAACTTACAATAAATCTCATTAGGACATGATGCGTTTAAGGTCATGTTTTACCCACACCAAGCAACCAGTTCTGTACCCGATCAGTCAGGTGGAGCATGGTGCACAGATATGAAATTTATTTGAGTATTTTCTTTAAATAAGAAAAGGGGAAAATTATTGAAGGAAGGCTGTTGACTTCAGGACTAACAGACATTAGGGGTCATCAGTACTTTGCATGAAGCTGAGGTGGGCAGTGTTTTTTGTTTTTGTTTGTTTGTTTGTTTGTTTGTTTGTTTTTTAGATGCAAGCTGAGGACAATAGCATCAGTTGCATTTTCCAACTAGGAAGGACATATTAATGTGATTGTAGCACAACAACCTACATTCCTGCAGCATCAGTAATGTATAATGTCTGAGTGAAGCTATATCTATGACTACAAGACCAATATGAAATGAGGAAAGCGATCCCTATCACATTATCTTAAAAAATGTTGCCATATTATAAAGAAAATAGTTCTGGTAATTTGTTTTTGGAAAGTAAAGAAAGAAAATTCAAACCAGTGAACAAACGGTGTTATTCTTTAAAGATGTAAATCTATCATCTTTCCCTCGTAGCCATTTCTTTTACCTTTCTCAAATGTCATCAGATTGTTATGAAAATGTAAAGAAATATACATTTTTGTATTCATTTAAAGTTGGTTCAGTGTGTGGCCTATATACAAAGGTAGTGTGCGTGTATATGTGTGTTTTCTCACATGGTCAGCATGTGATGAATCACCACTTCCATTGGACAACCAGCGTTAGCTTTATGGAAAGACTGAAGATGGATTAATGCATGGGCATTAATTGATTAAGTAGTCTGACAGGTCAGGAGGTGATAAATGATACCTCCTGCAATGAATACACAGTTTACTTTTGCAATAATTTTCTTTAATTCATCACAGTCAAAATTCTATGACATGGATGGTTGGAAACACAGACCCCCCTCCTGCCCCATCCCCCATTTTTCATTAGGATTCATCATTCATTTTTCTCCATTAGTTGTCTATGAGAAGAGGAGAGGCTGGCTTTGGTTGACACTGCTTCGTTCTTTTCTATTTTTAGCTGTTGTGCTTCTTTTAAAGTTTTGCTGTGAAATCAAAAGACTAAATTTTGGATGTTTTTGTTGTAATTTGTTTTCAATCAATGAGTAAGTAACTACATTTGGCGGAAAAGTACATAAATATATATTTGGAAACATTATTAGAGTTATTCACATTTTCTCTCTAGCTTTCATAGTAATTTTATTTTCAGTTCCCTTGTATGTTTCATTGTCACATTAAATTCACATATTAGTCTATTATGAAAGAACGTCTGTGCTATTTAAAGGTAGATCTTAAGGTCAGACCAGTTAAGCCTCCCACTTTTTTTATGCTGACTTTAGTAAAAAAAAAAAAATTAAAGTGGTCTTAATATCCACAGCCATAACAGAAGTTAAATGATATATAGTTGCCATCCTGTAATAAATGTCTGTGTTAACCCAGGCGTCTACATCAGATGTACAAAGCGATCAAGCCATGACATAGTCTGACAGCACAAAATTGTTCACAGGCAACAACATTTAACTGAACTGGTTAAGGCAATTGTCTCTACATTATTACTTTTAACTGCCTTTGTTACACCAAGTTACAATTACAAAATCAATCTATACGTACAGCTGTAGAGCGTGCAGTCTAAATGGTCCATAGACCTCTGGGGGTATTTTGCTGTAGCCCTGTAGTCCCTATAGATGGTCCTCAAACTGGCCCCCTCACTGAAATAAAAGAAGTGGACATAAGACTAAGCTGAGTAGTTAGCTGAAAGAAGGTTGTGCTTTTTCTTCAATTTAACTACCTTCACATCACTAGAGGGCGCACTCTGCACATCTTTCACAGGTGGGCAATCTTCAGCCACAGCTGCAGTGTGTGTATGTTTATGTGTGTGTATGGTGTCATGGCAACCACCAGAGACACAGCCTCACACAAAAAAACAGTCTGCTGAAAGACGGGACTCTGTGCCAGAAACTGATAATGCTGTAATAGTGTTTCAGGGAATTGAAATAAAGAAAGAAACAGAAAACTCATGCAAACACAATTAGTTGAGACCAAGTAAGGTGCTTTTTAGTCTGAATTTACAGGGCCAGCCAAAATTAGACTTTAAATAGACTTCTTTTTACAGAAGGGTTTACAAGAACAGCTCTTTGTTGATTTACATCTTATAGTTTTCTTCTATCAAATAAATGTCTGTCTTTAACCGTGTTAGGGCTAAAAATATTACATTCCTTTGTGAATGCATTATATGCGGAAAATATTCACAGAACAAGCTGTACATGCACATAAATGTACCTGAGTTGGTGCAAGCACCTGCTAACTGCTGATTTATCCATTAATAAAATGGCTCAGTGGTTGTCAACTGTAAATTAAATTGTGTACTTGCTAACACCAAATGAATTTTTCTCCATATAGCATCATTAAATAGGCCAGGTGGTAACCACAACAATGAATGAATCATCTTCTTTTTTTGAAGGAGTCTCCTGGTTAAATTATGTTTAAGATGCAGTAGCTAATTAAGCATACTGTTATAAATCCTCTACTTCTTTCTTGTTCCCAGTTTCGTAAAAAGCAGTTCCCACCATTTGCCCCACGCTGGGTGTACACTCCAACGTGACACTTCCAAAAAGATTATCTGATGCTTTTTTTTTTTTTTTCAGTTGTAAAGGGACATAAACATGGGTCTCTGCAGTGGCGGTTAAGTGTTTTGCCAATAAGCATTATAAATGGTAGTAATGAGTAGAAACAGGGCTTGTTGGTAAATCCAACCACCACCTGCTCCCTGCAGCTCAAAGCCATTTAGTCTATCCCTTGTCACATATGCTGCATTACAGTATGAGGAAATTTCCCATACCTACTACTGTGTGTGTTTGTGTGTGTGTGTGTTTGTGTGTGTGTGTGTGTGTGTGTGTGTGTGTGTGTGTGTGTGTGTGTGTGTGTGTGTGTG
>JBBMJY010000025.1:18248967-18314386 GCA_037833715.1 Toxotes lorentzi | reverse complement strand
TGTGTGTGTGTGTGTGTGTGTGTGTGTGTGTGTGTGTGTGTGTGTGTGTGTGTGTGTGTGTGTGTGTGTGAGTGAGAGGGAAAGTAAGAGAAAAAGAATCTGTTTCTGAGACATTTCTGTTGAAACGTGCCATTTAGACAGCTTTGGGTGGAGCACAGTAGGCTTAATCCTTCTTTTTCTTTTTCTCTGATTTCAGCTCACTTTTCTGGCTACTTGAAAAAAAACACAAAATGTGAAATAAGATCAGTCACTCATTGTTTTAGTTCAAGTATTTCAAGTACTATATGTATCATGCATAGATTTAGTCCTTTTTATGATTTCAAACTTTCACTGTTTAAGATATTTGTATCAGAAAGCTTTACAACAAGACTAAAGCACAAGACTTGAGACAAAAATGTAAGAAACTGTAATGGTATGAGAAGTTTTTAACATCATGTCATTGTTGCATATTCACTGGGTCATCTGAGGACCCAACCATTCTGACAACATAAAACAGGAAAGCAACCACTCAGCATCAGCACAATTACCATGATCTACAACCCAGAGGTGTTTCATTACACTCCCACCTTAGAAAATTGAAAAGTGTATGAATATTCTTACAGCAAAGGAAAAAAGTGGAGGGTGTATCCTTGGACACACTTTAAATTGTTGTGATTTTGCTGATAGTAACTTAAATGAAGGGTATCAGAGGAGAGTAACTGATTGTTCTCACAGGAGAGGCTGCTGTTAACCAAACCATAAAATACAGAGAGCATAACTCAGCACATTATGACTGCTGCTGGTCATCTAAACATCCTCGAGGCTGAAGCATATGAAAGTGCCTGTGTATAGCATCAGTCAAACAGCCATGATTTAAATTTCAGGCCCTCCCCAGGGCCACCCACAGAGACTTAAGAAATTCGCCTGAGAGTGGTTTCTCTTAACATCTCTCACTATGTGTTTATCATTCTCTCCCTTCCTCAGTCTTACCTTGACTGTTATTTTCTCTATCTTCTTCCTCGCCCTTCATCCAGTGTCAGCAGGGACAGACAATCCTACAGAGGATTAGCAGAAATATGTAATGGATGGATTTAATATATCCCGAAACATTTCTGGACAGAACCCACCATCCTACAAATCACGCTCCACCTAACAGTCACTGGGCGTTCAGACCTAAAACAACACTGTGTCTGTGGGGACATGTTCCGTCAGGTATCGTGAGTGACACGAGAGCGATATGACCCAGGAGGGCCAGTTTGAGTGTTACATCCAGAAATTCGAAGGCTTATCAAACACCAGCAGTGTATAATACTGTGAAGAAGCCTTTTACAGCTGTAGTGTCATCACAGTGATCATTTTATCCTCCATCATGCATAGCAAACAGAATTACACTGCTCAAAGTAAAGTGGTAATATCTCATTAATGTGAGCTGAGGCTGACTTTAGTTTGGTCAGAAGTTTTAATGATGTCCTGCAGTGGTGGTCCTGGATGTGTTGGTGCTCAAGGCTAACTCTAATTACTGAAGCCACTCTTCCACTACTATGGCCTAAAATGTGACCGGTTCAAACAAGTATGCTGTATGGTAGTGTCTGATAACTGGTGAATACCAAAATGGATCAACATGGAGTTCATAACTTTTATGTCGTACCATGACAAATGTTTTTCTGGGTTACAGACTGCAGTTCTAAAACTTGACTGTTATCCAGAGCTCCTGTCCAAGATGTGATGTCTCCGCCTGCAGCATTGAATGTTTTTATTTTCTTTTGCAGGTTCATGTCATTGCAGTGAGGGGTGTGTATGCACATGTGCGAGAGGGTGATTATGGTGTCATGACGTGTGCTGGTGTTAGGGCTGAACCCTAGAAACCGTTTAGACACAGCAACCCCTACAACGGCCCTTCCCAAACACACACACACACACTCACCCGCTTCCCTCACTTAAAAACACATATGAGGGGACTCACTCTTCACAAGCATGCTCATACACACTCACACACACGTGATTGCCAGTAAATGGATTGTCAGAGTGGCTGAGTGTGTTTGGGGGGGGTTATTGACCCTCAACAGCTGATGTTTGGAAAGCTTTCTATCAGCAACAGCCACATCAAACTGAAAGTCAGTTATGGCCATGACTCAGTGTGTATGTATATATGTTTCAGATGTGTATTCGTGAAAAAATGTGTGGCTTTTGACTCATGTATAAACATACATTGAAACTGATACTGAGAAAACTGCTTTTATGACTTTGTGAAATAAACTGCACTAACCTGTAGTATAAAGCCAAGACTTCTACACACTTATTGACATCTGGATATAGACATATGAAAACATGAAAACATGCACAGAGATTGAAATGGTCTAGCATATGATGACTGAGGGGAAGCTTTGTAATGAGAAAATGAGATATTCAGCTGATGTAATAGCATTGAGAGTCCCAGAGTAATATTTTGTTCATTAAAGAAGAAAAAAAGATTAACACTTTGTGAGAGTAAGAAGTTTATCACTTTTATTAACCTATCATTGGGGAATAGCAACGTCAGTCTTAAATCATCGAAGTTCACAGTGTGGAATTTGTCTGCTTCCTGTATTAGTAAGATCCTCTTTCGATTAGAAATTTCCCTTTAAAAACAAAACCAAAGCAGAGATGGTGACTCAATAACATTTATCCTCCTAGGTACTCAATTTATGGGAAATTCTTGAAATAATAATCTATGGTTGGTCCCGATACTACAATCAACTTTGTATGAGCCACAAACTTCACTTTCTTTCGTTTATAGACTGGAATTTGACTAACGTTACTTTTGATAGTATTAAATACTGATGCCCCATTTAGACCTAGGATCCAACAGCTATAGTATAGTATAGTATAGTATAGTATAGTATAGTATAGTATAGTATAGTATAGTTGTGAGTGTAGCTGTAGTACTTTACAGGCACTTTATTGATCTATCTATCTAAAAACTGAGAACCACTCCTCTCCTCATAGGCTACTCAATAGGCAGTGAATGTCAATCACCATTACTTCATCAGCTTTTCATTTGTTAACATGTGTGGTCAATTGTGACATTGCATCATGGGAATCTGTGTAAAACTCTGCGCCTGTTTGAAACACTGACCTTTGATTTGGTTTCTCCCACAAAGACAGATTCCCTGCCAAAATCTCTGTAGTCCCTAGTCTATATTCAGGGGGAGAAAGAGGGAATGGGTGGATTGATGGATAGATGCACATTTAAATATCCCCTAAAGATCAGGTTGGACCACGACATAAGCACAAGGCTGGTTGGTGGTTACAGTGGTAGTTGTAGATGAGATATCAAGTCAAAATGAATGTTAATATCTGGCTTTCAGTTTCAGTTCCTTTACTCTGAAAGTACTTCATCTCTGAGTTTGATCAAGTTTCAGTAGAACTGTGCAGTGATGCAGGGCTGTGTGTTATCCTTACAAGAATGAAAGTATAAATAGGTTCACACAGTCCACATTCATAAGGATAAAAATGGTTAATGCCCAAAAGAGCCTTTACACATATTCAGAGGATGTGAAAAAGTTAGAGAGTTAAGTCACCCTCACTGGAGGTAACAGAGGTGCAAGCTTTAGTTTGTCCACTGAACACACACAAACGTCCTTCATCTCCTTCTACATTTCCCTGTCTGTCTCACTTAGACAGACACACACACACACACACACACACATACAGTGTTGTGCTTAGGGTGACCAGATCCCAATTCACCAGATGTGGGACAAAGACTATGTTTGTGTGGGACAATGTGGGACAATGTGGGACAATGTGGGACAATGTGGGACAATGTGGAACACCAATGCATCAAGGTAGTCTAAAAGAACTTTAAAAAAATAAATAAATAAACATTTCTATTCTGCCCCTTTGCTTATAACACTACTATGCTTTGCCATCTGGTTGATTCAGTAGCACGTAACAGCATGCAAATAAAAACGTAACAAATATCTTATTTAAATGCAACTTTCCCAAGTTTTCTCACGTGAGAAAACATAGTAAGCATGGAGCTTTCATGCTATTTCACAGTGCCTCTCAAGTTAACACACCTGACAGTGTACAATCAAACAGAACAGTCAAGGCTACAATTGTTCTTTCAAGTATTGCACTTTAATGTGCCTTTTCTCCAACAACTGAGAGCATCAACATAACCCCAGCACAACTCCAAACACCACGTTAAAGTGTTTGCTCTAGTAGGACAATACTGAAGCACATATTCAAGTAGAACACAGAGTACATAGGCTGATTATCTGAACAAAACAAAACTCACTCAGCTCAGAATCACATAGATTAACTACACAAAAGAAATGTATTTAAAAATGATCTGCATTTACAGGTGAGCACCTGGCTGAATTTTTTTTTTAAGTTTTGTCCATCAAAAGTCTTTCAGTTCTCTCCATCACAGCAACAATTGCAGGCAGGCCAGGGCCACACAGACAATGCCCTTTCAGCACCACAGAAAGCACCTGCCGGTGAAACACAAGAATAGAGCACTGTCTTAAAATCTAGCACCACACTGGCTCAGTGCTCACAATATTCTAATCTATATCTTAGACAATGATCTTACCTTAGATGTTCTTGGCTTTATACTTTTTGCTTGAGCGTGCAGCTTCTAATAAGGCCTTCTGCTTAAGTGCATAGCTGTAGCATTCCTTGCAACTGTATTCAAAGTTGGTCCTGACTTGAATTTCACTCTTGATAAGGTCCACAGAGCAACGGTTCCTCTGATCAGTCCAGGCTGCAGTCATGAGGGAAAACACTCCCTCTGCAGAAGCATTGGTTATGGGGATGCTGAAGAGAAACGTTGCAACAGCAGTCAGATTTGGTGTCTTTGTGTTTTTAAGCAAGATCGACCACTTCTCCACAACAGGAGCTCTTCTCTCAACAATTTCCTGTTGGCGTAGCAACTCATACAGTTCATCTATGTCCAGTTTCCCCCCTATCTGTAGGGCCTCCACGGCATCACTGAGCTGGGAGAATGTGAAGCTGCTCTTCAGCACCAAGCATGCAACATTCTTCTGGTAGTTGTTGTCTGTGAAGTCATACCATTTTTCCAGGTAGTTGAGTGCAGTCTTGTAGAAGTTGGAAAAATCATGTTTGACTGTTGCTGCCTTTTGGTCAGGAAACTGTTGGACAATAGCACTGGTCTCCATTCCAAAGAAGGAATCAATTTGTCGCTGTTGGAGCTTTGTCTTGAGAGTGAGCATTATGTCATATACCTCACAGATGGTCCCATCCTGTCCCTCCAACAGAAGCACAACATCATGGAAGATCTTCAGTATGTTATTGAGGAAAGCCAGGTAGGCCTGTAACTCAAGGGGTTGCTCCTCACCATCCTGATCCATTTTCAACAGCTGCCACAGTGGTTTTGGGCACTTACTCTCTCCCAATAACAAGAAGTAGCTCTTGATAGCTGCCCAGCTATCATGCAGCCTCTGGACAGCAGGTCACAGACTCAACCATCTTGTGGGTACATTTCTCCGTACAACATGATAATCTTCCTCCACAAAAGCGAACACTGTTTTCAATTCCTCTGTGCGCTGTGCAGAAACTGAAAAGTGACTGAATATTTTGTTCACTACAGAGTCAGTGTGAATGTTCAGCATGTCTCCAGCATGCTTTGCATAGTTGTGAAATCATGTCCAGTTGTAGGCTATTTTCCTCTAACTTGCTTGTAATCTGGCAGTGTGTGGTAGCAGCTGACTCATGGCTGAACCACTGGCGTTTTTAATTCTCTCAAACAACTCTCCACAGAGGCAGGTGCAAGCACATCTGTAACTATGGATGCTGCCTTTGTACGACCACATGACATTTTCTTTGCAATCTCAGAGTCTGGAAACATGGTCGATGTTAGCTTATTACCACAGTCTTCTGACCTGTATGATAGGGAGTGTTTCACGGTGTGGTAAACGCTAGCTGGTTCAGCTGCTGTTACCTTATCAGCGTTTGAATCTTGTTTGGGTTTTAGCAGGAATGTATGCATAGACTGGGACGCCTCACGTTTTCTGTGAGTCTGGCATTGTCTGT
Source organism: Toxotes lorentzi (assembly GCA_037833715.1). NCBI lineage: Eukaryota > Metazoa > Chordata > Actinopteri > Toxotidae > Toxotes > Toxotes lorentzi. Next base: position 18,308,371 of record JBBMJY010000025.1, on the reverse strand, counting down.
GTGTTGTAGCTGCATTTCCTCTTCTTAGCCGTGCGGGCTGTGCTTTCGTCCATGTCTCACGCTGCATGCCGTTCTCACCTGATTTGCATTGTTTCTTGTTGGTGCGCGACCCGCGTCCCAGTTTGATTGACATGATCAAACATCCCGCCCCCTATTTGATAAATACCAGATTATAAAACACGCATTTCAAAACTGGAGTCTGACTGTCAATAACAATGCGGGACAACGTCTCAACTTGCGGGACGTCTGAAAAGTAATGGAAAAGCATGGCTGTCCCGCACAAAGCGGGACATCTGGTCACCCTAGTTGTTCTGGCTGTGAAAATGTTTGTATCCACTGTGGTTTACTGAGTGTTTAGTCTAGAATAACACCAAAGCTGGCCAGCAGTCCTAAAGCTTAAGTGTGTCACAGCCTCCAGGGCCTGCTTTTGCCTGGACAGCTACACTGAGAACTTCTGCACTGCAAAAAAATATGCAAATGTACACCCCATGCATTACTTACCTTTGTTAAATGTTAGAAAAAAACAAAGAGAAAGGAAGAAAGAACGAAAGTCTTGAACTAATCTACTAAGCCACTTCTATCCCACATGCTTTCAAGAAGAAATGTTTCTGACTGAATACAGGATGAAAAGAAAGCTGCATATTCAGGTTATTCTTTTGATCACCACTTCAAACCACTGCAAAGGTTTCTCTCAAATGTGCGTGCAAGTACTTTCAAAGACTTATTGTATATTCTGTTAATAATACTAATACTAATAATACTGTTGCAGGTCATGGATGCAGTTCCACAAGAAAATACTACAAGTCAATATTAACAAGGGGCAGCTGTTAGTAACTTCTCATAACTAAGGTGTTACAGTGTTTTTTTACATGTTGCACAGAAATTTGATGATCAACAAAGATCCTGAAGAAACAAATACTGAACACGGCTGTTAAATAACAAGGTAAGACTTGGTGAGGTAAGGGTGAGAGAGAGCAGGGGTGATTTTCCCAAACAGATTTAGTACCTTGATCTCTTTCAGTCTATTGTTCAGGCGGTGGAGGACCAAGCATTTAAAATGTTACTGAGCTTTTGGGAAAGTCACCTACTGCCCCCATGCTTGGGAATGAGGGGAACTTATTTCACTCTGCTCAAAGGGGGAAAAATATTGCTTTCTGCACTTATTTCCATCTATGTATTCAGTGTATTATCCATGATCCGATTTGAAATGGTCAAATGAGACATTATTCTAAGATAGTAATGCAACAGCAATATCATTTCAGATGGATAAATGTTTTGCAGAACATGACGTTCAGTTTTGTGTCCGTACCTTATGTGCCAGACAGCATTCAGTAAGTCTGAGCCCACTGAGGATGAAATACTGCCAGAGGTTTAGATTTCTGTGCAACATGAGATGAATTTTTTAAAAATAAGGAGTAACTGCAAAAGCTTCTGTAGTCTAAACGGTACAATTCTTGTCCACTGTTTTCGTCACACTGGCGTGTAAAGTTTTTACAAGAGTTATGTCTCTTTTCCTCTCATTCTTTATCTCCCCGTCCCTCTTCTCTTCCCATACACGTCTCTTTTCTGGAGTTATATTGAGCACATCTTTGTTCTCAGTCTGAAGTTCATTTTAGATGTTGGATTTAAATCATTATGTAAAAGGAAATGATTAAAAGAAAAAAGATAACACTACATATTAAAGGTTGCTGTAATTCAGAGGGGAATTAAGAGCTCACAGATGAGCTCAGATGAAATGATGTTTCAAATGACAGTGGACAGATTAAAAAGCAGCTTGATTTGTAGTGAGTGGTTTGATTCCCAGCACTGTGCTGCTGTGATATTGGATCGTAAAGTCTCTCTTATTCAACTGTGTTCAAATCGTTTAAAGGAAGGGGGGGCTGGTTCAAAAGTCTTTTCTGTTTCTTTATAAAACTTCTGAACTTCTTGTTGAACTTAGTTTCTTTACTAACTTCTGAAAGAACTTCCTAAAAGTAATCTTTTCATGAATTGGGATTAAACATTTTCACAGGTCTGCAATCAGTTCAATTAAAATAAAGCTATTAGAAGTCAAATATACTTTCTTGACAGTGATGAAATCTCGTTCTGCCTCTATGTTTTTATTGAGAACACATTGTGCTGAGGGCAGAACACCATCACTACAGTGTCCAAGACGGTAAGATCTCATCCATTTGGACCCACAAAACTCTTGGGCTGTGGCACAGAGTTGAACACTATATTAAAATCATTATATGTTGTTAAACCTTTCCACAGAGTATGTCGTTGATCAACAAAAAGTCCTAGTGAGCACAGTTTGGGCTGTTTAGGAGGTTACATTCATATCACACTGTGTGCACTTGGTCAGAGTGAAGTCATACTCAGTAATCATTAAAAACATTTTCCAATCAATGTTGCAAACTGTCCACTAATCACAGATGAACGACACCACGATTTTCAGATTGAGTATGAACAGTAGGAGCAGCTACATCAACTAAGGATAAGAGTCTGGCTTCTGTAGAGTAAAACAGTGAATACGCAAGACTCAAAACAATCAGCAGCAAGTGACCGTTCTTCTCCATTCTTCTTACTTCCTTTTCTTAAATTTATGCTGTCATGCAGACAGAAAATTCCAGTCAGACTTTCCAAGGCAGTATACTTTAGACAAACAGGTCCTCTGTGGAGCCATCAGTGTGAGCAGACACACAGATCTTCACTGAGAGTCTCTGTCCCAGTGGTTTTAATGCAGCAAGATTATCTTTCAGTCCCTGAAAGGAGTCCAGAAAGAGCTTGATTCCACTGAACATGTCTTTTTTTTTTCGGGAGATGCTTGGGAGGCTGCTTGCCCTGGGAACAGAAGAAAACCTTGTCTAAGTGATGCATCAACATATCAGAAAGGAAGTTGTATTATAACATATATAGGTTATTTGGATGATAAATTGGTGGATTAAAATTTTTTTCCAGCAGCAGTGTCATGACAGGTCTTTACAAGTAGTCAGAGACAGTGTCCAGCACTGCTTCCTCTGCTGACAATAGACAAGAACAAAAGTCTCTCTGAGGCTTTTCAATCTTATCTGGACACATATGGAGAAATGTGCATAAAATTTTCTTAGGGGGGGTTGCTTGCCTACTAGTCGATGGTCTTGCGTATACATTGTGCTTCATGGACAGCGTCTCTGAAAAACCAGGGGAAGGGGCATGCACGGGCTCCAGCTGTATAGTTTTCAAATGCTGACAAACCTGGAGTCCTGCTGAAAGAAGCAGCTTCTTAGAAAACAGAAAAAAAATGTAAAAGGCATGTCTGGTTTGCTTCAACGTGCCATGTTAGCATGAGTTGTCAGGTGTCAATCAACGTCTGGCACAAAGTAAAAAAAAAAAAAAAGAGAACAAATGTTTACTTCTTTAAAAAAGTGGTTTTTAAAATAAATTTTTAGCCACCTGTGTTACTTGTAAATGCAGAAAATGTCAATTGATCAATTGACATTTTCTGCATTTAGACTGATGATTAAATAGCTGCCATGAAATTATAGCAGTGTGGTTTCTGCCTCATGGTGGAGAGAGTTGAGCTGTGGGATGACACTTAAACGCACAACAGAACTGAGGACAACTGCAGAGTTGGGTGATAATTCTCTGTGGGTTTGTCACTATGAGCAACCTCTTTTCACATCAGTCCAAAATGTACATCTAATCAAATATAGCAATATCAGAGAGATGCTGTGTGGTTAATTTCTGTAATGTGCATACTGTACTTTGTAACACAAAGGACACTGATTCAAATCCAGTTGTATACCGTGCTTACTTAAAGCCCATTCATTGCATTTTCATTGTTATCTGATAAAGAAGAAATGTAATAAAGATGATATTTTAACAGGTCAGTCTTGTGGCTTGAACCCACTAACTTGGGGGCGCATGCCATGATGTTTTATGATAGATGTAAATGCTCTGCGGGAGCTTGTTCTGTCTGGTGTGTGTATCTGTGTGTGTGGGTGTGGGTGGGTGTGTTACAATTTACAGTCTCCTGCTTGTGTGGAGTGAGAAGAAAACGTCCTGTACTACTGGGAGGGGATGATTTGAAAAAGGTCTTCTTTTCTGATGTCACACACATGTTGATAGCTGACGAGCATTTGAAGTTTCTAAGATACGCATGCACACTGACACACACACACACACACACACACACACACACACACACACACACACACACACACACACACACATACACACACATGTGCAAGGTTGATCCAGGAAGTCCCCTTGTTGTTCATGAAACATCTGGAGCACAGAATCCCTGAATCTGGTGTTCCCCTGGCAGCACTAAATCAACAGCCAGCCCACTGCCTGCCCTAAATGTGTGTGTGTATTATATGTGTGTGTGTGTGTGTGTGTGTGAGAGAGAGAGAGAGAGAGAGAGAGAGAGAGAGTGGGAAAAGGCAGTGCAATAAAGAGAGACGCTGCATCTTTTTTAATGTGTGCAATTTAATGTGTAGTCTGGTTGCAGGTACATGTATCCGTGTGTGCTTCCCTACAAAATCATCTTGCTCTTTATGGGACAATTTTTGTGATTAACAAAACCCATATTTATTTACATCCTACAAGATACAACCTCAACACTTTCTGCCACTCTCTCCATTTCTTTATTTACTTTTATGTCAGTTTGAATAGATATATGTCAGATTGCGGCTGATCCCTCCCACCCTGGTTGCTTGTGTTATGGGACTTGTCAGTCCAAGTTTTCTTTTTTGCACCAACAACACAATGCCACATTCCTTGTATGTGTAACATACCTGGCAATAAAGTGTTTCTGATTCTGATAGTTCATAAAAGTCTCTCCAGTCCAAAGGGTTGTGAGCAAAAAGGATGTTAAAAAGCTATTTTTTATCTTCAGCCTTTACTCTAACCATAGCTGAAGTGTCACTGACCTCTAGTCTTTCATCCACTCAGTCCTGTGTTCCTGACTCATTTCCTTTCATCCTTTCCAAAAGGGAGTCAGAATGACATGAACTACGCCAACGAGACATCTGAGACCTAAGGCGATTGTGACACATTGTTGGAAATCAAACCATCAGCCACAAATGAAACTGCTCCAAATCTCGGTATAAGCTTTCTATTTGAGTCATTGTTTCATCTGATCTCAACTAAGTACAGTGACTGAGAGAGCTCAATGCACTGCAGCTTAAGAAAACACATGCAAGTGGACAAGACACAAGCAAATTAAGAAAACATCTTCATCGCAAATACACATTATCTATCTGATTGTGTTGTGATGTTTAACTCCTCAGAGAAATGGGCTATGTAGAGTCCAGTATAAATAACGTTTTAAAATGTTATTTACACTGGAGACATAACCATTATCCAGAACCGTTTTGCTGTATGTATGTAAAAGCCATGCTTTTTAATTCTGAATTCAACTATTGGCTTCTTCTGAGCAATGTGAAGATAAATTGTTTAATTTATCATTTGAAAGATGTTAAAATAACACCAGTATAAACGAGTCATTGCCTGATTTAGTCCCGATTGGTGTAGGCGTAGGCTAACTGGTGTGTGACATGAAGAGAAAGATTTTGAGAGAACATGGATGGGTTCCTCTGTGGCATGCTTACAGCAGTTGCAGCACGTCTTCCTCTCAAAACCAGAGGTCAAATTCTCACAAAGCTATTCTTGGCAAACAACTGAAACTTAACAGCCACTCATCATCATGAGCAGTGTCCGTCCCTTTTAAAAACACACGTTCAAACATATTGGAATCACCCAAGAGCTGCCATGGTTGAGTAGCTGTTTACAAATCTGACACATAATTGATGCCATACCATATCTTTTTTTTCTTGAAAGGATATTTTACTGTTCATCCTTCATGCCTGTCTGGAACTGAGCAGCAAGATGCATGAACTGCAAATAAACACTAGACAGACAGTTACTACTGCTTTAGACCAACAAAGTACAAATAAAACCCAAGATGAAAGTAGCAGATAAAGTTTTAAAGTTAACTAAATTAGTACCAAACTTCTCCCAAATCTCCCAAATCCTCCCCTTTCTTTAGGAGCCACTTGGTACAGTCCAGGCCCAGGCAAAGGTATTTAACACCACTCTTTACCTCAGATGTTTTCCAGCCATCACCTGGACCAACAGAATGAAACATAACTAAAGTAAATAAAAATTACCAAACATTTTGGCTGCTGATGTGGCTGCGGCTGTTGCAATGCCTTAAACGTTTTTAAAAGTTACTTTTATGATGGTAAGCTTAAATTATGACATGAAGGAAAAGTGTAATGTTTCACAAAGTATGCTTATTTGATTTCTTGCCACAAATTAGAAGAAGAGATTGATACCACTGATGTCTGCAAGCGAAGTGTGAGGCAGTTGTCCGACTTGGCTTAGCATAAGGTAGAAAATGGGGTAAAACAACCACCCTGGCTTTGAGCCAACATAAAACCTACCTAACAGCACATCTGAAGCTCACTAATTTACACAAATTTGATTTGTTAAATATGCTTAAATGCCACTGTAAAAGCAACTCTTTGCTGTTTTATGGGGGTTTACTCATTGGACTATTTCTTGGCTTGAACAAGTAACTTCCTGAAGTCCTGCCAGAAATAATGTGGGACATTACCAGAAAATTGCAGTTTTTACAGTGGAGATATAACATGTTAATGTATGCATTTCAGAGGTGCTGATGGGCACTTTTTGTTACCCTTAAATAGACCCAGGCTAGCTGTTTCCCCCGTTTCCTGTCTTTGTGCTAAGCTAAGTTAGCCAGCTGCTGGCTGTAACTTTAATGTAGAGACACGAGAGTGGAATCAATCTTCTCACATAATTCTCAGCAAGAAAGCAAATAAGTGTAATTCCCCCAAATGTGATGACATGACAGTTTTATCAATAAGCCCCTGGTGTTGTATGGGCAGTAAACAGAACTAATTCAGAGAAAATCGGATGAAGTGAGAGGCATGATAACTTTGAGAAACTATTATCAGAGTGTTGCTTGATATTTTAATTCACCACGGGTAAAGTGCTGCATTAAATGAGCTGTTTCATAATACTTCAGTAAGGATGTACAACCAAAACCACTGCACCTTGAGAAAAAATGTGCGTAGCTCTCTGATCTGCTACACGTGTTGCATCATCTGGACAAATACCACTAATACTTAAACCTGGTGTGGGTACATATTGTAAACCTAAGGCTCATGCTCATGTGACCATCAAGTCAAGTCATGTCCTCTGAGGCCCCATGCTTTGACATCCACAACCACATCTGTAACTGGTAAACGTCCAGCTTCCATTTGGATTGAATACATCTCTCTCTTACATGATCCTTGTGACTTCTATTTGAGTGACTATTAAAACCGGCTGTCAACCCTAACAGAAAAATGACCGAATTGGATTTGTGAGATGAAAAGGCATCTGACCTCAAGAGAAAGGGCTGGAAACAGGGCAGAGGGCTCAGGGGAGAGTGGTACATGCATGTTCACACAAGAACGTGGGGAGAGAAAAGAACATATCAAATAACGGGTTTGTGACCTTTAATGTTGTGTGGAGAGGTCAGTTTATGAAACTAACATCACTGCATTCATATATATGGTGCATGCATACGTTAAAGCACATCAAACAGCATTGTAAAACCTTCCCTTAAATGGGAAAGTTTAAATTCTATATACAGCTGTTCTCCAAAGACACAGAGAAAATTGGTGTCCAATCCAGATCGCCTTCTGATTCATCCACATGGGTTTGGAGTGCCATAAAAATTATGAAGATATAATTACAGTAAAAATTCTTCATCGAAAGACTAGATTAGATTAAGTTGATCTGCTTTGGACATTTTTCCCTTATGAGTCCTCACTGCATCTCTGACCTTCTGACTCCTCATGTGCCGACCCCACAGATCCTCAGGTGCCAGTCAGAAACCATTCAGTTTCACCTATCTTTATTTGTTTGTTTGTTTTTCATCCGTCAGTTATTACATATTGACATAAATTTTGTTAATGATCTCCCCTAGCTAATCAGTTTTCACATGCCCCATCTGTTCAAATGGCATCACTCAATTTGAATGTTTGCTTTCATGTCAGAGTAAAATGTCTGTTTAGACCACATGCTCTGATTTTTTTTTTTTTTTACTTTGTAGTAAAAGTTGACATGGAAAGCAGAGAGATCACACATTATTCTAATGTAATAATTTTAATAATTTCCCTCATCACATTAAACACTGTTTCTAATTGTTACACTTTTTAAAGCAACAAGGTCCAAGTCCAACCATCTAGGTCATTTATCCCTACCTCTGGAAACAAACCACGGGAGTAAACTGCAACACCATTTTGACAACTTAGGTGTATATACTTCCTGAGAAAGTATTTCTGTAATAAAAATGCAAAAATTCTATGCACTGGACGAAACTGTCTGAAATGGGGAAAAAGTAAAACAATGCTACAAAGAAAAGAATAAGCAACGACTTGACATAAAAATCTTAATTGAAGGTTGACTTAGCCTTTTCTGAAGCTTCCAATCGCAGTTCATTGTGTTCACTGGTTGATGGAGTTCAATCATCATGTGATAACAAGTGAGACATCTCCATGACAACAGAGCTAACCCCATCCACTGGTAAAGACTGTGATCTGCAGTTGAAAGCTAGAGAATGGACCTTGAGTTAAGATTTTTTTTTTTTTTTGGTCTTCTTGCTGTTTACAAGAATTTACTTTTATGCTCAAGTAAGAAAAAAAAAAACGGTTCAGCTGAGCTTTTGTTTGCTTCCTTGGAGACTTGATGGGTTTTTCGTAGACCATAGAAGTCAAAATTGTGGTGGTGCTCCCTGACTTGAATAAAACAAAGCAGAATCTGTCCCTCTTCTGACTGTCTGTTGTCAAGATGTGCGTGCCCCATGCTCCCTTCATCTTAGGGCTTTTCCAAGACTCTACATTGTTTTCCCCCCATAATAATGGTTTTACTGTTTATCCCAGTGGAGATTTTGGTGTTCAAACACATGAAGCCACCCCACCCTCATTACTCATTACTGTCAGTGACACATTACAGAAATGCTGCATTGGTTAATGGTTTTGTTGTGGATGTTAGGTCAATCATGAACATTATGTGTATTTTCAGAGGAAAAAGATGAGTCAAATACCCCGGGTATAAGTCTATAATAAATAAAAGCTTTTTTCTGCTTATAGTTAATACAATACATCGCTACTGAGAATCAAAATTATCTCCTACATATGCTCTACCATTTGCATAGGACTTTTCACGTCCACAAAGTCCCTAAACTGTCATCATTTTTATCATCATATCCATAACCTGAAGTGGTCATCAGGCATACATAAGGAGATCCTCCCCTACAAGAGTCAGTTGTTTAATCAGCTTCCACTGGGAGAGGTCAAATTCACTCTGCTTAATTAAATTAAAACCTGTGCAATGTGCTCCATGGGACTGGGGTGGTGTGTGTAAGACAGACAGCAAATTGAGATAGAAAAAGAAAGAAGACACGTGCATCCTGTTAAAGCAAGGAAGAGTGGATATATTTAACAACCTGATGATCACACAAACCCAGACAACCATTCACATTAAGTATGATCGCGTCCCTCAGTCTCAGTACTCACCGTGGGCCCAGTTTGGAGTTTGACAATCTTCCAGTTCAACACTGGAGTTACAGTTCAGGCAGAAATATGTGGTCTTCTGTAAGTTTGGTGGATTGATGATGATGTAAGTGATAGAAGATGCTCACATAATCCATGGAATAAGCCACGTGAACAAAACATTTTGTGTTTTTTATCTAATGATTGTCGCAAGATGCTTGGTAATTACATTTTTGGGTCATTCTAAAAAAAAATAAATTAAAAAAAATCATGTATTCATGTCTGAACAGAGTCTCCAGTGATTTAATTAACCCCCAAGAGTCATTTCCACCAACCCTACCCCACACAGCTGACACATGCATACACTCACAGACACACACACACTACAAGCCACAGCTGGAGATCTGTATCTCTCTGTCTCTCACATACTGAGTGAATGCATACACATACAGTACACAGACAGAGATATAACACATAGGTATAGCCAGTGGCTCTTACTTGATTAAGGATCATCTTTGCTGCACACATAAAGGGAAACAGACTGTTGGACAACGGGTGAACTGCACAGATGCAGTGAAAGCGTGTATGTATCTTGTGAGCAAAATCTATCAATCAAAAGTTATAGATAGAATGACCTCACGACATCCAGAGCACACTTCGCGTTAAATGAATGTGTGTGTAAAATCAAGAGGTTGCTAAACTGTGGGTGGCCAGTCGTTTGGCCGTGGGGCAACAGACGTCTGGACTCTACCAACGTGAACCATTAAAGGGTTTTACTGTCATCAGTGACTGCTTTAATTCTCTCTGAGGCACAAGAACACATGGGAGTTTTTAAAACAATTAGCCCTGCTGAATAAGGCTCATTATGTGGTTAGAGGGTTCAGAGCAGAGGAAAAGGAAGAGAAAGGTAAGATGGAGCAGTATGGAGAGACCTGGAGGAGGGAAAGGAAGAAGATGTGTCAATATGAGGGAAGAGACGAGGGCAAGGAACAGAAAAAGGTGAGGAAGAGAGTGAGAATGAAATGAGGTGGAAGAGGAAGTATCATCGATGCAGAGGAAGCAGAAGGAGTGGTTGAGAGTGGAGGTGATGGGGGAGGTTGAATCTCTTCTTTGATTATCTAAATTAAAGATGCTTTAACCTGAGAACTGCCACAGGGCAGGGGCATATGTGATGCATCAAATTGTAAAAAACTACCCCACCTTGACATGTCAGTTGGCCAAAACCCTAATATCCCAGCGCCTGCTACAGTCATATGCTGATCTCAAATCCACTGAGAAAATCATGTTTATAAAGAAACTAAACAGCTGAAAACTTGGACAACTGGGAAGTATGAACAAATGTTTATCAGTAAAGAAAACAAGAGACCAGGATGCAGACTTTGACAGGGTCATTTGCTGGCCATAATGTGGTCCCATCATCCTCCTGGGAAACCGATGTATACTCTGGAGAAAAAACTTGTCTTGCTTTTGACCTGTTCAGTTTACAACAGTCCACTCATGAAAAGTACAGTTGTGCAGATTCAACATCAGTAAATAAGTTTTACAAATCTTTCAATGTAACAATCAAACTGAAGGATATAGGATTTTCTGTGAATATTGCTCACATATGGACTGATACAACTTTCATTTTCATGTCACACTCCATTTATGAAGTGGCTACAGTCTAGTTTTTAGGTTTTTTGTCTGAGTAATTAAAACTCCAGAGTCTCTTGAGGAATTAACTAACCCAACTCAATCAGAAAGCAATTAGGTTATAGACCTAGACATACTGTAATGTCTGTATCCAAGTTTGTGGTCAGTTTACCTTCCAATTTAACAGCCTCATGTTTAAATAAACCTCTGGTGCACAAAACAGAGGCCTGAGGTTGCTTCTTTTTCCATGCATCACCTTTAATCTAACTTGAGTGAGAGGTCTTTCTAGCCTCAAATTTTCCATGCCATACATACTCTGTAATTTACAGCTATTCTTTCACACGTGCTGACTGTTTACTTTGCTTCGTGTTCTGAATTTGATGGGGAAACACACAATGAAAAAAAAAACAAACAAAAAAAAAACTGAGGACATTAATCTGAATTCTAAACTCACCCATTTAAAGACGTCAGGTAACATTCCTTACTGAAATTGATTCTTTATGCTTTACTATTACAGGGAAGCTGTGAGTAAATCTAAATCAGAGGCTGATGCAGTTATCCTTTACATTAGAGTAAAGTCCTAAATCAGCCATTCCTCTGAAGATGAGAAAAAGGTGGGAGGTCGGTGCAAAGCAGTGTGTTCCATGAATGAATGGTATTACTGCCAATGTTGGGTTCAGAATGTCATACAGTGTGTGCATGTGTGTGTATGTGGACATAAATAATTAATTGCACTGATTGATACTAGATTTTTGCAAAGGTGAGTGTTATCATTTTATTCGTTCATAAATAGCACAACCATCCCTTGCAGGCCCGTAGTCCCATTTGATCCTGGTGTGTTGCCAAGGTGTTCTCCTGTGTCTGCCTTGTTTAGTATGCTTATATTCCTCCATATTCTTCTTGAAGGATTATCATTATTCTTCTCTAAGGTGACAAAATGTGGTGAGTTGAATTCTAACCCACAGATTTAGCTGTAATGGTCCAGCTCATACAAAACACATTAGACATAGTATCACCTTTGGGAGCTTTGAAGCTTACAGAACTTTGTGTCAGCCAAGTAGTGCAAAGTTTAAGTCTCTGTGATGCAGACTTTCTTAGGGAAGTGTGTTGAGTTAAACATCGTTCGATATACCTAAAACTCTAGGACTAGAGTTAAAGTTAAGGTGTAGGGGCGAGGACAGGGGTAAGGGTAGGCGTAGGCAGTGTAGTTACAAGCCCCAAAGAAAAGTAGCTCCTAGCTTAGAGGGACAAGCAGGGTACGCTTCAGTCAGCTGCTGGAGACAGTTTGCCAATAGGGAGCCATTAGCTAGCTAGCAACGGCGCTAAGCAGTGCTGTAATGTATTTGGCAGAGTCAGAGCTGTGATGGCGTTGACTGCTGACGCACTGAGAAAAAAGCCTGGCTGCTTGCACTGTGCTGCTGCTCTACCAACATGTGCTATTCTCTTCTGCATGTATGAGAATTGTCTCACTAAGATACACAACACAGGAGACGCAGAGGGTTTGTAAAAGTGTTTGTGAGGATTTTTATGGCCTATGAATTATTGTTGGGTGAAATAAAGAACAAGTCAGTTAAAATATTTCTGACTGTAGGAAGGGAAAAGACACGGAGAAATAGCAAGACTTAGTGGAGATATTTAGAGGGATGTCAACACAGCTAACTTTGACAAGTATACATAGTTAAAACCAAAGCTAAAAGTAATTTATACACAAGGATCAAGCATCTTGTGTAGAAATCCTCATCTTGGGTGAATGAATAAACAGATGGATATCATTAAGACTTCCATGAATGCTGATATTGTCAAAGATAAACCCTGGGATTATCCCAGCAATCCCAAATGGACTGTAAACATTTCTGAATAAAGACATGAAATCAGTAATGTTTAATTCTGTAATTTGATAATATGTGAAATTACTCTCAGTGTGGGGATGTCCAAGACATACTAGTAAATTTGATTGAAAACATTGAAACAATTATCATATGGTAAACAATTGATTTAGGACCCCTTTTCATAACCTAAACTGAAGGGCTGCTGAGGTATCACACATTTTTATAACCATATTCTGCAACTTCTTTCAGTTATTGACATTACATAACAGTTGACAGCTACTGTCAGCAAAAAACAAACAAACAAACAAACAAACAAACAAACAAACAACAAAAACCCAAATATATGTTTGTCTCGCAACATTTCCAATCCTGTCTGTGGCATTCATCCCCAAACCCACTGGTACCCCCTGAAGACGTAAATCTTTGACAAGAGGTCATGAATATATAGTTTTTATCATTTTTAAAGCAGAAAACCTCGTCTCTTAAAACAGCTGGGCTCCTTAATTTACAACAAACATTCTTCAAACAAAAGGAAAAAGTATGTATCAGTGACGATGTTCACCTGCTGATTAATGCACATTTGGTGCTCTAGCGTGTATTTACGGGCAGTATGTATGTGCGTATGGTGAATGTCGAGTTGACTCAAAATATGCTACAGTGTGTGTTAATGGTAATAAAATGGTATGTCTTTTTAAAAGTTGCACAAAGAAAAAAAAGATATCAGCCTAGAATTTCACCTACTATAAAGAGCAATGCCACAAACGCCAATGGAAAAACCGGTTTGGTCCCCCATTTTTCAAAAGACAAGTTATGGCGTGCTGATCATGAAAAGTTTCCATTACTGGTGCCAGCAAAGAAAGCCAGCAGAGAGAGTCTGACAGTGAATGAAGAAACATGTTAAAACAAACAGACAAACAAAAAGAAAGACACATTTTTCCCACAGGATAAATCACATCACTATCAGTGATTTCAAGCAGAACCAGATGATGAATTAAGACATTAGCACATATCCTCCTATTCAAAGCCCAAATTCCTGATACTATGAGTGTGTGTGTGTGTGTGTGTGTGTGTGTGTGTGTGTGTGTGTGTGCTTGCGTGTGTTTGTGTGTGTGTCCTGTAAATAGGTTTCCTTTTGTCCTGACAAATGTCCACCCTCTGATAAAGGTTCTCCTTCTCTCGATTAGTCTGATTCGATACAGAACTAACACACATTAAGAAGCACACACATATTGGCTACAATATCAACTTTCCTGGCCAGCTGGCTACAACAGGTCATCTCCAGTCCACCAAATCACTGTGATCACTCTGTCCCAAATTACGTATGTTTGCACATGTTGAACAGCATTTGTCCATAAATTTGTGCATCCATATTTCCTCTGTTGTTCTGGTTGTAACACACATAACAACCAGTTTTCTTCTAAGGGTGCGAGATCAAAATATGTGCTTGGACTGACCGGCGGGGAATTCTGGCAAAATTCAGATGGGCTGACTCACCTTTGGGCTGCACACTTTCTCACAACTCAGTATTTTACTAATGGTAGCATATTGTTTCATTTTAAAAATAAGAACTGAAAGGTGTGTCCGTTACATGCCCATTCATTCACTAATAGATATCCTTTTTCCATGAACCTTAAAGTCTTTAACCCAAGAATAATTCAAACTTTGCACGATTCCCACAAGTTTTTTTTTTCAGGGAATCAGAGTACTTCCATAGTGCTCCATATTATGGGGCTTCTCTATGTCATAATACCTACTAAAATCATAGATGTAAACATTTTTGTTTTAGCTTTAACTGTAAATGGTGACAAAGAGCTGTTATTCATAGAGACCCCATGGAGATAAAAAATGGTCAAAAATTCACGAGACAAGAGTTAACAAGTGAAACCAATAAAGAAACTGACTCTATATCTGTCAAATGAAACAGCATTTTATTTAGAATTATGACTGTTATGTCAGTATTATGTGTTTTTGATATATTGTAGGCTTGCAGAGAAGTTGACTTTGCCAAGAAGTGTAATAGAGGAAGCAGCAAAGCAGCAACGGTTTTGTCAGTTATTAAAAAATGCATTAAATGTTAGATTAGTTGAATCAAATCATTACAATTCATTCTAACAATATAAACTTGCTACTGCCAGCCCTGTACCACCCACACATTGACATTTTTTTGGAGGGAGACTGATTTCTCCATGATTGTTTTCCTTTTTTTTTTTTTTTTGGCACAGAATGCACCGCACTTAAGGTGGCAGAAGTATGTATGTATCCCTTCTCATTTGTTTCAACAAAATTGGCAAAAGCCGATAATAATAAGCATGAAACAAGACAGAAAAGAAAACATAGAACATTAAGTGTTTTGTGCTGGTGTTTGGAGAAGATGCCCGTTGATCCTAAGCCACCCGTGGCTTCTTTCCAGTCCAAATGGTTAGTAAAAGATGGAGCAGTATTAGTATCTGAAGCAAGAACACATTACTGCTTTGAGCCACTTCCATCAAATAGATAAATTATAAACTAAATAAAAAACTCCAGGGACAGAAAAGTAAAACAATAGTTATTTTTATTTGGCACAACACAAAAGTGCTTTATGATAACACTGCCCATGACTAGTTTGGCATGAAATCGACCCCATGGTTCAACTGTTGGTCTCATTCATTAAAACCTCGAAATAGTGTTAAAACTGTATAGTTTTAACAAGAGGTTATTTCTTAATAAGGCACCTCACAACTTTAAAACATACATAATTTTTGTAGATTTTGTGCAAATGTTTTTGGATGAAAGTTTTGAGTCTGCTTTGGCGTTATTGTTTATTGTATAAGAACTCAACATAGGAGGCATGACTCCATATAGTTTCAACACTGCCAAAAATAAAAAGCAATTAAAAAAGGTTTAACAATTACGTTCTCATTGCTGTATATAATAAAAATCATTTCTGAATGTGTTTATTGTTTTTGCAGTGTAGACATATGGAACCTTAGGGTTTTACATGTATATCAGAGGACATATTACTACGTACAGACTCCTACAAACCACAGAATGTTCTTACATAAATATGCTGGTTTTCTATCTAAGTACAAAGTACAAAAACACAGGTTCATCATATCTTTTGAAATCAATAAATTATCCCTACAAATTGCATTTTTATTGTTGTTATTGCAGACAAAACCCCCAGCTCATAATTTCACATTGTTTGGTCAGATATACAAGTCATTGTCAGAACAGTTGAAAGCACAACAAATACATTTTTTTCCATTTTTCTTACAAAAACATGAATGAAAATAAAGAATCTTTGGCAGCTAAGCAAAAATAGAATAAAAAATGTCTATATAAAAATGCACTGAAATACAAGGTAACAATGAGTAAACGGCTACAACAAAGGGCCGACAAGGCAGAGAGATCCAGCTTTGACTTTATAAGGAACCATGTATAAAAAAAAGGACATCTTTATATTTAATATCACAAACAGATCATAAATTACTTGAGACCTTCAGAATGCATCAGTCTTTGGACAGCATCCTGACGCCTTGATGCAATGCAAAGAGAACCACTGAGGTATTTCATCTTGATTACGTCAAGCATCACACTGGATGACAGGAGAGTCATAAAAGTGCATAAGAATTAAACTCATGTCTGCTCCTGGTCTATAGCAAACACTGGACTTTCATTCCAAAATACTGTTCCCTTCCATGAAGTGCCCCCATTCACATTCCTCCTATCAGGTAGTACTCTTCCCACGTTAGGTGTAAAAACCATTTTGCAAAATACACCCATCATTCATATTTTTTTGAAAAAAGTCATTGTTTCTGTAAAAATAAAGCAGTCACAGCAGCAATGATACATAATCTTTCTTCTGGTCACATCTTTTCACCTGATCTGGTGGAGATTATATCTACCAATTGGCGAACAGTTTCAGATTCTTCACTTTGTAAACGTAGAGAAAAATACAGCATTCACGTCATATGGGAATAATGACTGATTGTCCAAGGACAAGACCTGGAAGTATCCACATATTCAAACATGGCAGATTGGTAGCCTTTTTATACCACGACTGGATATTTCTGAGGATCTTGCACCTTTTCACATTCAAAATTTTAAACAGCATATCAAACACTGTAATGGCATCAATAGGCGTAACCTATAACATCAAATGACTGCACTAGCATGGAAATTTAGGAGTTGCAACTCTGTACTGACTTAAATAATACAAAAATGCCTTTTACTGATATAGATGCATTATAAATACATTTACAATGCACAAAGACTGCAAGGAAGTTTGTATCTTTCCCATATGACATGAGTGCAATGAAAGAAAGAGAGCAGCTCTCCACTTTAAAGCCCTTTCTGTAAATTTTCACTCTTTGGAAAATTACACTGTACTTCCTAAAAGAGATTATGAAACACTGGAAAGGTACACCAATGCATTTACCTCAGAAGTAACACCTGAACTTTAAATCATTCAACAGATATAGTTTAACTTCTTGTGGATTTTTGTGTTTGTTTTTAATGGTACGGTGGCCTCACTTGCTAATAAGATCCACACTTGCAAATTACAATTACACTAATTAGACAGTGGTGCCCAGAACCTCTCTCAACACCTTTTACACTCAGGAATGTAATCTTCAATGCTGTGCAGAAATATACTTGCGGTCTTTCAGTCTTCCATTTGGCAGGGGCAACATACAGACTGGTTTCTAGTCAGGGTGTACAGACATTTCTTGATGACACAATGATGCTCTGGAGGTAAAATATTCTTATAGTTCAAGTTAAACCCCAATGGGTGGAGCCAGAAATCCATAGTTTCTTTAGCTAAGTTGGTAATGTTATACTGAAGCCCAGTGAAAATGACAAGAGTAAGAGGTAGCTAATATTACAAAGCCTATAGAGCTCTTGCTGCCAACTGTATTATATTTAATCTTGCTATTCTGAGTTATATAGGTTAGCTAGTTAGCCTACGCTAGCTGATATTCATCTAAACATATCAGTAATTTAGGTAAGCTAATTAGCTAGGATGGTGATGTTCCAAGGCCGTGAATACGATGGTCATGAAAACAAAGAAAGCAGCCACTGCCATTTGTGTTTGTGCCCTTCAAGTTTGAATAAACTCTGGTTCTTTGCCCATTTTGGTTGAACTCAAAACAATTTTGCCTCCAGAGCTGTTCTGTATCTGAAAAACACTGTGTGAGTGAAAACAACCCAAAAAGAGAGTTCAGTGGGAAACGATGACTGTCAGTCATACATCCAGCACCATATCATAGTGTGTTTCCTTCTTCCTCTTCCCACACCTATTTATGAGCACTGCATACAAAGTCAACAGTATGACCCAGTAACTGGCATAGACGACTGCCCCTATGATTAGAACAATCTTTTCCGATTCAGGAAAAGGTTTTCTAGTCTGCAGGATTATTGTGTAGATAATCCCAATGAAGAGGATGGTGAACCAAACTGATATAGGAATCAGACCAATGAAGTTCACCACTATTGTTTTCCTTCCAGAGGTCCCCCATCCAGACTTGTTGATTGTTGCTATTGCAAACATTTTGGCTGGCAACAGGCTTGACATGTACAGTACAGAATAGAACGACATGAACACCATGACAATGTTACCTCTGAGGCAGCTGGCAAATGACGACTTTATCAGTGCCACCGCCTGCACAATGAGTAGAAATAACAGAATATTCCACAGCCTTCCTTGGTAGAAGAGTTGGATCGCAGTGGCGATGAGGAAAAATGGGAAGAAGCCTGTGATCACTGCCTCATAAGTCATCCATAGATGATGCTTGTGGAACCACATGGAGTTATATAGCCATTCTCTGAAATACGATTTGCTCCATCGAGTCTGTTGATTGAGCCACCTCAAGTACGTAATCGGTGTCTCGGTTAGGCACTTTGATCGTGCAGTGTATTTGGTAGCATACCCGAGGCTGAGAACTCTGTTTGTGAGATGACGGTCATCCCCAAAACTGCAGTGGGATCCCATGAAAGTCTGATTGTACCAGTCCTCGAGAAATTCATGCAGGAGGGAGTTTCGGTACATTCCTAAAGGTCCGCTGATGCACTGCACACAGCCAAAGTAGGACTGGCAGGCCCGTTCAATGTTGAAGGCCATCCAGTACCGTACACTGCTCAGGAAGGAGATCCACGACTCATATTTGTTTAGGATCTAAGGAGGTATTTATAAGCGAAAAAAAAAAAAAAAGGTTTAACATGTTGATATGAAATTTTAATTTTGTAAATTTTGTCACTTGCAAAGATTAAGAAAATGTTCTCAGTTTTTTAACAAACCTGTACATCTCCTCCAACACCTCCCACCATCGGGTCTTCTTCTAAAACCTTCACCATCTCCACCGATGATGCCGGGTCCAGCATGGTGTCAGAGTCACACACCTGCGTAAAACCCGCAAAATAAACAGTGAGTTATCTGTGTTTTAGGGTCAAAAGCCTGTAAAGATCTGTCACAGTCATATAAAAAGGCACACAGCTTGAGGATAGTACACAATATACTTTAACTGCCAGACTAGACTCAAATCTTGTCACAAGCAAAGTGCCCCCTTTTAATTTATGGCTGCCAAGGTGAATTACGTGTTCTGCTGGTTTGTTCATATTCACAAATGAATGCAAAACAGAGTAGCACAGAAAAGGTAAGGTGCATCCCCCATCCCCCCGACCAGTCTGTCTGGTCGTTCTTCTGGGCAGTATTCCAAAAAGAAGATGAATACAAAGTGAGCAACAAGCGAAAGTTAATGCATCCTATGAAATTGTGGTAGTCTGAATAACAATAGGGCCAGTGATACATTCCCTCCAGCACAGATCAGACTGACTACTTTAAACTTAATCATCATCCACTATCTTTCTGATGCTCTTTGTTAGCTCTTTCCATGTAATTCCATAAATGGTATTTTTCCTAACAAAAACAAACAAAAATTATGAAAACAATCATTGAGCCAAATCCTCATGAACAACACAGAACTGTGAAGGACATGTCAAGGCAGACCCTCGTGATAGTAAAAAAGCATGCAATACTGTCTATCCTTACCCCTGCATGTGGAAATATACTGGCATGATTACTAGGAGCGTTGCAGTAAGTTCTTTTGAAATCTCTGTTAAACACAGGGTTTGTGGTTAGCTGTAGCCAGCTGCAGGTGTTAGACAGCATCATATCAAAGAGTTTTTATCCTCAAATCCCCCCTTTTTCTTAGGCAGACTCAATAAAATTATTCGAAAGTTATTACAGTAATGAGCTTTCTGTTCCGTTTCACTCATTGCTCAAGATGTCTTTTTAAAACACCACCAGCTGCATATTACAGAACAAGTATGACGTGAGGACATTTGTTGTTTTGGCCAGTTTGGCAGTTTTCACTTTACTTTTAAACATATGCCAGATTTGTATATTGGTTACAGCTTTTTCTTTTTTTCAAGAAAGTCTTGACAAATACACACACTACAAGTCTATTGTTAAGGGAAAGAATTGATAAATTAGAAAGCTAATGTATAACATTAATTCTAAATCCAAAATTAATTCATTTACAGTAGCTCTTCTTCCTATCAGTTTGTGTTCAGTTCCACAGTAAAAGCCACTGGCCTGACCAGTTAGTTGTGCCTCTGGCTTCTGGCCTTTTCCATCTGGGCCATCCTTGTAGCTGCTACCATGTGGTTTACTAACCCAGAAAACTCTGTTTGTCTGAGTCACAGCATGTGGAGCCCCTGTGTAGGTCTTGGGACCATTCACTGCAAACAGGGCCACCACCAGTTGTCTTGACCATGTCTTGCCACTGGGTATAGATGTGGGTTGTCCAGAGAGTGGAGCAAGTCCTGTGGTGATGGGCAAGTGATGCAGCAGCAGGAGGCAGGAGGCATCTCCCTATTATCAGTTGTTGGCAAAATAAGTGTCTAAGTGTCCATCTAGACCTGAGTCTCCTGCCTGAGGGTCAGAAAAGACCGCAGAGCCATTGACATGGTATACACTGCTTGGGAGCCAGAGGAAAACTGAAAGCAGAAACTTTCGTGCTATGTTGAAGACACAGCAGCGTAGTTTGTCAGAGAGGGTTGTGTGGCTGCACATCAGAGCTCTACATCCTCCCCGATCTGCCCAATGTGCCACAGAGAACCCTGGGCTCAGACTGGTCTGTACGGTCACATGTGCACTCACCAAAACCCAACAAAATAAGATGAAGACGCCATGGTCATCATTAACTATGATGGATGAACAAGAAAGGCCACAGAGAATGGGCAAATGTACTTCACCACAGAAACACTAAACTGTAAACCTACTAAAAATGTAGACACATCATAAAGACATTAAAGTTATTAACCCATTTAATTCGCAAAGCATAAATTTGAGAAATACACTTTCAGTTTGTAGCTAATTTGTGTTTTTTCACTGAAGATGATCGCATTATTACAATGACCTGCAAATTTATTTAAACATGTGATTCTGTGCAGTGTCACACAATCATTCATTGACAGAAAGAAAAACTGTTGAATTAATGTCACCATTTAGCACTAGCGAGTACATTTCAGGAAAAGGAGTCCACTCCATGCGACTGCTCCAACCTTCAAACTGCTTTTACTTTTCATACTAACACAATTTAAAGCTAGACTACATTTTTTAAAATTTTGTTTATTTATTTATTTTGCTGAGCAGCAAGTCAGACACTCACAAATACCAACTTCAAGCACTATAAGATACTGGTCACACCAGATCCTCTAAGGTTGTTTCTTCTTTCAAAAGCTGCACAAGCCACATAGTCTTGGTTCATGACCATACTAACAATTGACACAACAGCCCATATTTCATTAAACATTTACCACCTGCAGGATAAAAACATAATTGTATTACCAAGCCTTGCAGTGTTAATGTTAATGTTTGCAGCGCCTGTTTATATTTTAGGCCACACCACCACACAGTGTGAGTATTATAGGACTGTATTCACAGATAAAACACCCTTGGGAAGGATATAATTAAAGTGTCATTAAGAAACACTGAAATTATTGTTGTTTAACAAATTTTCACTGAGGACTGTAATTCATTTGATTCCATATAGCTTTTAGCCCCACAGAAAGTCAGATCATAATTAACTGCAACTTTAAGACATTTGAGATTCAACAAACCGATGCAAACCTCTCTCTGACACAGTTTTGGGTCCCGACTCCTGAATACCACTCATGTAGATGATGTAACACTCAGCTCTGTGAAACAGATCTGTTATCTGGTGCCCTTTTTCACGCTACACTTCACAACACAATGCACACAGCCACAGTACATCTAAAAGCAATACAAAAGACTCTTTGTGGACCCCATATTTGGCTGGGAAGAGCCCCCCTTTCCCCTCTCCAGCCATCTTTTTCTCCATCTACCCTTCTCTTTCCATTAACTCTATCTTTAACTCAAATTAGCCTGGTTTGCATTTCCCCCATTCTAGTTTACATTACCCCATTCCCTCCATCCTCCATCTGATGTCAACTGTCCTTGTCTTACCTGTGTGTACATCTACACAGATACACACACACACATACCACTGAATATTTTATTTGTTATGTAGTGGTGTCTAAATCACATGACATTCCTTGGTTCTCCCTTCCTCGCATCTCTCTTCCCATTTTTCTTTTGCATTAACACTTGCATATCCATCCCTTCTTTCACCATACCCTCATTGTCCTAATTCAAACCCCCTCTCTTAATGTACATTTCTGATTTCTTTGCCCTTACCTGCACATAGTCGACGCTCCTCCCCAGTGCTTTGAAGGCTGTATACATGACCTCTCTCTTCCCTCCCCACTTCTGCATGATGCACACACACTTGCTGTTCAGCACCAGCCTGGAGACTTGCTGAAGGCTCTCAGCGTAGC
This sequence comes from Toxotes lorentzi, assembly GCA_037833715.1. Classification (NCBI taxonomy): domain Eukaryota; kingdom Metazoa; phylum Chordata; class Actinopteri; family Toxotidae; genus Toxotes; species Toxotes lorentzi. The sequence goes on along the minus strand of JBBMJY010000025.1, from coordinate 18,285,543 downwards.
TCTCGTCCGTCTCCTCAGGCCCTCTGTTGTGATAGTTGCTCCGCCACACATAGGTGGCCGATTTTTCCCATCCCATCACCTCTTTGAAAATTTCCATCATGTACATGTCATCAGCTGAGTTCCCATCGATCACCATGATCACTTTGATCCCTGGGTACGTCAGCCTCTTCACCGACACCAGGCATTTCCTTAGGTAGTTTGGATCCTCTTGGTACGCTGCGATGCACAACGCCAAGGATTTATTCAGTTTGATTGGCGTCTCTAAGGATCGCCGCATGTTTCTGTGTTCTAGGAGAGCAAACAGGCTCTGGATAATTAAGTGGACAACCAAGATGGCTCCATAGAGGCCAAAGGATAGGTGATTGCGGGCAGTGGTGAAGAACTGGTAGCCCATGATGTAGGCTGTGGAGATGCCTACCAGGAGGGACACACCGAACATGGTGGTCCCAAATATCCGCAGGTAGGTGAGGACTCTTTGACACCTCATCTGGTGACAAAAGAAAAGAGTTAAACTTAGTGATTGTGGTGCAAAAGCTTCATGATTGTAGTTCTGTAAATTAACTGTAAGCATGATGCCATGCAGTTCATGAGATGTAAAATATGGAAAATGCTTATTCACAGTTTTTGACCATACTCTCCTATGACACACACAACCTTGTTTTATTACAACAAACTCAGGTAGAGAGAGTAGTAAAATTTTTCCTCCTTATTTTTACTCCCTTCCTGCCCCTCTCCTTCCCTCTACCCCTCCCCAAAATCCCTGTCTAAATGTCAGACAGTTGTGAGTAGCCAATTGTTCCAACTCTGCTTTAGTGTGGGTGGGCACACATTACAAGATTTCTTGACCTAATTAACCAGCGAGCTCACTGCCTCTGCCAAACATGCAAACTGCAATCCCTGTAAGTGTTTGGGAGAAACAATTATGACAATTATTTTCTGCAGCATTGCAAAGGCAAAGTTTGGAACATTTTCAGGCAAGCAACGTGTATAAGGAACTCCTGTCTAGACCATAAAGAAATATTCTGCATGTCTCCAGTTGGGACAGATGACGAACATCCACTGCTTTTGTGTCTAAACTCAGGCCCTGCTGAACAAAATCTTCTGCTCAAAATGTTAACGTTTGTTTCCAGCCCTCATTATGTTGCTACCGCCATCTGTTTGGCAGACCAACGGAGACCCACTCAGCGTGGCTCAACGCAGAACGGACCACCCTGTGATGTCATCTGTTTATATCTCCGTGGGAAGAAGAAGACAAGAGCTTTTTAGATTTTCTAATGCGCACGTGTGCTTCTTCCCCTTTGCAACTCCCACAGAAAGTATGACAAGAGGATTTATGTGATTGAACAGATACAAAGATAAAGATGTACAGTAAAAAGAGCTTTAAGCATTATGAAGAACATACTTTTTTGCATAGCACAGAGGAAAGTTGTTAAGGAGTATGACATTATGAAGGTCACTGAGACAGTGAGGCAGCTCCATGTAGGACATCATTTAATATTTCGTGCTGCATTTGAAACATTTTAAACTTGTGAAATTGTTTCTGGTGCAACTACATTGATGCCATGTGGTGCACATTCAGTGAGCCTTACAAACAATACATTTTATAACATCATGCATCATTACGTGTAAGTTTTACATGTAAGTTAAGCAAGATAAACAAATCCGGACGAACAATAAAGTTGTCAAAAGAAGAATACACAAAGCCCAGAAGTGTTTGTGATTTGGCAAAAGTTCTTTACACCACACCTATACACACAAGACAGATGGATGGAGGGAAAAGGGGGAATACACAGAGAGAAAAAGAGAAAGAATTAAAAGTAAAGACAGTAGGGGAGAAGGGCAAAATAGGGGCAGAGCTGCAGAGAAAGAAAAAAAAGAAAGCAAGTATTAGCAGATTAACAGTGGGCAGAAAAGAAGGCAGGCAAACATCTCGAAAGAGTGCAGCAGAAAAATGAAGCAAGACACATGGAGTCACAGTGAAGAAGCACAGAGAGGCTAGGCAAAAAGAGAGGAATACACACACACACACACACACACACCTTGGCTCAGACATAATGCCTTGTTCATTTGATCTTTGGATGAGAAGGCCACAACCAGTGTAGCAGGCCTCCTTTGGCACGTGGCACGACTCTTAACGTCAGCCGTTCATTTAAAGACCACTGACACACACACACACTCTACACACACAATTCACACATAAAAAAGAGAGAGAGATACGTTTGTGTGTGTCTGTCTGTTCAGTTTTAATTATGTGAAGCTGAACGCGCATTCCAACTTAGACCTCCTTCAGTTTGTACATACGTACAAACACGTGTGTGTGGGTATGTACATGTGTATAATATTTTACAACTATATGGTGGTCCAGAACAAACTCTTTCACCCTGCCTTCCTACATCAACTTTGAATGAACTCAGCCACAGCTTAGGAACAAAACGTTTTAATGTAAATGCACCATTAAATTTATATTGTATGTACCTACTGGTTTGTGAATGTATTGTGTAGTTCATCTCGTCAAAGTCTTCAGAATTAGGACAGGAGTCCATAGGACTCGTACCTAGAAGAAGGTACCATATCATAGCAGCTCACCAGTATATGTAGGTCTAACACAGACCGACACATTCACACCTACTTAGAATTTACAGTTTCCAGTTCACTTTTTGGACTGTGGGGGGAAACCGGAAAACTTGGAGGTACAAAACCAAACTGTGAAATTCAATTCAGGTCATGTTCCATGGGCATACGCCCTCTGCTTTTCCCTCATTAAAGACGGAGCACCTGTCAAAGGCAGTCCGTTTTGTCAATTAGGCTGTTGCACCATTTTGGGCGTGTGATCCAGACCAGAGGTAAGGCTAACAATTAGCTCAGACTGCAGGAAGATTAACTGCAGACAAAAAAAAAGAAAGAAAAATCAGTCATGATGCTCATCCAAACTTGGCCTCGGCTCCTGTGAGATTATGTGTCTAATCAGTGGAGTATCTGAGGTGTCATCGACACATGTGGATGATGTCACTTTGGTGTAGTATGTATCTGTATCTACGTATGACGGCGTACGACATGTATCTGTGCGAGCTGAAGGTGTCATTAGCACATGTGGATGATTTCACCCCAACTTTATGTTTGCTTTTGTATCTTTGCACATGTGAGTGATAGAACCCCGTCAATATCGCCTGGTCTTTGTTGTGTGAGCATGTGTGTGTGTCCAGCCCCATGGTGACCTTGGGTTGGATGCTTTGGCGGCCTCGCTCTGACGTTATGAACAGTCTCTTGAGTAAAACTCCCTCTGGCTCTGTTGCAGAGATAATATTACAATCATGTTAAGTCTTGCAGGGAAAGAGAATAGATGGTGAGGGTTAGCAGAGAGATAAATGAATGAATGAATGAATGTTGTCTCACTAATGTAACTGTCCTCTGGGGGAAACTCCATTTGGCTCTCATTGAAATAGAGTTGATGCTGAGATTTAACAGACAGACAGATAGATGCATGGATGTGTTAGCCGTGGTAACAGCCTTGATGCTGGGGTAAAGGTAAATGGTTTGAATACCTGGACTATATTTACCATTGTTGCCAAAGGGGTGTTGAACAAGAATCCAAGAGACTCACAGAGCTAGCTAGCTGCTTGCTCTGTGAGTCTCAGCTACACACTTGGTATGTTTTGTGACTGCATCTTGCACGGTTGTGATGCTACCACTGTGACAAAATCTGTCCACAGACAGACACTCAGGCACCACACCTGCTGAATTACTCAAAACTGTCTCTGTAGTAGTTCCCAATACAGTGGGTGTCTCTCCCAGCCACTCTCGTTCCATCCCTCCAGTAGAGTCCAGAGACTTGTAGAATCAGCTCCAAGGTGCACTGAAGCTGCCCTGAGAGCTTGTGGTGGCCCAACATCTCACTAAGACACTAAGTCTTGCTGTTGCTACTGAACATTGGCCGCGTGTGTGTGTTTGTGCAAATGTGAAAGCTAAGCAAAAGTTGTACAGAGTGTGTCTTTGGCCAGAGTGTACATATAAGCAGGTGTTTGTGTGTGAGTGAATGTATGCTGCAGAGAGGAAGAGATAGTTTGACCAAACTCACAGGAAAGCAGTGGAATCCCTGCCAGGAGGGTCCCAGGCTGTGTGTGTGTGTGTGTGTGTGTGTGTGTGTGTGTGTGTGTGTGTGTGTGTGCGCGCGTGTGTGTGTGTGTGTGTCTTTATACAGTAAGCACTATACTATATGTGTACATGTCTACATGTCTAAGGGTGTGTGTGATTACTCATTTCTCTGCACAGGCAGTATAAATCTGAAGCAGAGCCAAGAAAGACAGCTTTCTGGTCTGTGTGGAGCTGAGGCCACATAAAGCTTACATCTGTATGTTATGGTGACTTAGCAGTCACTGGCTGCAAGTGTAACATTCTGGCAAGATAAGTGCTATTCACAAATCAAACGTTATTGTTGCTCTGACGAGGGAGCCAGCTCTCACCTGTGGCTGGTCTACCTTGGGCATGAATACAGTATGTGACTGAAGAATGGAATAGACATATTTATGAAGTTGTCATTATCTCTATCAATCAAAAATCGATACAAGCAAATGAAGACACTTGAATGACACTTGTAGTTTGCTAAAAGCCTGTTAGTGTTGATCCCCAGAGGATCTTATCACAAAGACAGCACTGGAAAACTGGACGTGCTGAGGTCATACACACCTTTGAAATCTCAAATGTATGTTCTGTCAAAAGATATATAGACTGGAACCTGAACAAGCGTTACACAAAGTAAACGTGTCTGTGTGTGCATTAGTTTGTCTGTGTGTGCATTAGTCTGTGTGTGTGTATGTATGAGCTGGAAAAGGCCAAGACACATTTAAAAAGCCTCAGATGTGGAGATGGCCCTCATGATGACTGTAACAGGGTGCAGGAAGGGCTCACATATTCCTCAGCAGATGATGAGACAGAGGAGAGGGAGCAGCTGGGAAAGACTTGTGAGTTGGCTGCTATCTTAGGCGAGACATAGAGATCAAGGCCAGCTTGCTATTTTCCACTTCCTTTCGTGCTGCTTTCAGCTTTCTAGCATAAAGTCTGCTTAATTCATGACATAAATCTATTCTTTTATTGATGGTTTATGAAAAATAGTCAAATGTTGGTCACATTAGGGTCCAAAATAGTGTGAATGTAATTGTGCCGACACAAAAAAAAACATGAAGGTATTTCATTTATGGCTTTGATATTAACAACTGTCATCATCGTGACATTGTAATTTTCAATGATATAAATAATGCAGCTGGACGGATGCTGTAGTGTTCTAGACTATTTGCTCTAGGATGAATGAAATGAAAGGTCATGTAGGTTTTCAAAGCCACCGCAAGGAAGTGACTGACTCTCCCCGCTCCTCCTCTTTCTCCTTTTCTTCCTCCTCCCTCTTATAAACCCCCCATGTGGTCACAGTGCGCTCTTGTTGCGGGAGCGTTGTCATTATAAGAACCAGAACTAAACAGTAACACCACCCACTGCACTACACTGCACTACACTGCACCGCTCCTTACATGATTGGAATCAGGTGGACAGAGCCACAACTGGCAAAGGTACAGCGTTACAAGAGAGTTGATTTTTACGTCTCCCTTTTCTTTTTTCTCCGCCCTTCGTCTTCTGTGTGCTATTAGAATCAGGTGCGATAAGGCTAACTTACTGGCAAAGGCGCTAAAGGTTACAACATCCTAGTGGTGTGTTTTGTATTACTCCACACAGATTATTTCATTGTTTGTGCGTCATCTCATTCTTTTACTACAATCATTTTGACCATTTTTGTTTTATTCAATTTAAATATGAAGGTTGATGAGGAAGCTGCGGTTCATGATTTAATAAAACTCTCAGATAAGTCCATTCTCTTTTGAAAGCATGTTATGCTCTTTGGCATTTTGGCATGTCTTCTCCCTTTGACTCATCCCTGGCTTTTCTTTCTTGTGAATGAGCAGTAGGAAATGATACAAGTGTACTATAGAGAGGGTGTGAGAGAAAGAAGGAGAGAGGGGTTGAAGCTGAAAGAGAGACTTGGAAAAGTGGTGGTGGATGACAGTACTCATCAAGAAAAGAGAGAATGTGGGTCAGAAGAAAAATAAGTTAGCAAGAGAGGGATGGCAGATACCAAAGAGAGGGGGAGGGGGAGGGGGGGGGGGGGGACTTGAGACATGGTGGTGGACTTGGCTCAGTTCACTGCCAGCTGGGGCACTGGAGTTGCGCCACTGTGGCAGGCTCCAACATTTTCAACCAAATTACAGATGCAACTCAGTTGAGAGTCCAACCCTCTACAGCCATTTTTCTGCTTTGTCTGCTGTTCTCTGTGCAGCAAATGTGTAACACCAAATGTGACATTTTAACTCTTCATAGTCACATGAAAAAAAAAACAACCCAACCTTAGTGTTTGGTTTTTCTTGCTTCTAAGAGCCACATGTAAGGGTAACCCTAAGAGCAAACCCAGCCTCTGTGTCATCCATTGACCAAACACTTTCCCTTTCTGGGGTTTATCAAGAGTGCTCTAAAATAACTGTCTTCCCCCCGCGTGGTGGAAAATTCTATTCATAGTGCTCACGTCTAATTATGGCTGAGAGATAACAGAGACTCACAATCAGCCTGAATGGATCAATGAGTTGTTTGGAGGTATAATGGAAGAAAGAAAATACTCGGCTGTGACCCAGACTTTAAAATTTGGAGCACTGCAGATTAGCAAGGAGTAATATCATCAGTATCACAAAAAATGGAAACGTCAGGGAGCCAACTAAATCTGCTTTGCAGCTACTCAAAAAGAGCTTACTTCATGCAGCTCCTGGGTTTCTTTATGGTGTAGTGTAACTCCAGCACCTATGCATTAGCGTTGGCATCACTCTTCCCTGTGAGACTCTGTGTGACTCAGTATGAGGTAGTAAGAATCCAAATGTTCACTTTTACTGGCAGACCTGCTTCACTCCTACTTTACCAAGGGAACCTGGAAAAAAACGGTGGCATTAATGTAGAATAGATGAGGTAGGTGGTGGTGGTGTGTGTTTGGGAGGGGCTGCACAGATACACTCTCCTCTAACCACCTCAGTAAGTTACGAGCCCCAAGGACCTAAACACTGAAGGAGCCATGCTGTGAGCAGTCATGGCACGTGAGACTTGTTGCGAGCCCTAATGGAGACCAGTCGTGGAATGTCTTCCTCTGTGAAGTTGCAAACTGCTCTGTGCACGGTGTGGAAAAACATCCTGTAGCACTGATGAGTCTGCAGTAAACTGAATGTCTGTGTCATGAATGCAGAGTGCAAAAAAAAATTACTCCTGTTTTGTTTTTTTTGTTGTTTTTTTTTTTTTAGCTGTCACCAACTTTACTAGGCTACTTTCACCTTCATGAACCACCCACATTGCTACACATAATTAACTTTCTGTGTCAGTGCTTAATATTCCACTAACAGGCACCACAGATGGTTTGCCTTTCTTTCTGTACTACTTTCTGTACACTAAGCCTCAGTAAAGGGACTCCCTCGAGGCTTGAGATTAGGGACAGTAAGTTGGTATTAGTTTGCGAATACATAGATCATGCAAAGAACATGTAGTCATGCAAAGAACATGTAGTCTGCATCTGTTATTTAAAATGTACATATGCACTGCAAACTAAATAAGAAGTGGGAACAGCAATTAGTCTTGGAGCTACTACTAAAAGTTCTCCCAGAGGTACAGTTATACTTGTCATTGGATCAACAGTGCTGGCAACAATAATGCTTTTGACAGCTTTGATATATTATCATCGATAGTGGAGTACATGCTTCATTCCTCCATTCAGGTGGACACGACTAGGGTTCCAGCTTGTTCCAGTGAGTTTTAAAATGCATCACGTAAAGATTACCCAGGTCTGTAGGAAGTAGATTCCACGTGTAGGATATAAACTGTATTGTACATCATAGACAAATGTCATGAATGCTTACACATCCAACTCACAGATTTAAATTCCTTGTGTGGGTTTTACTTGAGCCAGCAGATGGTATCCACAAACTGCAAGGTCAGAGTAGGCGGATGGAGGAAGAGAGTATGTCAGAGGAGTGTGACAGATGTTCATTTGCATTTGTGTGTCAGTGTATAATGTCTGTAGAGGATGTGTGAGAAAGTTATGATGCTGACAGCAAATAACAAGGTAGCACTCATTATATTACACTGTAGATACAGTGTGTATAGGTGGTGCCTGTCATACACTCTCATGCTTTATGTGCTGACACTTTTGATCTCTAGTACAAACTAAATCTAAATCTAGGAGGGACTGAATGAACATTTTTAACGAGTTACATGTCAGGCATCAACACCCAGCCACTCAGAATACACCATTATCAATAATTACCTAATTACTGACTAAAGCCTGAAGGCTATTCAGCACTCACATGTGCGCAACCAGCGGTCATTCACGTTAGACATCAAATTACGCGCTCCTACCACGAGGCACGATCAACGTGTCCAATTCCAGCCTTCCCATTGGCTCACACATCTCAAAGAATGACGTATGCCCTGGGACGTCACCAGTTTTGTTGATTCTCAGGCTGCAATAACTTTTTCAGCCAAGACTATAAGTAGTTTTATATGATTAGAAGATTAATCTGGACAAATGTTTCGCACATTTCCACAGCTGGCACCGCTGCACAAGGAGGAATGAAGATATTAGTGCCAGTTAGGGCACGGAAAGTAAACTTTCGAAACACAAATTTTCTTAGTTTTAATGTAATAACTTATTAAATAAGTGGCTAACCTTTATGGAGGAGATGCTGTCCGCGCTTTACGCACGACTTGTTGAGAGAGAGAGAAATTCTCCCGGGACAGCTGGCTCGCCCCCAAACTTTAAGCATCACTCCAACTATTGAGCTAAAATCCTGGACAGCATCCTTATGATTTAAACATATGAAATACATTGTATGGCATGTATTGAAATCAGGAGCATCAATATGTCAAAAATTAAAATCTGAATGCGTTTAATAAGCGTCAAAACCCCCCTCTGCATAAGTGTGTCTGGCTCCTGATGAAACATCGATCACTGTCTGTCAGCACGCTGCAGGGCCACCAAACCAAAGGATAACTGGCCGCCTACCTTGAAGCAGCTGTTCGCTCGTTCGTCCTTGAGAAGGGATTCGGTCAGCTCTCCACGGGGTGAAGAAGTCTTGACGAAGTTTCAAGGGACACTTGTGAAGCAGTGAGTCTCATGAATCCACCCAAAATGATCCTCATTAATATTTTTTTTTTAATCGTTTTGAAAGGTTCTCCCAAGTGGTCGCTCAAAAATAATCAGGACTGCACGTCTTCTCTAGTTTTTAGTCTGTCTGCTGTCATTAACTGTGCTTCTGAGGTGTACAAACACAAACTTCATGTCAGTCAACTTTGGCATCATTCATATAAAAAAAGAATAAATAAAAAGTAGACTGTGTAAAAATGATAAATATTCTTCTCCATCAACTTCTGACAGTTTCATTCATATTTAAAAGTTTTTAAAAAGTTGAAAAAAAAAAAGCCTTCACCTCTGGCAGCGTCAGTCATATTCAGACGGGAAAAAAAGGTTTCCAGCAATGACTCTAATGATCAAATGTCAGTCAGATCATTTGCATGTTTGATCTGTGCAGGGGCATGTAGGTACGTATTTCTATAGTTTCCCCCAAGCATCCAAGTTACGCAGAGCGCAGAGAAGTGGCCAAAAGTCTCTCTGTCGCTGTTTCAGCTGTCTAATTCCTTCCAGACGACTGCGTGTGTGGAGCCTCCTTTATGGCTGCAGCGGCTCCCAAACCCCTTTTACCGGGCTACAACAGATTGGCGTGTTGTTTTAATAAGAGGGGTAGGTATTGGGGGTATAAGGAGGAGCGACGGAGAGGAGAAGGGAGAGGGAGAGGAGAGCGACGCAGTCATCCAAAGTCATTCAAACTCCTGAGGTAGCAACAGGGTGGGGGTGGGGGTGGGGGGCGGAGGTGGGCGGGGGGGTCCGTGCCCTCCATTCAAACCTGAGAGCAGACCAGGACTGTAGCAACAGTTTGTCCCCGATACATAGTATGAAAACTCAAATACTCAAGTGCTGAGCTTTAAATTAAGCCTGTGTATGTGCACTGATATTAAAGGTTGTGCATAGATCAGAAAAAAGAAATTACTCAGAGAGAAGTTAGACACTGTCAGAGCATCTGGAAGCAGAATAATAATCCACACAGTCATCTGTATGAGAAATGCTCATGTCCACGTGCAAGCTGGAGTTTGGATGTTATGGAATTTCAGTCATTTCATTGATTCACTCATTCAAAGAATGCAGTTCCACACTTTGACCAGCAGGCAGAGCTGTGTAATGCAGAACCCGGAGACAGGGGTCTGAAATGTACAGTAGCTCCTCTGAAAGGAGATCTGAAGGGAATAACTAAAATCAGGAGTCATGTTACTCCTACGACCATATGAGTCACTCAGTGATCGCCTTCATTATCAGGAACTCCTCCACAATACTTGGAAACTCAAAAGTTAGGATCTAAGAGAGCTGTATATTATCTCTGCCCTGTAAAGATCATGTCTCTCTAAAGTTTCTCAGATTAACTTGGTGAACACATGTTGCTTTATGGGATAAAAAAAACTCTCCACTGAACTATCTGAAACCTGTCACAAACAAGGCTTATTTTCTTCAAACATAAAGAGGCTGACAATTTGGAGATGCAGGACAGCAATAAGTGACATTAGATTTGAAAGACACTGTGCATCTGAACAGGTCAGTGTCTGTCATTTTGTTGAACAATCATGGTTTATGAATATTTGTGGAGTTTTTCCATTCTGAATGAAGGGTCCGAGGATAGACGGTGTTGTATGTTGTACAGCTCGTTAAGCTGTGTTGTTCTTGATGATTTTAGGCTATATAATTACAATAAGCTTGCCTTGATTTGATAATTTTATCATGAAACCAAAAGTCTGGCTCATAATGTAATATTTTCAAAGATCCAAAACTCACACGATAAGCATCCTTTTTATGAAAGGTCACATTCTGAGCATGAGCATATATGAGCCGAGGTGATGAATAGAAATGGGGCCTCTGGTAGGAAACCCCCAGTAGACCTGCATTGTTTATGTATAGTGCAGTAAAAACACACAGGTTCCAAGCTCCAGTGGGTCTATCTTCAACTGTGTCAGCAGTGAGCGACATTATTGTCACAGAGGCCATGTATTGTTTGGGCCAAATGAGTCCTGTACTCTTTGCTTTTTTACTTTTGTAAAAGCTCATTTACTCAGGTATTTATTTAAACAAGGAAATTCACAATTACGTGCAGACCTAAAGGCTTCCTAGAAGTGGGTGTAGAGTTAATACAGTATAGAACAGAGATGCCACAGGCATCATGGGAAATTGTCAAAAGGAGGGCCTTTCTATATCATTATGAGGTACCCAGAAGATGGATTTATTATAAAGTGTGCTACTGTGACATGTTTTTTTATTCAGTCTTCTTTTTCCTCATGCATGTCTACTGCCCAACATAAAGCATCAACTGCAAAATTCACTTTGTGTTAAGTCTCAGTCATCATTGCATTAGAGGCCAGCCAGTGGTAATCCTAAGTGAACAGGATTGTGGAGAAAACATTTATATAACTGTAAAAACAGGCATTTTTAATCCAAAAAACAGTGGAAGTGTCATCCATTATGACAATTCCCTGACCACTTGTCATTTGCATTATATGTGAAATATATGTAACAGTGGTTTTTAAATGATTTGTGGCATATTTTCAGTCTAATTCACTGTAAGCAGAAGTTAATTTACCTCTCCTTTGAGAATAATAAATTACATTTTAGCAACACATGAATGCTTCCTGCTTCAGACATTTTGCTGTTTGTTTCAGAATCAGCAGGACATTTCATCAGAAAACAGAAAGGGCTGATGGGAGCAAATGGTAACATCTGATTATGCAGGCCATTGAAGTGAGGTTGTGCTCTAAGTGTCATGTTGCTGTCAATGCCAATACACAACAATATCTATCATACACTGTGGGATAAGAATTACAACCAAGTGTTGTCACTTCCATTGATGGTATGTCTGTTACATTGTCATTGAAATCAACAGACTGTACCACAGACCTACAGCCAGAAACATTCATTCTATGTTCTGTGTTCTGTGTCTGCCACTGTGAGACTCTACAGGCAGGAAACAGCAGCAGAGCATGGGGGAATATAATGAGCAATTATCCTGGGAGGTATAGTTAGCTGTGGGCCTATGTTCATGAAACATGTCACACTGTCAATCTAAGGTTTGTTTTGGTTTTGCCTTGTCCAGTGTAGCAGGCTGAGATTGAACACAAATCCCCCACAGTGACACAACCACCCCTCAACCGAAGTGTAGATTAAACTTTAGAGGTCGTGGGCAAAATATAATATGGTTTGTTCAAATCAGTGGAGGAAAATCTCAAAGGGGCCAGCACTGAATGAGTGATGCTCTTCTGGAGGCTGCTTTTTGCACTGATGGTGAAGTTTGCTCTCATTCTCCTGTTGACACAGAGGAAATCTGAGGCTGCATCTACCCCACACAGTCACAAAAAAGCAGTGTGGAAACAGAGATTACTGACGACACCTGAGCAAAAAGCAAAAAGACATGGCAGAGGTGTTGCTCCACAACATGTTCAGCTAACAGCAAATACATTCAGATATTTAAAATGAAACTCTATCACTTTCAGCTGTCTTTGTCAGTGTGGTCATTATTACGCAAGTTTACCTTCAGGTGTGAGATGAAAGGGTGCAAGTGTGTGATGGTGTTGAAAACAATGTTCAAAGTTCACTTCTTTTAACCCAAGACGAGAGACATCTCTCATCACTCTTTTGGTGATGTTGCATTTAAATCGACCAACATGTGCAGACAACGGACAAACCCCTTACTTTTAGCAGTCTACTTTAACCATAGTACTTTCAGCTAACTAACCATTTATTCATTAATTTTGACTTCTCTGCTTTGCTAACTACTTTTCATGCGCTCTCAGTTGCAACACGTAGTGTTCAGGTGCTACTGACTCAATATGTGGATATACGTTTTAAATCAAATTGTAATATCTGTTTTGTCAAATCATTTGAGCTATTCTACAAAATTGCTAGGTGTCCACGAGACTACGCCTTGTTGGAACTCACTGGTCCACCAGATTTAATTTGTTTCTTGCTATTCCACTCTTTTACATTGTGCCCGCTGTATGTGTATTACATTTACATATTACATCACTGTATTTATTGTAGAAGGTATAGTTGAGCTAGTGTATTCAGGAACCATGCCTTTTTAGTGTTAATAGTGCACTCAGCATGCTTGGGTTTGAACTGGCTCAGATATTTAAAAAAGACTCCAAGTCCAAGGCCTGAGATTTTGATTGAGTGTAGTTGAATGGATGGGTGGTGCAAATCAGAGCTCAGTCTACTTTAACCGCAGTCGCAAATCAGCGGCGTCTCGAGGCGTGGTTTTAGGGCGTGAAGTGCAGTTTCCGAACAGCTCAATCAGTAAGCCACCCATAACAGGCCACTGACTGGATGTTGACATCAGGCCTTGTGGCTGGTGGGATTATGTCAGAGACAAAGACACAAGCACTGACACACACACACACACACACACACACACACACACACACACACAGACAAAATGGATTGACACAGTCATTTTGAAATATTTAATGCAAACATACGGAGCAGGATACCATGTTAGGTTCCCTTCCTCTCTCTTCCCTGACATAAAGAGTGTTTTTCCAGGAGTTTAGGTCCAATTGGTACCATGTGCTCAGACCTCTGCTCTTAAATGCATCACAGCCTTCACTCAATGATTTCCTCACATCTCTCTCTGGAGGGCTGTATGTTAAGCTGTGATTTTCCCAAATTTAGGAAAATTGGGAAATTTTCTTTGCCCTCCTCCCCAAAAATGCTGTCAGCCATCAGGAGGGAATAATATTTATAATATTTAGGGAGAGCAGAAGTCAAGCAGTGACTTTGTGTCATTATAAGACACTAAATTGAACCGTTATCTTACTCTTTAATAGATACGTCACACACAGCAGAAGTGTTTTAATATCACTGTTTTCACCAGGCTGCAGTAATGATCCCCTCACACCCAGATTAAGACAGCAGGAAGTGATGTTGTATAAAAATTGATCCAGCAGTTTTCCCCCCATCCAGACCTGGTGAAATTTAGAACTGTTAATTTATGACAGTGGTGTGACTAAAGCCAATAAGAACAAGTAATAAGTAAACCAGTTTGAGATGTCTGTTGGTGTATTTCTTTTTCGTTGTGACTTTCTTTGAAGGAAAGGTGCTAAAAGTTTGAAAAGTTTTAATTTTTTTCATAAAACAGCAATTGCTGTTACAGCTTATTTTCCTTACAGGCAACACACAACCTAGTCTCAGTGGTCTGGATGTGCGAACACATAAGTGATTGTGGACTGGGGAAACTTCAATACTTTTGGAAAATGTAACACAACAATTGCACACAACAGCAGACGTTCAGTGTGAAAAAGGGGCTTGTGTTAAGGGGTTACAGCAAGGCTACATAGCCTTTGCTCATAGCCACAATAAGCCATTACGTAGCTGAAATGAACCATGTAAATACAGATCAGCACTAAAGTATCAAAAATAAATTATATATATATGTACATATATGTTCTCTATACATTCTTTATTCTACATTTTAGCATGTAAAGCTATGGTAAAGATGCTTTCTGCAACATTCAGTGGTCTTGATGAGGAAGGGATGCACACACAGACATACACACATACTGTACATACTGAGTCCCCCACATGGACTCAGTTGAGGTGGGGAGGTGCTGGTAATGGATAGAAATAATTCCCAGGAGGAAATCATCTTCCTCATCTTCCTCCTCTTCCCTCCTTCCTCTGGGTACTGGCTCAGAGTTTCCACTAAAGCCATGACGACCTGCTGAGCCGCTATCGTCTGTGGATGGAACCTATAGTCAGACACACAAGTGTACATACACAGAGAGACACACACACACATATGCACACACAAACATTAGCCCTGCCACAGCAATTCACTTTGACAGAATGAAAGAGATTGAGCAAGAGAGAAAAACTTGATTTTGAGGGAAGAAGAGAGAGAAAGAGGTGAAGCAATCATGATGGTACTTGTGTTGACTTGACTGAGTGAGTGTGTACTCATTCGGGAGCTGTGGTAGGATGCGAGTGCTAGAGCAGGACAGACTGCATGTGTGTTGAGAGGCAAAAAAAGTGGGTCTGGATGGGGATAACCCACCCATCGTGTTGTGGAATTGTTACCATGGTGAAGTTTTAAAGGATAACTCTCTCCATACACTCCCCTCTCTCTGTCTCCTCTACACTTCGTCCTCTCTCTTTAGGTATGCCTCTGTTCTTTCTTTCCTTTCCTCTCTCCTTCTTTCTTTCTTTCTCAATATAGTTTCCACATCTCGCCACCTCCACCCACACCCCCCTCCCCTCTCCTCTCCTGTGGTGGCCCCCGTCTTCCTCGGCCTGACATCTCAGACTCTGGTGGGTGCTGTTTGAGGTCACACAGACCTCAGGGCCAGAACCTGTGAGAATTACAGTTGACATGTATTCAATCATCATCCCGCCTCACAGGACAATGAGCAGCATTTGCCAACAGAGCCATATGTTTGCAACATGGCAACACCAAGAGATTATATATGTGATATTACAAGCCAAAAAGAAAGGTGTGTACATGTCTGTCAAATGTGAGTGACAAGTTTATGCTGTACTTTGTGACTGGCAGCAGAGTTTCTGCTGAAATGCAAATTTCAACACTGATTAACAGTGTAATTAAAACACTTTTCAGACATGGAATATGTCACATTGCTGGCTCCAGTTATGGGTGTCTCCTGAGTCAATCCCCCCATTAGATCCATCCATCTATCCATTTTCTACCGCTTAATCCGTCAGGGTCGTGGGGGAGCTGGAGCCTATCCCAGCTGACTATGGGTGAGAGGCAGGGTCTGGACCGGTCGCCAGTCAATCGCAGGGCTGACACACAAAGACAGACAACCACACACGCACACACTCACACCTATGGGCGATTTAGAGTAGCCAATTAACCTAACCCGAGAACCCACGCAAGCACAGGGAGAACATGCAAACTCCGCACAGAAGAGCCCAGACCAGGGTTCAAACCTGGAATCCTCTTACTGTGAGGCGACAGTGCTAACCACTGCCCCCATTAGATAAATCGATACATTTTTTTTGGTGTGTGTGTGTGTGTTTGTGTGTATCTTGCTCACAACATTTGATTTAGTCATGTGCCATGTTCAAAATTGAAATTCGTAGGTTGGACCAACCTGGGAAGATTGTAGTCGTGGCTTTTACGTGACTGATTAAAGATGAACAAAAAGCAGGTTGTGTAGCTGTCCATAGTATGATTATTAATAATTTACCATTAATTTGGTTTAGGCAGTTCACTCTTTACAAACACTTTCATTCAAATACTCATACCATAAACCATCAATAAGGTTACATTTTTTCACAGTCTTACAAGATGAAGATGAAGATGACAGTTCCTTGATTGCATTTATTTTCCTAGTCCAAGATTTTGTGAGTTGCAGTTTTGTGTGTGTGTGTGTGTGTGTGTGTTTGTAATCAATATCGGAGAATATCAACAGATGTTCAGAAATATGTTTGAAAACTGAAAAACTGTCTGAAACTACTGCCAGCCATGGTGCAAGGCCTTAATGTTTTAAATATACTCGTTCATAGTTTGACATACAGTCTGTAGTATATACATTCCTCACTAATCAAATAGCCATATACAGTATACTACATGTAATGTTGTCTTTTGTGTGTAGCATGAAGCGCAACTGAAAAATAAGATCTTAAAACATAGATCTATCACCTCTGGTCTCTGAGACCTCAAACAGAAGTAATGGTTGTAGCAGACTTCCGAAAAATGTTGTCAGATCTAAATCAGGTTTCAAAACCATTCTCAGAAAAGGAAGAAAGGTCATGAAATATCAAGGTGATAAAACATTGTTAAGTATATTTTTGCGGCCCTTTAAAGAGGGCTGTGGGTCTCCTGGACTCCCAAAAAGGATATCAGGCCTAAGTTAATTTATTTGTATAATCAAATTAAGGTAATGGTTTAAGTGGTTTCAGGCGCACATTATGATGATGATGATGATGATGATGATGATGAGGTTTGGTTTGGATCATCTATAAGTGTTTATGTAGTGCCTTGATTTATGTGCTGTTTGCTGAGAGCAGAGGATGCTGTGATGTGCTCATGAGTGTTGCCATGTTGTCATTTGTGTAAAATACCAGACCACCATCACATCTGGGTCTTCTCCTATAGCTGCTTCTGACAAGTACACACAATTAAAAATACTAAAGAAAACAGGTTAAATGCCCAGTCTGTATTTTTTAAACCATGTGTTTTACCATGTCTATGAGAGTTTGAGCTTTATTAAGACATTTTAGGGTAAACATGGGATATATACAAATTAGGGGTCCCAGTGTTCTGTAACTCTCAGTACAGTCACAGGATAGACCTGCTTCAATAGCCACAGGTTTTATTTTTATCACCACTATACAAGCCATGATTTATGATTAATAATTTGTCAATGTCACAAGGAATCATGATCTTCAAAACTGACTGAGACAGAAATATTTCCTGTGCACAGTGCTTGGCTTCTATTCCTCTGGTGATTTGACTGTCAGTAACTCAGAATGCAGAGATCCAAGATGATGGGTCGACTAATAATCTACAGAGATTTCAGGACTAAAGACTGATTGATTGCTCCATATATAATTCCAGATGAAATACGTCATTGTAGCCCCCAACAGTTCTGCCTTTTGAGAGAAATCTTCTTCACAGTTTTGATTCCAAGAAATTGAACTCATGTTGCACTTCCTTTTTATGTGTTTCCACGTGTCATGGATTGGTTGGGTCTGTATGAAAAATGTACACCGAATCGTACACACTGCTGGGCAATCCACTAACTTCACTCATGATATTCAATTCAGTGCTGCGTTCAGTGCATTTAGGAAGCAGGTAGAGTCTAATGAAACCTATCGAGCTGCATCACGTGAGATGTAGGATCCAATGATGTGGGGGTTTGATCCATATTAGGGATTAAAACTCTCAATCTCAGCCTTTGTCGCTTCCATTTGACCATTCTTTTTTAAATCTGTATCCCACTGCCCTTTAAAGCTTAAGCTTTTTTTTTTTTTTTTTTTTTTGTAATCAGCCTCTCCTTATACTCCTTTGGTCAGTGAAACACACGCTCGTATAATGGTGCAGGTCCATATATCCTGTGTGAAGCAGGAAGTCTGCTGGTCATTCTTTACTGCTCCTGCTGTCCTCTCCTCTGCTTCAAAGAGTTGCTATTATCAGAGTAATGGTTTTACTTAGGGGACTCGTGGCTTTTATCTGAGAGTTAAATGAGAGCTGTATGTTAGTAATGGGTTCTTCCTGACTAGCTGGAAATCTGGTGGTATTGATTGTTTGGCTGTGGAGTGATTTGCATCAAGTGGGGTGTATTATCAAAGGTATGTGTTTCAGGATCAGCTTTTCTTTTAGTTTTACACACGCTGGCCTAAACACTGATTTCATTGCAAGTGTGATAATTAAACTGACCTTAAAGTTGAAAGATTTACTGCTGTTTGAGAAATCTGTCTCTGAAAATCGTTTGAAATCTGCCTTGCTTCACAATCATTCACTGACATACACACACTACAAACTACATTCCAGTCTCAGATGACAAGTGTTTTGAACAGGATTGTATCTTAACCTGAAGCTGGTTAGAAAACATTTCCAGACGCTGCAGTGGAAACCCAGCGTTTTTCTGGTAAATGAGCATGGCGGCATTTATCACAAAAAGAGACTACGAGTGGCTATCAAAGAAAAACAGGCCTTGCCGTGCGCTGCTTCCTGTAATGGACGCCACGCATGATGAAGAAAGTACTCCCTGAGTCTTGTTACATAATGAAAACAATGACTGTGAGTGTTGACATAATGATCACACCATCAGTCATGTGTTATCAGTTAAATATTGTCCATGCTGTGATGGATGCTTATTATCCTGTTAATCTTCAGCATACACTTAAAAAAGTAGGTTAAGGTAACACTAAACTTTTTATTAGTTTCTAAACTACATTTATATCTCTTTTGCAGTCAACTAATTTTAAATGATAAGGAGCGAGAGATTCATGGTGGTGAAGGAAAACTAACGGGATGTTGCAGGTACGTGCACAGGATGTTATTGATCGATACATCAAAGACAGCAATTACATATAACAGCATAACTTCATATGAAATAAATAGCCAAGAACCTGATCTGTGACACTGTGTAACAACCCTCACAATATTCACTTTTTAACTCATTCCATTTATATGAACACTGAAAATCTAATCACATGGTCTATTTAGTAGCTGTTCTAGTCATTTCAATCACAGTCTTCTTCAGCAGATGGAGTTTGCCCAGATGTGATGGAATAGTTAAAATCTCCATTTTTCTGAGCACTTCAAGGATTTCCTGTCATTTGCCTCCAGGATCAAGAATTAACTCACAATCTCATATGAACTTTGTCACTACAGATTCTAAACTTTGTACTTATTAATGAATATGTATTATCGTATGTAGCAAAACCGGTTGTGCATGACTCAAACCACTGTGAGAATACTTTAAACTGGCAAACAGCCTCTCCTCATTACTGCCAGTCACTTTCTCCTCAATTTTCAAGCCATTGCGGGCCCTGTGGAGCTGTCCGCTGTGTGTAGTTGAGATACATTTATTTTCTCTTGTGCTCAGTTCCAAAACACAAAGCTACATAGTACAGAGTGAACTGTCCTGATGCACGGGTATATTATGCATAATGTGAAGAAAAAACATACATTTACATCATGTTATCATCAAACAACTCTGCATTAAATGAAATATTACATACTGATGATTGATGGCCCAGAGGACTGCGTTTGAAAGTTCACCTACACCCTGGTTTGGTTGTGGTTGGTTCAGTAAATTAATCTGTGAAATACACTGAGTCAGTCAGTGAATCCGCTAATGAATTAAACAATCACTGTGACATGAGAGAAAGAGAGAACAGGTGAAGAATGCTGCTGTGTACTGTAGGTCACAAGACTTCAGCACATAGCCTGGTATGACTAAACGGTGTATGAAAGATACACCAATTTCTTAAGTAATTTCACATGTATTCACAATGTATTTTTTGCTTTTCTCTTGTCATTTCTCGCCATGTAATTTCTCTACTGACCAACCACTAAACTAAAACATTGTTTTATGACATGAGCATACATGCCATCGTGTTATATCACGTAGCAACACACAGCACACACGCCTCACCAAGTGAGACCAGCCTTAGCTCAACTGTAGAACTGACGTAGAGCAGACAAAGTGTGAATAGCGTTCATAAGCATGACATTAGTTACTGTTTCACCAAAGCCCTGCCCTCCATATATCAAAGTGTGTTATGTAACAGGTCTTCAAAAGGATACTGAGAAGATATGTAGAAATTATGTGTCACTTATTCCCAAATCAGACATTTTTTTTGTGAGCTGCAGTGCCAGACATGATGTGGTAATGGCAGCTTGATGTTTAAAATTAGAGGCTGTGGAAACTCAATTTACCACTTGGCTGTACCTGAATTTGAAAAAGATACATATTCACTCTAGTTCTGCCTTCAAGCCAATGCTGCCCCAGCTGATTGTTCTCAAACAGTGGGGCGTGATGGGAAATTTGGAAGACACAATATGACACGCAATAAAAGACATGAACTGGAAATGAACCCTAGGAACACATGCGTACATAATGTGCACTCTGGAACACTGCATTACAGGGATATCCTGCAGTTTAATACTTATACAAATTATTTTTGGGAAGTTTCTCTACTGGGGGTTTTAACAAGAGAAATAGAACAAAGCCTCCAGCCTCCCTTTGTTTCTGTATTAGCTTTGTTGTTGTAGGCTAAATGTTATCTACACCTTGTTTTATCCTTTTAATTAGCTTTATCTTCATGCTTAATTTTTAGATTTCTTGATTGTGGATCTCCTGCAGCAATGACACAACTCTCACATCTTATTTGAGACCTGGATAAGAGCCTTTGATGATGTGATATGTGTGCTTTAACCCATTACATTATCAGTATGTCCTGCTGTCTGACCACTCTGTGGACCTTTCTCTGTGCTCACTGGTCTTATCTGAACAGACAGGCGAACATGTGACAGAGGAAGTTTGGGTCAAATTCTTCACTCTCTGCAACACCTCCACCTTTGGTGTGAGGCACACTGGTTCTCTCATGCAGAAATGCACCCACTCTCTTTCACAGACACTTATACGAACACAAACCACCTCTGTGATTTGTTGACTCGGTGGCCATAATTATTTGCATAACACACTCACACATAAACCAAAGCCCTGCTTTTCCTTTGATTCAGACGTGGTCAGTGGCCAGACATAATCGCCTGCGTGATCTTTAGTCTCAGGGGTCAGAGTGCAGAATGTCAGGTCCAGGATCCCAGAAGTTCACGGGTCACATTTGACCCTCCAGGTCTACGGTCGCAGAACCAGCTGGAAAGTCATGTATGACTTTCCAGCTGGTTCAAAATGTTCTATCAGTACAGTACCACAGAGACCAAAGCACACACACTGAGAGGCTGTCAGCTCTGCATCTCAGATATATCACTGTCAGTGACCTGTAAACCCTGCTTCCTACTTTAACACTACAAAGGGAATCCTATATGCTTTAGTGCTGTCATTCCAAACAGGATGCCTGCTAAGTTAGTGATAAGAGACTGAAAGAGCATCCATGATGTAATACCCAGCATCTTACAAAGGGAAATGCATACCTGCTAATGGGGTGGTATTTAAAATTAGCCTTCATGTTAAAGCCTCTGCAATCCTGTTTTGTCGCAGCTTCTAAAGAGAGGGCCTGTCCGTCTTTCGTTTTTCATTCCTTTCCCAGCAGGCCTGGTGGAGATAAAGCAGGGAGAATATAGGCCATGCTGTTGAAGCGCACATATATTTCATCCAGAGGTCAGAGTGGACAAGCCACAGCTGTCCAGGGTGAGATGGACTAGTGCCTACAGTGATCAGTAATCCAGAGGTTCCAGCCACCGCATCCCACCCCCCTCCCTAACCTGCTGACCCACCCACTAATCTCTCACTCAACGGGTCTTGGACCTTTTCATTCGTGGTCACCTGATCTTTCACACTAATTCTGTCTGACCCAGAAACTGGACTTGGACTTTTTTCCTCATCTCAGTGTGTCTATGTGTATTCCTTGTGTGTGGGCATCCGTTCTCTCATTATCATACTTATTTTACCTTGTATTTCTTTTTTCATCCTTTAAAGTCATCTCCACTCTTGATTATTAACAGAAATGTATACATATATATATTTGTGAAAGAACAAAATTTGAAACCAGATAAAGGCCACATTGAGACTGACTTCAGCCCTGCATTAATAAATAAATGCCCATTCATTCATATGAATTATACCAGCTTACTAAAGTTTTTCAGATTTCCAACATTTGCCAGTTACCACTAAACACAAAGTGCAGCTGAGACTGATGAAAATGTCAAAGGTCTTGCAGGTATTTGGTCATAAACCAAAAGTCGAGGTTCATATTGGGCTCCCACTGATAAAGTAATGCTTTATATGAGGCTGTGTGTTTATTCATGGCAAATTCGAAGGTAATGCTTTTTCCAGTAATCATTGGCAAATTCAAGGATGTATTTAAATAAGACAAAAATCTAGCAGTAGTGTAACAAATCCAGTGTACTTACAGAGAACATTTTCAACATGATGATATGCACAAAATCTCTGTATATATTTCACACCAGAGCAAATCTCTGATTTGTTGAGACTTGTGATTTTTCTCTGGTTTGAATTTTGTACTTCTACCTCTCATTTAACGACCAAGCAACAGAGTCAGCTCAAAGGTTGACTCTGAGAATTGAAGACAGCTCCACTGAAGAAGGAGTTCTGGTGGTATTAGTTTAACCCTCAGCATAACGGGCGGATAAAGGTCAGTTGGCTCTCTTGTTCCCAGTGTAAAACTCTTACCTGTCATGTGAACAAATTATGTGAAGTCTCTTTTTTGGAAGTGGAAGTACATTTTAGTACTGAGTTGATGGACCTTTGCTTTTGTTGTAAGTTAAGTGAATCATGTTTCAGCTAGATTGGTTTGCCTTGTCTTAGTGTGTGCTTTGAAGACAGTGATTAACGCCTTTAGGGCAACTCCATCCTCACTTTGTGTCAGACATAGTATGAGTCAGTTCAGAAGGCCAACACACCTTTGTTGGTTGAGAACTACTTTGCTAAGACCATGTCTGTTCTCACTAAAACTATGCTTGTCTTTAGTTTATGTCTTTTAGTAAGATAACCCTTTTGAAAGCAGCCTGAAAACTGGTCTGGTCGTTTTTTAGACTTTTGTCTTGGCCTTATCAAATAAAACATGTTTTTGGATGCTACAGTTTTGTTTTTTGTTTTATCTGACTTAGGCTGAGGCGAAGGAGATTCGTCCAGCTGCTGTCTTCTTCCCAAAGTCTTCCCCGCTACCTTTTCACTAGCACCCTTATTGGCCTGCCCTAGGGATACCCAGTGAAACCACTATGGTTAACGACAGCTTCCCTCTAATGTAACAGTTGTTATAGTTGGTGGACGTTATTTAACTTGCAAGTATAATTTTGCTGCTAGGAAAATATTAATTTAGTCTATTAATTGAGTCTAGACCAGCTGAGACCAAGCCTTCGTCTATGGATCTGCCTAAGTCACACACAGTCTGTACTTTTACATCACTGAGGAGTTGTTTCCGCCTGTTTCCTTTAGGCCCGTAAGGCTTTCTTAATCTAACATCGAGGTCCGGTTTTCTGGCCTTTTTGACACTATTCTCTGATTGCAGTGTGAGTGCCTAATATTAACAATTCACACCATAAAAATGATGAAATGAAAAATCCGCCTGTCTGGGGTGGAGACGTTGATGAGACGCTACAGATGATTTCTCTCCAGTCGGATTTGGTTACAGGAGTTGTGGTCCAGTTGAGGTTTAACACACACTTTCTGGAGAGTAAAGTGTAATCCTGCAGTGATTGATAGAAAACAGACTGGACACTCACCCAGAACTTGCCAAGAACACTGCCAAGACAAATGTTCAAAGGGTGTGGCTAGCATTTCAGGTACTGCAGATATACTTTATTATACCGGCCTGTTTTACTTCAGAAACTAATTTGAAGTGAAACATTCCAAGACAAAATACATCTTCAAGTCATGTTTAGCTGATACATGGTATCAGCCCTTGAATCAAAAGCCAAGACAATGCCTTCCAATTAAATTTAAACTGAAAATTTGAATCTAAGGCATCTAGAATTAGCATAGCGATTAGAATGTTATCACTGATTACCCAATGCATTACTGGAGAAAGAAGATTTATATTTCTGTTAACGCTGAAGTACCTTGGAGTATCAGCAGCCTGTCAGTTTTATATATAAAAGAGATCCATTATGGCCTGATTGTCATCTGATGTGTGTCTTTCACCATGTGTGGCAGATGGGAATTTATGATCGTTTACTCTTTGCAGTATCTGCTCAGAATCATCTCACATCATTTCCTTTCTGGATAACATCAGATTAAGCAATGTATCCTGACAAGTATTCTGGTTATTGTTATTAGCCACCTCATACCTAATGAAAGATCCTGTCAAAATATTAGGCACATACATGGTTTGGATGAAAATGTCTCATAAGCCAAGATGATATGGGCATAGGTTAGGGTTAGGAAATCTGGGTATTGTAACAAGAGTATGTGGCAGTGGGAAAATTTCAGTCTGGGGCCATAAGGATTCAGTATGTTCTGCTTACCTTACTTCACCTCTGTTTTGCCGTTCAGTATAATAGCTCTTTTTCAAAAAGAGCGGTCAGCAAGCATCTTATCTTGCAGTGACCTCTAGATCTTTGATGGCTGTTTTTCAGTAAAATTTGGGGGAAAAATTGGGCTCTGCTTTTCAAGGGAACTCTCACTCTGAAAACATGAGTTCCCCCTTACCAAACACATACATGAACATTAAATCTCAGCAAAGTCAAAATTGTGGTGGAGGGAGCTGCAGCAGTAAACAGTACTGGCATGAGTGTGTCAGTGGAGGAACTGAGAGAAACAAAAACTTAACTAATGGCGTTCTCCTCTGAGGTCTAACTAGATATGGTCTGGCTGAAGGAATTGCATTATGATCACAATACGTTGTGTCTACATTGACACCTTGCACATTTTTACTTATCCAGATCCAGATCCAGCCACTGTAAAAAAGTATGTGGCTTGACTTTTTCAATTGTAATTGGTACCTTATCTGAACTTGTTCAAAACAAACTCATATCCAGCATAAGAGTGTTTTTACGGTGTTATTCTTACCATCAGTCGACTGTTAATGGAATTATTTTGTTGCATTAAATCCATCCCCTCCTGAAGGCCAGAATCTGTCACCAAAGCTGGAATCTACTTCCATAATTCTACACCCTACATACAAAAACTGCTTATATTTGTGTTGTTCTGATAGTATGAAGTAGAGACTAATAGAGGGACTCAGTATTAGAGAGAGTTGGCTGCTGCACAGCAGTAGTACACTTGGGATCTCTTGTTTCATCCTCTGATTTCTGAACACTAAGTATGAACACATGAGTGTCAGAGCCCTTTCTTCCCCTTCGATTCCCCAACTTTTCCCTGCGTTTCACATTTACCTTCTTGTGTTACACCTTCCTGTCGCTCTGTCCACCTTCCCTTTCCTCCTTCCTCTGACTTTCTGCCGGCTCACACAGGGGATAACTCCAACTCCAAACACGGCAGAGTTAAAACAAACCCATATTGGCGCAGTGAAAATAAACCACTTTCTCCTTTTTCTCTCTCTCTTTCTCTTCCTCTCTTTCCCGCTCTCTCCCTCAATCCCCCCCTATTTAGCCACAGTGAAAATAAACTGCTCGGCCTCTATTTATTTTACATAGGAAGACCTGACCACCACTGAGATTCCTCCAGGCCATTTCAACCTCAACCTGCTCAATTTCCCTGTTAGAACAACTTAATCTGGCACCCCATGCTGCTAATTTGTGACATGCAAATGTATGAAGGAGTCAGTTTGATGTCAGTATCCTTGGACACCAAAGCCCACCATCGTAATTTGATGATTACTTTTCACTTGAACCCAAAGCAATCATGATTTCCTATTCAAGAATTTTTCTTTTAAAGTGCAACATGTGCAGTGGTGATGCACTCTCCTATGTCAAAATCCTTTAAGGTCAGTGGTGAAACTATGCAGCTTTTTCCTCTATTCCTAAAAAAGATGACACATTACAGATGCCAGGAAATGCAGCATGTATGTGGACGTAAGCGAACCCCAGTCTCATGCGCAGGGAGATGCAGGGAGAATAATGATAGGTTTGCACGTGGGTATGTTACGGCCAAACATGCGAGGGGGTTTCAGCAAGTGTTAATGACCCAGGAGTCCCATGACACACAGAACTTACTCATTTTGGCTTCGGAGGGTGAAAGAACTCAGTTGCTGTGGTTACATGAGCCAAATGTTTTCCGTCCAAATATAACTGATGGCCACGACCAATGTTTTTCATGAGCACTGAAAAGAAATGATGAAATAAGGTGTTTCTGTTTACATACTTCAACGTAAGTGATTAGAAAGAAGAGCTCTGATACACATAATATTCTGAATCCCGCTCTCTGGGCTTTAGAAATCAATGGTCTAATACTGGTTTTCACATATGGTTTTCGCTAAACAAGAATACCAGCAATGACACCCACCATGTTTGAGAATTTCCTGGGAACTAATAGAAGCTGTATGTGTAAACATGGATACTAAGAAATGTAGATATTAAGAAAAGAGGAAGCAGTTAGAGGTGAGTAATTGGAGACTTAATTTGTTTATTTTAATAATTAAAATTATTGTTGTTGTTGTTTAATTATTTAATTTTAATTCAATATTCTATCATCTCTTTATTTTGCACCCTTTTCAACCTTCTTGCCCATTTTGTCTTAAAACTATCTTACTCAATAAGTTGCAAACAGCAACAGAAAATCATGGATGGCATCAACAGAGCTATACATATAAGCCGACTTATGGAAACAACAACCCCTACATTAACACATTTTGTTAAACTTTGTGATGCGTCCCGCTATACATCACTTGCTATTGATAGGTTAGTGCAAAACTAAATACTAAACTAAATAAGCCCCACACCTAGCAATAAATCAGCTAACAGGAACAGTGTGTCAGACACAGGGGAGTGAGGTACTGGATTGTATTTCAACATACAGTACAGTGGTTTATATTTCTCTGTTCACTCAGTGTAAATACAGTTAATGTCTTTTTTTATGATTGCAGATTGATAGCAGTACACTATCTCTGCCATCAACTGGAGAAAGTTGGCAGGTGAGCACACACCACATACATCCACAGCATCGATTTCTCCATGTTTTATTTATGAATTCTCTTGTGCTACATCTCTTACTCCCGTGTGCACCTTTCCGTTCTCCCTTCTTTGTTGTTTCTCAGCATCCTCCCACCTCTTTCTCCCTTTCGCTCTCTGTCTCACCAGCAGACTTTCTTTGAGCTTCTGTTACTTTCATGTCTCCCTCCTGTTCTCAACATCCCATCCCTCTCCCGAGGAGCTCCCATATCTGTTTCTCCATCTCCCTCTCCTCTCACACACTGCCAACTCTCCTCTGCTGTCCAACTACACCATTATATCATCATCATCATGCACATACAGCATAGCACATTGTTCAACAGTAGGGTTTGAATTGTGTAAAAAAAAAAGACAGACCACCTTTTGTCTTGTAAAATCACTACCAGGTTGTCTCCACTTTGTTGGCCAGGTCTGTATTTGGTTGATAAACAGCACTGTCTCCGCTTCTTCTCCCTTCCCAGAATTCCATTTACTCTGAGACGGTTGTTACTCACCGAATGAATCATTAATCACTTTGTACAGTCTTTGAGGGTTTCTGCTTTGGAGGTAACATACACACTTGTTTCATTTAGAGGGTCTAATATGTTAGCTTTTTGGTTAACATTATTTTTTCAGGCTTGAATGAGTCTTTCTCCTTCGCTTTTCTTGCTCACTGGAGTGAACAGATCTGTTGTCCCCTCAGTGAATATATTGCTAACAAATTGCCATCCTCTCTGACAGCTTACATTGTTTCCCCTAGGACAGTAGCGGGAAAGGGCTGAATATGCCACAGATATTGTGCATCAAGCCAATATGTGCTACAGTTTGTGTTGTGAAAGACTCCTATTCTTTTCAGGACACTGACCTTAACTCCAATAGTAAAAGGATGGTTGGACTGTCTACTCAGTGCTGACAGCATGTTAAATACAATGCATAAGGGAACACAAGCGCTGTATGTAAAATGTGGATGGGATATGTGCGTGTGTGTGTGTATGTGTACACACTTCCAAGAAATGTAGACAGAGAGCTCATTCATCTGTGCTGCTTGTGTGAGGTTTTAAATGGAGATAGTGGGTCTGTGGTGTGTCACTTTGCCGGATCAAATGGGGAACACATTGAGGGAAAAACTGTGTGTGTGTGTGTGTGTGTGTGTGTGTGTGTGTGTGTGTGTGTGTGTGTGTGTGTGTGTGTGTGTGTGTGTGTTTAAATATCCAAACTAGCAGACAACCACATGGCAACATCTGGCCATGCATCCTTTACAGCTCCTTCAGCACAAAGAAAGACAGTATTGTTTTTAGGCAATTGGACTTACACACACAAACATCTTGCATGTGCATGTGTGTGCGATTGACCTACCAGGATGTATGTATGCAGTGGAGTGTTTATGTGGGCAGGTTAGTGCAGAACAGCTAGAGTGTTTGTACTTTTAACAAATCAATATATCACTCAAATATGTCCATTTGACGCAGCTGAATTTTAGAGTCTGAAAATGTCAAAGATTCATTAAAACATAAAAAAAAACAATCTTTAAATTTTCTCATAACTAATAAATAAATCAGATGCTTCACACCGTTTTGCTGTCTGAAAACAAACAGACAGCAAATGTAAGGAGCAGGAGGCCTTAAATAATCAAAAGTCAAAGGCTGTTATCAAGCACCGTGAAGCCGTACTTTCTACCGTAACTGTCTACTGCTGCAAACTGCAACTGCTAAACTAAACTGAGTTTGTGCAGATCTGGGTTTACACGGTACCTGTCGCCTTGACAACATGACCCATGGTTGCCTTGTGACATCATTGCTGGGTCTTATTAGGTTGCTGGGGAAAATCCCCTGCTCTCAGCCCAAACAGCCAGACCACCACGCTTCACATCAGCTAGATGGCCTTCTAGGAAACACTCTTTGTTTTGGTGGAAACTCGTACACACATTAGCATGTGCAAGCTCTCTAACATGAAAATGCACACACAGATGTTAGACATGTTAAAGCATACATGCATGTAGACTACGGTGTGCTTACTTTGCTGAAAGCATAAATAAGACTTTTCAGGTTCTAGTATATGAGCATTCATGTTTTTCTGTGTTTATGATAACACACACACCTACACACACTCACACACATACATGCACATGGACACATGCAGAGCACAGCAGCTGTGAGCAAAGACAGCCAAATACTTCAAGTGTCTCACTTCTTAGAAAGAAGAGAACTGCTCCAACTTTTCTGAGTCTACCAAGAGTTTTAAAGCGACACATACATGCTTCAAACATACAGCAAGTCAATTGTTCAGCATAAAGGCTGTCACTTTCTCCTTCACTGTTTTCAAGAAAAGAAGTTGTTAATGAGTAAAACAAACAAAAAACAATTCATCCATTTCTTTTTTTTTCACTCAAAAATTGGAAATTCTTGTCAATTTTCTCACGTCCACATATTTGCACATGTTTAAAATTTGTACACAGCCTCCAAATTTACAACTGTGGCAGTTTAGACAACAGACAGACTTTTTTAATACACTTAACTTCACAAACATGGTACAAATTTGTTTAGCAGAGATGAGAGGAAAATATTCTGGAATTCAGTGGCATTACTGAGCCAACTACCAGACACACAAACGGGAACAAAGAAGAGAACATTTGCTAATGAGTCTCCAAACAACTTGGCATGTTTGATGATTCATCTGTCAGTAAATCCTCACAGTGAGTGTGCATGTAAGTCTGTTTGTCTGTGGGTGCTGCTGAAATGCCAAATCGCCCTCATCAATATCGCCCGATGGGAAAATGAGCTCTTGCCCTGTATCTAATTGGAACATGAGCCAGGGCAAACAGGGGTGTAGCCTCCTAATGCAAGGCGTGACTCCGCCAGGGTGTGGTGCCTCGATCGCTGTGTGAATTTATCTGCAACTACGTGTGTGTGTGAGAGGGAGAGAAAGTGTATGTGTGTGTGTCTCAATCTGGTGTATCGCAGTGTGTTTGAAAGATGAGGGGGATGAGAGAGAAGAGGGAGGAGGAAGATGACAAGACAGACGAAAAAGTGGTAACAGTGGAGGGAGGAAGAGGAGCACACTGAAGGAGACGAGGACTGGGAAATTAGAAGGACAGAAAGAAAGAGGCAGAGTGGGCGACGAAGGGGAAGGAAACATTTGTGACAAGGCTTCACTGACTGCCTGGGTCGAGAAACTGATTTATTGTTTAACTGCCTTAAAAAGCAGCGACATAAAAAAGAAAGAAGTTGTAGTTCTAGTAAATAAAAACAGTCAAAACCATGGAAAACGGATTTAGTGTTTTACTAAATCTCAAGTACGAAAAAAAATCACAGCATAAATTAATATAAGCAAAAGAATGAAAAAAAATTCAGCTAAGGCACTGTTAAACTAAACTGATATTAACACAGGGACTGCTTAACATAAAGCTAGTATGAGAAATGTAAAGCAAAAACACAGGGTAGTCCAGCAAAACACAACATAATGTGACATCAGTGGCCAAGCGCTGCATTGGCCAATGAGGCATATCCCTGCACATTACGGGGTGATTCTGCTGTTTACCATGCAATCGTCATGGCAGAAAAAAATAATTGTCCCCATGATAACTTTCCAGAGCAGTAAAATCCTGCCTCACAGTATAAATCTTTGTGTTTTGGCATCAGATGAACCTTCAGACTTATGGATCTATTGCTTAAACTGGCCTTTCCAGACTGTTCATTTTCTCACAGGTAGTTAAAGCAACACCCCTCGACTGACGCTGCTCATTTAAAGATTAAATGAAATAGCCAAGAGCAAAGGCCCTGCTTCAATAACTGGTCACCTTGAAAAGATTTTAGACTGAAAACATTTGAATCCTTTCTCATTGGGTCTACAGAACTTAAATAAATAAATAATATGAAGTGAAGAATTTTATTGGAAAGTCAATTTCAGATGCATTTTGATGTGGATGAGTTAAAAAAATCTTTCTATTAGTCTTAAAAGAAGTCAGATTAATACGTAAAATGCACTGTACAGGCTCCAGACCGTTTGTAAGCAGTCATTAACTGTTCCTGTCATCCAGAAACGTGCTTGCTGAATGCTGTCACCCCTCTCTATTCCATGATGCCATTCTTCTTCGAGCGGGGCTGTTGCTTTGGTTAATCACTCCCATGAGATCACTTCAAAGCCAGCTCCGAACTCCACTGAAAACTGTCTGTTGATGGTGCCTGGGTCAGAGTGACACATACACACAACATTCACACATCGAGGCATGCGTGCACCGGCACACGGTCACATGCTCGGAGCACAGAGTCCCGTCTGTCCGCGCTGCCAGCTGACATCACCTTTTTATGAAGTGCACCCTGTTTTACACTGGCGAGGGTCTTGTTTGGATTGGGCTGAGCCATGAACTGAGCCAGGCTGAAACTAATACTGCTGAAGGGAGGATCCGGGGAATGAAACCTGGAGCGGTGACTAAGAGAATGTAACCAGACCTGAGACTGGGGCATTTTAGATCTGAGGTAGTTGGGGCTGGAGCAAAGGTTATTAGGCTAGGCAGACCATCTAAAGCTGAAGATGGGATTGATTTAGGGGTGGAAGGGGGTGGGGGACTCAGGTCCTGGCTTTGAACACAGGTAACTAACTAAATACGGGTAGTTGTGGGGGCTTAAGGGCAGGACCCAAAAGGGGGGAAGGGGTTTTGAGGTCTGGACTGTTGGGCTTGGTTTGGCCTTTAAGTTGTTGGATAGAATTATGACAGAAAAGATGGAGCTACAGAGGTAAAGAATTTTACCTCATTTTACTCATTTTATTTGATTTATAGTGGGCTCTGACTTCATCTCAGACGGCACTTGTTGGAGGAGGAGAGAGCAATTTTATTGGCATCCTATCCAGATCCTTTTTTCTCAGCTGGATTCACACCAGCAACCATCCAGGCACCTTCCGAACCAGACGCTGGACCTGGGCTGGAGAATCAATCCGAGGCTGACACTCCAGGAGCTGAAATCAAATCATATCACATCATTAATCTCACTCATTTTACGCCACTAATCATGGCTGTGACGGGGGCATGGCGCTGCAGTGAGCGGGACATTTTCCAGCAGGCTCTCTGCACACTCTGCAGCAGGCATTTTAAAGGATTAGACGGACCTTGTGGTATGGTGGTATGTCTCTCAGCTGCTCCCACCGCAGTTAAAAGGTTTTTGTCACCATGCGTCTGGGTGCATAGCTGTGGGCATGTGGATGAGTGAGTTTGGGTAATGATAAAAACACCAGAGAAAACAGACAGAGCTGGGGAAAACATTTATTTATCCTCAGTGTACTTGTTGGTAATCAAAAGTTCTTTTTTTTCTCCAGATTTTATAAAGAAATTCTTTTAAAAACATTTATTGCAGTTGCAGCAAACAGAGGCAGCTTATAAAATCAAGCAAGTGTTCAACTGCAGCAGTCGCTCATTACAAAGGACGTGGAAAAAGAAAAAAAAGCCTTTTTCACCAGATCACAGTTTAACATGTCACAGTAGAAAAAGCACAGGTGTAAATAATGAAATGAATTGAAAATGAATGATCTTTAGTTTCAGGGACCTGGTATTGTTCCTGCTGGCTCACCATCACACTGTCATGACTTACTGTGTTAATTCAATAGAAGGCAACCATCATTAATATTATTACTAACACCTGTGCTTTTCCTACTGTGACACGTCAACATGTCTGCTGTTGGAAAGGTCTGCATATTTGTTTCTGTGACTTAAAGCACTGAAAAATTACATTTGGAAATGTCCCATTTAATTCACAGACTTTGAGGTTAACAGTTTTCGCAGTTTTCTCTTGGAATAGTTTTATCAGTTAGACAGTCCCTTTTTCCAGTCTCTATGCTCCTTTTTCACTGCTGTAGGCTTTTCTCCTGCCATCGTCTGTACAGCAACACACAGGTGTAGCCTAATTGTGCTCCAAACCGGCCCGCACAGCTGACTTCATTCAGCTGATTATCCTGCAGGACCTGGAAGGACACAGTGGAACAAAAGAGTAGTGCACGTGGCATCGCACTGCTTTGTACAAACTATCCCCACAACGTGTCACATTTTATTAGATACAAAAATTACAGTTGCGTCAATTATACAGGAAGAAGGGAGTGAGGCGGAGATTCTGGACACAGCTTAGACCTTTTTCACAGCAGAAATTTTTGATTTTTATTTTAGTAGGAAAGCACACGTGTTACTAATAACATTAACAATGGCTCTGTTCTATTTAAGTGGCCCAGTAAACCATGACAGTGTGACAGAGTCAGCATGAGTCATACCAGGACCCTGAATCTGAAGCAGCTAAATGAAATTCAGCAGCCTTTATCATCATTATTATCATGATTATTTTTTCTGACAACCTGTGCTTCTCATACTGTGATGTGACAAAATGTTTGCTGTGAAAATGTCTATCACCCCCTTGTTCCAGCAAGCCAAATCACAAACGTATCCACTGAGAGCTGTGAATAATGTCCTCAGAATATTTGTTAGTTCACCATTCCTCAACTTATAACAGCAGAATTTGGGTGCAAACCCTGACCATGGCACATTGCATGGCACCTGATCACACGCCCCTCCACCAAAATTAATTTTCAAGTAAAAGAAAAAACTTGTCACCCACAATAGGTTTATTCTTTCAGTATGTGAGTTTTTCAAGAAGTTTCTTATATCCTGTCCAGTGTCCTGTCGTAATCTGTGTGCAGAAGGTTTGGATAAGTTTCAGACAGCATCTCCGCTGTAAACAAAATACATTTCAAATCCAGCTTAAACTTAAAAAGTTTTGTCACACTTTACTCTGTCACAGCACAGAGTCTGAAACACAACAGGCTGAAAAACATGAAAGTTCAGTGAATTAAAGCATTGACTTTGTACTTAGTCAATCACCGCGGGATTCAGTCTTAGGATCAATTTGTTCTATTACCTCTTATAGATCTATCAGATTCTCTTTTTTTGTCTCATGCCCTAAAGTCTGACATTGGTTGCTGACAGTACACAAGTCTGATCTCTGATCTGAGCTGAGGTTATGTTTTGAATGTCACTTATATCACCAAAGGTCTTACTGGCAACTTTACATAAATGTTCTTTAATAATGTCCAATTACTATAACACTCCTGATGGCTCCTGATTTTACTCACTCATAGCCAGTAACCTCATATAGGAGAGGTAGAGGAAGTGGCCCTTGATGACCCCCGTGATGAAAAGTTTACCTACAGTCTGTAGGATTTTTTTTAAAAAACTCAATCTAGTTGTAAACTGACTTAAATCTATTTGGTATCAATTAATTTTATTCACTTTTGTAAATGTTTTCCTGCATCAGCAGACATTCTGTTCACCTGTTGCCCACCTCATGCTCACACGACTTGGATGAATTAGTTCTTTCACCATATATTACAGGATAAAACTCCAGGATGTAAAGAACAAATGGAAATGCCACTCAAATTTATGTCTGCATGTCTGAGAATCTGCAGTTGCTGTGGGAAGAGGTTTGGGCAAAAGGAGAAAGATTTCAAAGTGAGGTCATGCAAGTTGCAATATGAGTATGTATCACATCTATAACTACTGATTCCCAACTATTAGTGGTATTGTGGCTGACTACTGTATTACAGTTATTCACCACTAGCAATGATCAGCATAATTTGGTTTTGGAGGCTGCTGAGAGATAAAGTGGACATAATGCTAACTGGAGTGAGGGAATTATAGGAACCTTGTTGTTCAGTAAGCGAGTTGCTCAATGAGATAGTTTTGGTCATGGATATGTTTTCCTCTTTTCAATTTTTCAACACATACTTACAGCCACTGATATGACACTGCTGACCAGTGCTAGAGTCAGTTGTAGATGCAAGAAAAAAAGCTTTGAAATGCTCCATCTTGACCACATTTAATAACAGGCAGCTAATAACAGAGACACAAGCTAATTGAAACTGTTGTTATGAGATTGTGTTAATGATTAAAAACTGCAAAAAGAGAATTGAGCATATACATACAAAAATCATTATTTCTGCAAATGGGTGTGATTGTCACAAGATATATTTTAGAAGAGTGATGTGAAAATAATGTGAATCATCTAAAGATTGATGGATTCTTAGAACGCTTTATTTTTTAAAGCTTCTTGGAATGCTCTGAAGGGACTAAGCAGCTTCACGGTTGTTGTTTGCCAATAGGAAGCACTTATAGGGATCATGGTCAGTTTATTTGGTCAGCACTGGAATGTGTTTATGACAGACTGACACATTTTTCAACACGAATTTGGTCCCATTTTCTCTCAAAGGGGCTGTCAGACTGATCCCTCTGCTTAAGAGTCTTTGGTCAAAACAAAGTTTCCAGAAACTGTTAATCATCTGTGCCCCCAGAATGAAGAAATACAATGTGATGAGGGATGCTAGTGAAGGAAAATTGGTAATTATACTTTCTCTGGGCCAAAATCATCCACAGAGCTGAAGAGCATATCTCTGGGTGTGTGGTAACAAGGTGCCTTAGTAAGGTTTGGGGCCACCACATGCAGTCAGAACAGCTTTAACACACCTTGGCATTGATTCTACAAGGCTCTGAACTCTACTGGAGGAGTGAACGCCATAAGATATTCCCTCATTTGGTGTTTTAAGAAAACACCAAATGAGGGAATATCTCATTGTAAGAAATGAAAATTGAAATGTAAGGAAAACAGAGTTGCTCTTCTGTTTTCCTTACATGTCCCACTAATGTGTGACCATCGTGGTGAAATGTAAGTCAGCTACCACACTTTCCGACCCTTGCTGACTGATACCTGTCCCACAGATCTAAATACGGATGTCACTTTAGTCACTGCTCCTCTTGAAACACTGGCCAGTTGATCAGCCTTTGTGACAGACACTCTTCTGTACTGGTTTCATGCTGTTTAAGTCAACTAAGTTCATTTAGAACC
This sequence comes from Toxotes lorentzi, assembly GCA_037833715.1. Taxonomy (NCBI): domain Eukaryota; kingdom Metazoa; phylum Chordata; class Actinopteri; family Toxotidae; genus Toxotes; species Toxotes lorentzi. Next base: position 18,249,290 of record JBBMJY010000025.1, on the reverse strand, counting down.
AATTAAATAGTTATTAAGTTTTTTGTAATCAAAGTTTGTATGTGTTGGAGCTTTATTTATCCATTTATCACAGAGTAGCTGACTTTTTACCCTAACAGTTTTCACAGGGCTAATGTAGCCTTTGGAACTTGTTGCTAACAACCATGATTTGCTTCAACTCTAACTGTTAAATTAGTGCTGCAATAAATATGCACGTTTAATCACATTTCAGGCTTTTTTGTTTGTTTGTTTGTTTTGTGTGTGTGTGTGTGTGTGTGTGTGTGTGTGTGTGTGTGTGTGTGTGTGTGTGTGTGTATCACACACCTTTTTTTTTTCTTCTCTCT
>JBBMJY010000025.1:18218571-18239049 GCA_037833715.1 Toxotes lorentzi | reverse complement strand
ACACACACACACACACACACACACACACACACACACACACACACACACACACACACACACACACACAAGCATGCAGAAAGGCAGATACACACAGTTACAATCCAGCCAAATGGCTACTGCTGTCACTCTTTGTTACACTTGGTTCTTAAACAAGCACTACTTCCACTGAAGTCTCACATCTATTCAACAGATGTTTCTCTCACTCAGACGGTCTACCTGCAGAGCTCTGTGCTTTCTCTGGCTCTCATGTATTCTGTTATGTAAAACCACAGGTCTTGTATGGGTTTCTGTACTGTAGTTGGCTGTTTTAGCTCATGATACAACCCAGCGTGACTTACCATGAGTGAGCAGGACAGAGTTCAGTGTGTTTCTGCAAACGGGCTATCACACGATGAGCATGTTGTCTGTTTCAAGGGTCAAACAACTGACATTTATTCAATGTCTTACCACCTCAGTGAATGAGATTTTAAGCTACTTAACATCATGTTTTACATGTTGCATTTGTTTTTTTGTTTTTTTTTTTTGTTGCAGTGGGGCTTTAAATTTGCACATAAAGATATGTACTACATAACTGAAGTATATGATTCTCCAGACAGAGATGTAAAAGAGAGTTAGAGCACAGTTTTTTGAAACCATTTTAACCATCTGCAGAACAGATTTGTTAAACCATTATAAGCATAAATTTTAAAAGGATTCAGGAAACCCCTTTACAGCAAAAGTAACTTACTCAAATATTTGGGAGTAACACATGTAGAAATAGAGAATGAGACACCAGTCTACAATTTGGAGATATTTATTTAATTTAAGTGACAACAGCACACTGGAGAGCCCCCATGGCTCTTCACACACCCTCCAACACTAAACAAAAAACAGGTGATATCTGAATACAGATCTAGTGGTGGCTACTGTTTGCTGGCTGCTTAACGAGCCAAATCAGAAACTATAACTGAGTATCACAGAAATAAGCAACATAATGTAAAAGTAAATAAAGTAATGTAATTGCTTCATTTCTAATTACGTTCTTTCAAACTACTTTTTACTGGATAAAAATCAGTCACATTTGTGTAACAAGTTACAGAGTAACTTGTGACTGGCCCTCAGGAAGTTGTAAAGTTCTCAGTGAAAAGTTTCAGAAACCCCTATGGTCTAGTAGTGTTTGTATTAACAGTGATTGTTTCAAGTAATGCCTCCTCTGAATACTTTCCTCTGTCTCATAAACAGCAGCTGCTTAGAAAAGAATGAGGTTATCTTTGAGGCTACAACATATTTAGCTCCAGTGACCTCTAGATGCTGATAGTTTCATAAAGTCACAGAAGGACACACAGACTTGTTTCCTTATCCCTGTGGGGTACACTCATCGATGTAAGGCATTCCCTAGCCCCTTACTGTCAAAATGCAGTCTCTACTTGTGGGGACCTCAACTTTTGTCCCACAGTAAGACGAGTCCTGCTACAGCCACACAAACCCATTCATTTAAACACTGAGCAGGTGAATCCACACTCCCATGAGACACACTCCAGCCAAAAACAACCAGGAAGCAACTGGCTACAGCCAATAAAACAGTCCAACTCAGGCTGCTTTTTCACTGCTTTGAAAATGAACGTTTCTGTCTAGACTAACAGCCGTTCCAGAGTCTGAAATCTTCTGAAGAGTTCAGAGCCAGCAGGATTTCTTTTGCTCATAATTTCCCACCTCTTTGGTATCCATAAAACAAATCTTTCAAAATTGCTTCAGCTGAAGATCATAAATCTATAACTGGTATATGAAAATGGATTCACAGTATGTCCATTATATACCGAGTACCTCTGTGTATTGTGCAAATATGTATGGTTTTGAGAATATTCACTATAATATTATTTTTTTCTGCCTTGTTTGAGCAGGTTTTATGACCATGAAACCCACCGAAACCAAAAATGCATCCCTGTTGCAATTACTTTCCGTATTCAGTTGTGAATCTTTTCTATGTAAATTCTCCATCTTTTTATACAGTATATACACAGATATTTCCATGTCCATGTTGTAATTAAAATAATGTGGATCAGATGCAATAAGTGTTAGATACTGTGCATATGTTCTAAATGATGTGCATATGGAATTAAATCCATCATATCATCAAACAACATGAATGAAAATGCTCTTCTGCATGTGCATGCGCCTCCCCCTAGTCACCAGTGGCTACTATACAAGTGGAAGGTAGTGTGTATTATATTCCATTATTGTTGTTATGTGCTCTCCCTAAGTAAGAATTCCCTGAGTTTGGTCTTTAGTTTTTGTTCCCAGGGTTTTAATTATTTATGGATGATTTTTTTTTTTTTTTACCTTAGTTTTATTTCGTCCGGTGGTGTTTGGGTGCTTTCCCTCATGTTCCTGGTTACAGCAACAGCACACATAACGTAAATTTCTGCCGTGTTTCCAGACACGATACCACACTTGCACAGACAATTTGGCTGTAATTACACAACAAGCACTATTACATGCCATCCCACCATTTTTGGGGGGATGTCTGTCAGGACTGCTACAGTATGTATGAAACCCCTCTGCTCCATCGCTGTAATGTCTGCTTCACATAGTGTCAACAGTACCCAGGAAGAACACTGAAATGCCCTGATGTGCTGTAAGTGCATCTGCAAATGGGCCTACTGTTAACAACAACACAAGTTAACAGAGACCAAACGCAATTTGATACCATGTGGCACAAGGAAATACTGCGAGGCATGTGGTAGAACCTACAAGTGTGGGAAAAATCTGGATAAGCATAACATACTGTTACAGTACTTTCTTAAACATGGGATCACTCCTACAATGACAATGAGAGGTAGTAGAGTAATTCTGATTTATGACAAGGCATACCAGCAGCAGTGCATAGAATAGTTTAGCTTCCTACCACCAGCTGCCTTAGGTTTTGAGGACCTGGACGAGGAGTATTTACACCACAGGTTCAAAACTAGGGCCACCAAATATTATGTAGGTGCACACCTAGACGCCTTCTACAGTTGGTCACTTGGGTGGCACCATCTTGAAATGTGCATAAAAAAGTGGGGGTTGTATACTATTGCTATAGGTTCAGTGTTTGTACCACATGCAACATTATGTCATCATCACAGCTCTGCTTTCCCTGCTAGTTTGCTGTTTATTGGCTTTCTCAAGCCTGGACTATATACACATCATAGTAAACTGTAGCAACAGGAGCCAAGCATATGGTGCCAATAACATTAATAGTTGGGAAACGCAGGAGAGATCAGACAGAAGACAAGGAAGCCATTCAGATCTTGTCTTAGGATCAGTCTGCAATATTTTCCATGCAGTGTAAGAAAAAGGCATGGAAAACAGACAGACTGGTTTTGATAGTGAATAATGAGCTTGCAACACAGCAACACATAATTACAGATGGCATAAAGCAGGGCACAGTATCGCCATGGATCAAATGTTAAAATCCTTGTCTTTGCATCAGATTTTCTGGTGCTTTGACTGTCCAAATGGAGCAATGGGGAAAGTATAATAAGTATAAAATAATAAAATTTCTTTGGTCTATTAAACCTTCAAAGGCCTTGGTCCATGACACCTATTACTATACTCTTTAAGAAAGAGAACCCTGAGGTCTTGTGGTTCAGGTCTTCCAGTTGATCTCACAGTAGCTACTTTTGGTTTTCATGGTCCCAGCTGCTGGAATACATTTCCGCCTGGAGTGAAATGTCCTATACAAATAAAGTTTGCATTTCTTTGTCTGGAATGGAAATACAGCGATGTATGTATATAAGCAATGACAGTAATATGGTTTCCCCACCCAGCTGCACTTGGAAAACACTGTAGTGAGAGGGTAGATACGGTAAACGGATATCAGAGGAGTAAGAGAATAGAAAAATTAAAAAAGCATTATTAAACATGATACATTTATTTCTGTGTTAAATGAGTGGGTTAGCCTTCCTTGGTCTGGCAGGACTAGCTGATAGTGTTGAGATGCACCAGCAATTCCTTCCTGCTTTGTGAAGAACTGCAATCGTGCAGCCAGAGGTTGACCTGCTGAAGCCCTCGGCTCCATTTAATCAGTAGAGACATGGGCGTAACTTTACAGTGAGAGCCACATTTCAACATGACAACGCCTTGGTCATAATGCCTCCTACTTGTATTACAACGCTCGGGGCAAGTTTGGGACAAAGTCAACCCAGTGTCTGCTACTGTGCTGATAGGTAGGTTCCAAAACCAGGAAAACATTAAACTTGTATGGACTTCAGTGTGGACATTATGGGCATGGTTTCTTTCCCTCTGTACACTGACAGCACAAAGGGAATAAAAAAAAGAAACAAAGTACAATAATTATAATAATAATTATTATTATTATAATTGTCTCCTTGAGTCTGCCACTGGAAAAAAAGTGTGTGAATTACCTATATAATCTGCAGCTTTAGTACAATAGCCTCAACATTTTCCTTTGTGTCATTTTTTTCCATAGACACACGATTACAATCCATTTTAAATTATATTTGTTTTATTAAATCAAATTAGGTTAGTGAACAAAAATTACTTTTTTTTTCCTGTCTCGGTCAAAAAGGATTAAGTAAGATATATATCAAAAAAAAAAAACAAAAAAAAAAAACCTTGAAGTACACTGTTCATAGAGGATGGAGTTATTGCTGACATATGCTTCCAATCATTTCCATTATTTATAATTTACATGTGAGGAAGTATTCTCAACGAGACCATGACTGTTAAGTGGGGCTTCTGAACTAGTGAACCCAGGTGCAGACACAGAAAAGGGGCAGGAAAGTAGGTTAAAAGATAATTTGGTGAAGATGGTAATGGAGAGGGTGGAGCTGCGGATGATGGTGGAGGCCAGCAGAGCTTGGGGGATGGCTGGTGAAACGGTGGAGGCTTGAGTCTCACAGCAGGGATAAGGAAACACAAGGCCAATAACAGGAGCTGGGGAGACAACACGAGGAGTCGGGCGCCAGAGACAGAGTGAACAGAACCGCAGAGGAAAATCCAAACAACAGCCTGCAAATGATATTTATTATAATAAAATAAAGAGGCTTGACACAGAATGACTGAAGTATAGACTAAGACCTGGCAGGTTGGTAGTGGCAGAGCTGGGTATTTGTAGAGGGCTTGATTATGGTGATAAGGTGCAGCTGGTGTGGCTCTGTTCTGACTCCAGCACACCTGCTTATACCTGGGAAAGAGCCACTGGGGAAGTGACAGCAGGTTATGGAGACACAGAAAAAGATGTAGAGGGGGTGTCAGGGGAGGTTGCTGAGGCAGATGTGACAGTAACAGCTTTATTCTAAAGATTTAGATGAAGGAACACAACCACAGAGCATCATTTAAGTGCATTTAAAACAGTGTGACCATGTGCTGCCTATTTATGTCATGATCTGATACATGGGCCTCACTTATCGTAATGATGTGGTCAATGAAGAGCAGGCAGATTTGGTATAGCAGCGTGAAAAATGTGCAGGCTCTACAGCCACACACATTTAATCTCAGTGAATTAGCCTTCATTAGAGTGGGCTCCTATATAGAGCTGTGGCTAGCCTCTTGGTGGACCACACCTAAACATGTTTTTAAATGCAACGCCCATGCATTTCTATGCTGTATACAATAGCAGCAGTAACAGCTGTCCTCACTAGGCTATGGCTGTGGAACTGTTGACCATGTCCATGCTCACAATTAAAAAATAACACTGGTGTGACTTAATGTGTTTCTCATTTACTGAAAAGTTCAAATCCACCAATATGTTCTGCTACCATCAGGCACTATAACTCTCTCTCATATGATGTCAGACAAAGACAGGTTTTCATTAACCAAACGTCACAGACTCCCATTTGTTAAAAAAACAAAAAAAACATCAAAAACCCCTTGCAGTTAAACACACTGCTTTTACTCATGTCATCATCATGGTGTGCAGCACATGTACTGCAGCACATGTCTTGCACTTTTTCCAAGCATGACTTAATCACACAGTTAATTATTAAATTGACTACGTTAAATTTTTCCATTATATGCACAGTTACCTCTAGTGGTAGTGAAGAGGCAAAGTCAAAGCTGCCACACACCCACACAGGTGTTTTGAGTTGTTGTGGCTAATTAAACTTCTGTTCAAGCTAATGATGGGTTGGGCCATGCTGTGAATTAGATGAGGTCACCGAACGCCATGATTTAATAAGAATGATAAAGGCATAAGTTGCTTAACCTCAACAGGTGCTACAAAACTAACGGGAGAGTGGGGAAGATGTAAGTCAAGCTCAGTCTGTCCACGTCCACACAGTCCAACAAGAGGAAGTCTAAACCCAGCAGCAAATTGAAAACACCTGTGTGGGTGCATCACTTTAACTTTATGACAATTGGGAGGCAAATGCGCACTGATGCCTTCATGTTCATTTACCGATAAGCAGAATAATTTTAGAATGATTTTAATGTTATAAATTAAATTTGGACATGAAGTCCTGATGCTGCTTTAAATGATGGGTTGTCAAGGTGAAGATATAATCAATGCGTTTTAGGAAGACTAACGGTGTGTTTAAAAGGAAAGTGAAGTCTATTTTAGATATAGTGTAGTCGCCTATAAAGACAATGGAAAGACAGCAAAGTTGCCTAGGATGTCAGAAAGCCATATGCAAAACATTTGCATATATCCTGGGGCTTTACTACTTCATCAAGTGGAGAGCAAAACAGAAAAACACCAGAGGGAAATAACAGCAGAAACTGGAGTTCTGTCCCACACCTTTGCTAGCTAGCTTACAGCTAACATCTGTGCAACTAGAATATTAGCCGTTTGGGGCACATAAACAAAACACTCAGTGGTTGAAAGTTTGCTTTCTGTCTGAACGTACCTTAAGAATCTACAGCTTTGTTAGCTAGATTAAAATTCAGGGGCACTAAAGTCAGAGGGGTTCATCCTCTGGGGACCATGAATGTTTGTACCAAATGTCATGGCAATCCATCAACAGTTGTTGAGATATTTCAGTCTGGACCAACGTGTTGGACGGACATGGTTAATTCTGCTGCTGGAGTGGCTAAAAATAATGGGAAATTAAAATCCCTGTCAGCGCTGCCAGACCTTTTGTTGAGAGGCAATATTTGGATCATCTTTCAGCTCCATGTTAACCGCCTCATCTCAGTCACCTTTCACTTATGGTCTACATAAGGTTAAGTCACTGAACTTCCCATTTTACAACTGCACCTTATGGTCATTTTGCCTTAATAGCTGGTCCATTGCTGTCCATGAAATGACTCTTTTCCTCACTTGTCTGTTAAAGCTGGTTCCCCATTATTTATGTGGTCATAAATAATCTTAGTGGGAGAGGAGAGCCCACCAATGGGGCTCTGTTACTGTAACAGTTTGGCCTGTTATGCTGGAGAGAGAGGGAAACACACAGTTAAAGCGTGTGATAAGAAAGCGCAAAGAGGCACAATGGGAGGGGAAGATCAGGAGAGTAAAGGATGTCTACATGTTGGAGCTTTTATATTGAGTTTTGAAACATCACAGCTCAGTTTACATAAGATGGACATGGAGCCAACAGTTGAATAGATCTCTTTTTCTTTGTCCAATTCTCTTTTTCTTTCTTCTTTTAACTCTTTCTCTGTCTTTTCTGTAGGCAATGCATTTGCTGTTATTAAACTTGTGTATACAAATGCTATGTCAGGATTCATGCTATGTGTTACAACAGTGCAACAGGTCAGAGAGATTTACAGTTAAACAGATTCACATGTGGGAGCGTCCCCAGTTAAACCACAGTCCTGTGCTGTTGGCTGCTGAGCAGCCCCACTGGGCAGTGTGGAGTACATTTCTCAAGGGTTGTTTTATTATGGGGTCAGTGAAGGAGGACAGGGTAATAGTTATTTATTCTCCTCATTAAGGCTAGATATCATGAGCAGACATGAGGACAACTATTTTTCTGTGCCATTAGGACACTCGTGCTCACCCTCAAGCACTGGGAGTGAGTCGGAGGGGAATTTTTATTTTTTTGCATACCATTTTAATCAAGCAGTTTTTATTTGCTGCAGATGTTTCAGCAAAGGTTATGATGCATAGTACATGCTTAACATAAATTCAGATAAGGATGATCAGTACCTGAACATTTCTACCTTTTGTATATACTGCAGACCTACCTATGTTGTTTACTAATAAGGGTCAGATGGAAAGACCAAGGAAGAAAAAAAACTTTAACTTGCATTCTCCTCCTCTGCTAGCTGTCTCCTTCAAGTCTTAATTATACACAACTTCATAGTAGATAAAACATAGGGGACAGTTTTAGCCCAGGTTGTAAAGTTTCCCATTTATTGCAGAGGTAGTGGTTTGGTCCCCAGTTCATCATATCCACATGTCGAAGTCCCATAAGCAAGATGTGCATAAGCGTGAGCAAATGTGAAGCATTGCAAAGGATTTTCTCTTGTTCTTAGTTTAAAAAAGTGCCACAGAACTGTTTTTTGTTTGTCTAAAGGCTTCATAACGTACAAATATCTCTATTAGCACATCTGAGTGATTGATGTGTTATGCATTTCTGCTCCGTTTCTGGCATAGATTTGTCAGAAAACAAGCAGAATTGCTATCTAATGTCTAGCATGTGGCCCTATCACATGCTAATCGTTAGAGCCTGGCTAACAGTGCAGCAGAACATCAGTGGCCATGTATAGTATTTACACCCATATGTATAATTCACATGTACACACACACAAATTTGCACACAAATGCAGTATTATGCAATCTTGCCCATATGCTTCAGTAACACATATGCTCAGATGCTGCTGCACATTAATGACGTTCACCCACAGCTCCTCACTGGTACATTTCCTTCCTACAGACCATTATCCACCATTAGCAGAATGTGTGCGTAAATCGTGGCCGATCTCATAATGGAAACCATTCAGGTCCTAACTTGTTACACTACCTTGACCATGTGATACAAACTTAGAAAGTTTAACAAGACCCACCACTGAGCTCAAACTCATAGAAGAATACTGTATTAGCTGCCAAAAAACTGCAAGTAAATGCCCTAAGAATAAATGACAAGGGAGAACAGAGAAAGAGAAAGCACAAGATGATGGCACAGTCCAGGGATCAACTAAGCAGATACTCAAGTTTCAGTTCTTTAATAGCTGTACACAGCAAAATAACTGTCTTCTGTTTAATGTTCATTTTTAATAGCTGGGAGTTGGCATGGACAGATGCAGGCAGTCTGGCTAGAGGTGGACGTGAACTCCCCTCACTTGAAAAACTCATGTTCATGTTTGTTTCACACATTAGATTTCCCCACTCTTAGCCAGATGCATTTTTTTCTTAAGAAAGGACACAGGAGTAGAAATATTCTTGTTGCATTATTGCTTCCAATTATGTAATCACTCTCACTTTATGTGCGTTATGACAGAGTAGTAGGGCAACAAGGGTCATTAAATTGGTTTAGTTGGCTCGTATTCCTGTAAACTTAAACATATAATGTACATTGTACTGTTTTATTTCAACCCTTATTACCTGACATCAAAAGAAAGCAGTTCGGGATGCATCTCCAAAGCAACAGATTCACTGGTGGAGCATCAGTTTAGCTTGGGACAGAGATTATTTGTGACGTAAAGGTCAAAGTTACGGTTTCTCTTCCTGTGTGAACATGGGCTGGTGGGTGCGGTACTTGTTTGTTATCACAATACGATGGAAAACAGCTGCCCAAGAATACACAGGAACTGTTGTGTGTGTGTGTGTATAAGCCAGTGGAAATAAACACAGGGCAGCAGTCTAATTGTCTACAATGACATGCATTTATACAGCACATGGGTCAGGTGTTAATTAATCTCTGTTGATCACCACTGTCTAAAGTGGTGGGCTGTGTGTGTGAGGCAGTGACTTTACTGTCAGCTTGTATGTTTGTGTGACACAAATGCCTGAACTTGTGTGTATGTGTTTATTTTGATGGATGGACGTAAGTATGGAAAGGTAGACGTGTGTGCATGTGTGTTGTCACTGACAGCTGTCGCCTTCCAACTTCTCTAAAGGGGGTATTACACACAAGCGGACACATAAATGAGTAGATACACACAAATATCTGAATGATTTATTTACAATCATGTCAGTTTTGAGTATCACACCATCATAAACAGACATAAAACCACAGGACTTGTCAGCTCCACATGTGCTCATTTGACAATCACAATGCAAAATGGATTGGCAGCAAATATGAAACACAATATCACAAAGTAATACACACAGTCACACACACGCACGTTACCAGAATACACACTCAGTCAGTGTGGGTGGGATTGCAGCTGGAGCAGACGCACTCCATCAAACAGAGTGGTGTAGATTACACTTGGAGCGCATCATGTTGTTGATTGGCTGGCCAAGCTAACGGAGGTCACTCTGAGACAATACCCAGAATGTTCTGTGTGTATACGTTCATGTGAGTGCATGTGAAAGCTTCCTGCGCACTCAACTTTTTCACGTTTCCTATCAGTTTAAACAGTCACACACAGTAGGTTGTCTGTTGCTTGTCCCTTCCCTCAGATAGAACCCGAAGAAGCGTACCAGCAGCAGGTGTATGGGACCTTTGTCGTCATGGTAACAATAGTAAAAACCCGGTTAAGTTAATGGAACAGTCACTGTCTGGTTCAGGGACTACTTGGTTCGGTTCAGGAAAAGATCGTGGTTGAACTAAGTACTTCCTTAAGGTTAGATGACCTTTATCGTCATGGTCTCAACAACAAACATCCAAACTGGGAGAGTCAACACACCAGTTGATCAAATTTTGTTGTTCTCAAAAACTATAAATTTCCCACAACAGAAGATCTAAATTTTGGGTTTTGTCATCATAAATCCCCTAAAGCTGCACACACTTTGAATACTCAGAGTTGCACAATAGTACTGAATGTCACCCATCTGACAGTGTTTACCACCAGTGTGTGTGTGTGTGTGTGTGTGTGTGTGTGTGTGTGAGAAGGTCAGATCTTCACATACAGATACATCTGCTCTAATATTGTAATTTTAAATGAACCAAGCTTTAACGTTTCTGTACCTTGTGCACTTCTGAGTATATTGATTTTTGTCACAGGAACAATGGTTTTAATTCATTCTTAGTGTAATAGGAGTCAAAACGAATGTATCACTAGAAGCCCAAGTGACCTTACAACATGGGTCAAAATGCCAGTAAAAACAACAAGATAAAGATGTTAAAGGCATGTCAGTGGCATATCTTCATATAGAAATGGAAACCTGGATGACTAAATAATGTATTTCTAATCATCCAAAAAAAAACTTCTCAATGCCCCAAACATTCAGTGGCTCATCATTAGATACAGAGACACTTCCCCTTTTGTGTTTGATGTAGAGGAATGAGTATGGTCATTGTGTCCATTTCATTTGTGTAGTTCAGCCCAACTTTAATTTCTTTTTAATCATCCATCATATTCTGAGAGACTGACAGATATTACATAAGTACATGTGTCTTTGTGTTTCTGAGACTCTTCCAGTAACTGCCAGTAATTCATGGAAGTTGTTGCATATCTGCTATGAAATCAGTAGATATCCACAATGATACACAAGCTTGGATACATTTATTGTATATATACAGTGCACTCAAAAGCAAATTACTTCACAGATACAAGCACGCATGGATGCAGACTCAAACTTGTGTGCACACACCTACAGCTGTGGAAGTTTAGTTTGAGCTTCAATTTCCATGAACATACAGCATCTACTCTCTCAGCGCAGAAGACAGAATCAGCCAAGACCAACACACTGACTGTGCATGTGTGTGTGCAAAGCACACTGAAACAGTGTGAATGTGTATGAGCAAAATGTGCATCTGTGTCTGTACATGCTCACACATACGTTTTTGTATTTGCACGTGAGCATGTGTTTGTGTGTGTGTTTGCACTTCCATAAAGATGGCAGCCTCTCAAATCCCCATGGATGACTAATGCATCTGGGGAATTGTCTGTTTTCTTCCTCATAATTCCCTTCTTCTCTCCTTCCTCTCTGCTGACTGGATATTGTAATGCAGTAATTACCATCAGTATGAGATTTATGGACTGGCTTACACTAACTGCAGTGTCTCTGAAGATTGTTTGGGAGGGAAGGGGACTTGTGTTTCACAGCAAGGCTCCACTTCATGTTGCAAGCGACACATTGCTGGTGAAAATCACGCTGACTAAACAATATTAATGCTGATTCTGACTGAACAGGCACCAGCTGGGATGAACAAATATAATCATGTAGTAAGAACAGGCAAGGTAGCCAATGGCTGTAACTGTTACTTTGATTTTGTCTTTTGCCAAATCTTGTCAAAATCATGCAGTAAATACAAATATTTGAACATTTGTGAAAGGCAGTGAGATCAGAAATCTAGTTAGGCAAAACAATTTCCCTAACAGGCCCGGGAGGACAAACTGTAAAAATGTTTTCTATGAACTTTTGGTTTGAGCCTTAAAGCTGCTGTAATTAATATTTCCAAATTAACAGTGAGTCAAATGACTGCATGTAAAATGGACAAGACGATGACAATGACGAACCCACAGGAAACTGTCACTCTTCTGCGGAGCCTTTTAGCATTATACAGCTCACTGTTTTGGTTTTCCCGCCTGCAACTTTAATGTTTTGATTCCAGACGCAGCAGGTAGATGTTTTTAGCAAATAGTTGTTAAACATAATGGAGAATTTAACAACTAAGAAAATATATTTTACCTGTAGAGGCAAGTGGAAACTGACAAAAGAGCAAAGAAGAGAGTGAATAATAATAACTGTATTGTATCTGTGTGTGTGTGTGTGTGTGTGTGTGTGTGTGTGAATAATGCCGTTTGCATCATCCACTAGCATCAGAGCACATCAAGCTCATTAGTGTTTCCAGGATTGTCTTTTTTTTTTGGTGTAATGTTTACGTTAATGAACAGACACAGCTCTGACTCATGCACAGGACCCAGATAGTATGCAGGGGAGGCCGCCGATGGATCAGTGTTTATAAGAGCGAGATCTGATGGACCCTGAGCTGTGCGCTGTCTGTTATTGTAGAATCCCTTCACAGCTTTGGCCAAACAGTTTCCTCAGCGTGTTTATAGCCACAACACTCTCACTCACTCCACATCATTTCACCACAGAGGATGAAACAGAGACATACGGTGATGGCTAGAGAATTTTGAGTGACCTTGCCATACTGCTTTGCGTGAATCTTTATTTTTCTTTGTCTTATATTCACTTTTACTGAGACCAAGTCTTTTTTTAAAGTTTAGCATGTAGTATACCGGGTCCTAGTTGTTGTAACGAGAGAATGAATATGGTCTTTGGAAGAAGAGCAAAAGAGAGCAGAAATGTTAGAGCCTGGATTTACACAGAAAATAAACTGTCCACATCACAGATATGAGTTCACGACCTGAACAAGGATTTTCACTCACGCTTTGACAAGTATTCAAACTATACTATTGTACAGTTTGCAGTGATTTGGTGATTCACCACTCTTCTGATTGGACGAAACTGTGAGTTGAAATTGGCAAAGCAAAAACTGACACCTCCAGGCATCTGTAAATCATTTTTAAATGTTTCAACCACATAATATCCCATTATTTATCAGTCATTCAGAAATGCTCATGATTACTTCCAATGGCTTTTAAGCCACTTACAGTTAATTAACGATAGCAATTAATTGCTTATCAATCTATTACTAATATAAATAAATTCTTTAGGAGTAGTTGATCGTTAATAGATTTTTTTATAATATACAAATGATTTGTAATCTGATCATCACTGTAAATGCTTAAACTACATGTAACGCACTGCGGTTCCTTTTCTAACACTGAAGCACGTGGACACTATTTCTCTTTCATCCACAGCCTCACACTGTCAAAACTGTATCAGTGGATGTCCCCATTCTATAGACCTGGCATAAATATGGCATGCTTTATCCGTTACGCATGAGCACTGCCCTTCTCCTTTTGTTCACTCCTGACCTACTTTTTGGTTTACTCCTCACAGTCCCGTCAATCAGAGTCAACACACAGCTCTTTGGTGATATCGGTTTTCACAGATCTGCTCTAAAACACTTCCAACAATACCAATTAGAAATGGGGATCAATAAAAAACAAATGGGAATATATGCTGAGTTAGCCAAACACACAATGACAGATTGTGTGCACACAGTTCCCTTGCTGCACACATTATGGTTAAGGTAGATACCACATAAACCATAACATCTTCATCTGCATGTACTTACCCCCCCCCTCCCCCCACATTTCTTGTCTAACTCAGGCTGTCAAGCAACTTTGGCATAGTAGCAGGACTGGGTGACTAAAACTCCTGCCTTCATCACATGATGGCCCAAAGAGCATCCACACACAATGACTGGAAAAGAAGCAGCTGTAAAATTGAATACATTTTTCTGAGTATGACAAACTCCCCCAGATGATTCATTTTATCATCAGAATTTGATCCACTTGGTTCAATAACATTCAGAAAGTTTAGAAGAGTCATGTGATTAAATTATTTTATCCCATTCGTGCGTGCTGGGAGCCAACAGGAAGTCTGCCAGGCTCGACCAGTGGTCTCCGACGTGCATGCTCTCAGCTTTATACGTATAAGTGTGCATGCTCTTGGCCTTTCTGCTAAACTAAGCCAACCAGCTGCTGGCTCTATCTTCATATTTAGCCTACATACATCAATTTTCTCATCTAACTCACAGCCAGAAAATGAATGCGTGCATTTTCCAAAATGTCAAACTGTTCCTTTGAAGTCTAATTATTTGGGGACCTGTATTTTGTACTTAAATAGGAGGTTAACCCCCACAGTGACACTACTAACAGTGTTCTTTTGCCCATAATGTGGTTAATACAAGAGCACAGGAGTCTCAAGCCTGTTGGTCGACAAGTGAGATGCTTTTCTAAGGTGCAGGACAGAATATAGTATACTACAGTACAATATATGTAGTTTCCTCTGCAGCAGGATAGATTACGTGCAAAAGATTAGATATAACAAAAACAGAGAGTGAGTTCTCTGAAAATAACTGGATCCTCGAGAAAATGTACATGTGTAGTGATTGAAGGATTTGTCCTTTTTTCTTTGACAAAACAGCTTGAAACAAAATGGAAAGCGAATCTCATTTTTACAGCTGCTCAACCCAACCAGAAGATTATCATGTCTAGCCACCAACTACAAGTCACTCAAATTATGAGGATCAGTTATAAGAAGCTGTTATATAACCTATCATAAAGTCCAAGGCTTGTTCTTCAACAGACCCGAGTGTCCGCCCTGCTGAAGTGTCCTTGAGCCCGTTCCCGTGTAAATCAAACCCTGGATAACAGTAGAGGCCGTCAGAGCATGACCTGATAGTTTGAGAAACGCTGTGTCTCTCCAGCTTTTAAGATTTTTCTCACAGTTATCCATGAGGAACACCCTGGTGAGTATCTTCCTGCCAGACCTCTACATATGTTGGCCAGACAGCAGCACACACACACACACACACACATTTAGTCCAGGTTGTGGAAGCAGTAGCACCACACCCAGCAAGACAACCAGCTCGTCAATGAATTTACCATGCATCCTTTATTCTCTTTCCCTTTTTGTGGAATTTTGATTTTTAGATTAACAACAGAGATGATCCAACAAAAATCCTGACCCAGGGTCACTTTTTCAAGCCGAAACGGCTGCACAAATTTGAGGATGTGCGTTGGGGAAGCTGTGTGTGTGTGTGTGTTGTGTTTGCACTGGGGGAGAAGGTGGTTGTAGGTGGAGGTTCCAGTGATGACCTCTTGCTGTTGTAGCTGGCCTCAGTAGACTGACAGATGTAGGTTAGGCAGCAGACAACAGAAAGTGGTTTAGAGAGGTCACGTCAGAGTTAAAGACAGGCAGGGTGGGTCTGTTTTTCCCCTGCCAGGAAAATATCAAAGCTGGCATCTGACACCCTCCCTTTGCAAAACCAGAATAGCTTTCAATAGTGCTTTATGACTTATGTCAGTATCACCTCTATTCTTGTTGATTTTGTAATTTAAAGGCCTTTTTGAAGGGCACTTTGATGGCTGTCCATTTGTCCACCCAGACTTCTTTTGAAACTCTGCTTATGATACAACACATTTATTCGACCTTTACAGGAAAAAAAAAAAAATTGACCCATTTCCACGTTACTTACTGAAAACATCGTACAAATGTTAGGAAAATACACAAACAAAGTTATGATAAAAACAACAAATGGGATCACAGGCCAGGGGTGGTTTGTAGGAAAAACAGCTGTGAGGCGAGCGGTCTGGGCGAGCAGTCAGCTGTGATGATAAGGGGAGTAGCAGGAGATAAAGATGTTTAAACTGTTTGATTTGGCCTGGCCTGGTTTGCCCTGGCTCTGGGCTGGGCTGCTAAAATAAGGTTAAGAGAAGAGAGTTGGGAAGATAAACATTTGTGAGAAAGACAGACTGAGACAGAAGGACTGATACTGACCAGAGGTGACAACCACAAACATAAAAACACACACAGGGCTCAGGGCTCTCTAGAGAGGCTGGTGTCTGTGGGCTGTTGGCCTTTAGGTGTTTTTAAGAGTCCCACTGAACTTTACAGACTTCCATTTGAAAAGTGCTCTGTCCAAAACCTCTGTGTGTGTCTGTGTGGTTTATGATCAGTATCTGGTTAGAAATCAGTGCCATCTCTGCTGAGGAGACAAATGCAGCTCATTAATCATCCAAGGCCTAATCACAGAGAAAACAAAAACAACACTCACTGATCATTTTTTATCAGTTTAAATGATTTTGTTGAGGATGTGATAGTTTTAAAAATTATCCACGTATCACATTGGTCAGATATTCAAACTATTCAGACCGGTAACTACAGAGAGGAGAAACTCAGATTGATGTTCTACCCTCCTTTTGTGGGAAACCAGCCCTCACTGGTTCACTCTGCCTGGCAACCAGCCCAAAATAACAGTCTGGATTGAGGATTAGAAAACTGAGTGAGATTTAAAAGAAGTCTTATTCAGTGCCGCAACAGGGCCAGTGCTAGAATTGTGGCGTGGATCTGATTGTGGTTCCAGGACAGGTCGCATGAACAGCATTACTGCATCGCCACTGAGTAAAATCAGGACAGATCTGTTGTTTATAATGACGCAGTGATTTACAAAAGGGTGGAGACATGATATGAAGCACCATTTACCATGGAGAGGTGTGATATGTGTACAACACACATTAACAAATGTGTATAAAATTCAAAAGGTTGTGTTCCTAATGATTCTGTTCACTATATTTAATTCAAATAATAAAGTTATTGTAACCAGCTATTTGCATGTGATTTCTATTTTTGACATACAAACTAATCAATGGGCCTGGCGACCTAAAACAAACAAAAAATATATAAAGCATTGCTCTTCATAAAAGGTATAAAATAATAAACATATTTTTTAGTTTTAAATTCCTGTGTAGAAACAAGAATACTGGGCAGTCAGACCCCGACTCCACCGTGAGACAACCTAATCCTTTGACCTCTTCTGAACACTTATTACTACAGACCCCCCACCTAAATACAATCTTCAGACTTGATTTAGTTGGCATATTATTTCTCGGCTTGTTTATTTAAGCTTAAGTAGTCATTCAGTGGTTACAGACGCTTAAGGGCAGTTTGACAGATTGCTTTGTCTGACACAGTTTCATGCTCCAAACAGATTTCACACTTGATGAAAACAAAACATGGAGGATGAGTGGGCAGACTTTAAAGGGTTTTTTCTTTTTTTTTTATCTGAACGACCCAAGTTGTCACCAGAGAAACTATCACAGGATTGTTTTCATCCTTGTTAGCACTGATTCGAACCTCTGATTTTTCTTGTACATGTAATATTCAGGTTTTCTATGCAGGTTAATTATGGTACTATAAAGAAGTGTCTGTGGGGAACAGTGACAGTTTCTCTAATAAGCTAATAATATACTGAAGGCCGAAACTGTAAGACTTGAATGTGGGCAACATTACTACTGCCATTAATACACTATTAACAATAAGGCTTTCAAAAAAAAAAAAAAAAAGGGATTGATTGTGTGTGTATGCAATTTGTTTGTCAGGTCAAACTTTCTCATAAAGGGATTTTTCTTAACATTTTATATACAGTGAACATTTTATACTGTCTGAGCTTATTCTATGGGCAAATGTTCTGCTCCAAATGTTTTGAGGCTAATCATCCACGCAGAAGATTGATATAAAGGTAACACAAAAAAGCATTTGATAATATTGTTATTGTATTCTGATTATGCGCCACCTCACAAAATTATGTGGATGCATGAGAGACATTGACTCATGCACACCTGGTGTACTGGCTTTATTCAGTACACCAGGTGAGCTGAGGTCTGTTTGAACCTACACAAACCGTATGTGTGCATAAAACCTACCAAGATCAAAACAGAAAGGAGCGGTGAGCCAAAGAAAGAGAGTGGGAGAGTCTTGGTTATCTGATAAATGGAGCAGCTTTTTGAGAAAGACAAAAATGAAAATATCCAAGTCCTGCTCCCCCACAGCTGTAATCTGAATCAGCATGATGACATTTGAAGCAAATTACCATCCACCCATCGTCACGGTCAAATCGATTATCCTCAACTCCTCAGAAACACAGACCATATATACTAAATCAAAGTCAAACTGTCTGGCTCGACCTCCATCATAGAATTTAACTTGGATAAAGAAAGTAGAGGGAGTCCGACTTAATGTGAGATGGAGGAACAGTGAGAAGCAAACCAAATGAAATTATGTGACCTAGAGAGGTTGGTGCTAACAGTGTACAGTAGATGTAGAGCACTAAGAAACATAGACATAACAGTGCAACAGTATTTTGAGAGAGCAGCCTTGTAATGTATCCCATGATTATACCAATGAAACTAAATCCTGATCTTAGATAGAGGGAAGACAAAATAAAAACGAGAAAGAAAAGTCAGATTGTTTTTTTTTCCAAGTCATTGTCTTAAAGATGAAAAGAAACACAGATTCATTTTTGCTTGTTTGTTTCGATTTTTGTGGTTATTTGGTAAAAAATGTAATTACCAAAAATAAGGCATTTAATCTGTATTGATTTTTCTGCTGTGACAGACAATCACAAAGGCGGGAAAAAAACAAAGACAAGAAGTAAACCTACAAAGTCCAGATATGAAGCCACCCAAGGGGGCATAGATTTGTGATACCGTTGCTGTTGATACTGTCTAATTTGATTTGTGCAATAATGCACAAGAAATAGTTGTTAATATCACAAACTGCAACAGGGGCAGTTATCCCCTTGAAGGCTGACATTAGCCGTTGCTTAACACAGTCCCACTGCCCAGTGAAATGCCCACCCAGAGGCCTGAAGCTTAGCCAGAGTTTCCAGAAATATGTCTGAAAATGGTTTGAACCTTTTCTTGAATAAAATGTAAATGTATTCAAAATAGCTGTAGCATTATCATAGTTTTCATTCCTTAACCCCAAAAGAGAGGCAAATTTTGAGTTAGACATTAAAAATCCAAAGACACAACAACAAACCAATTTTAACATAAAAGGTCAAATTTTTTTAATTTTTAAGAAATTGTAAAAATTACCACCCACAAATTCTAGAGCCCATAAGCTGTTGTTAAGAGATTTAAGTATGAACACATCAACCAGAACCAGATAAACAGCAGCGTAGCTCATTGGGATACCTTGTTTTACTTTTGATGGACTCCATGTTTAACATTACGTAGGCGTAGGGTATCCATTTCAATTCAGGGACTCAGCTCTTCTCATTTTCTCCTTCTTCATATCGAACTGTCAGATCGCGCTTTCTCCATGCAGATCTATCTCAGCCTGCCTGAAGGATAACAATATTGGTGAATATTGGTTCCATAACAACTTTGTTACGCTCACAAATATGACCTAGTTTACCTGTGGTATCGCTCCGTTGATCTGAGGGGCTGTCTGCATTGAGTTAGCGAGACTGACGGGTTGGTGTGTTTGGGGGGCCTTAGCTGCCTTCAGTGTTACCACACACTGTCAAGGCCTGGCTGACGTAAAACAAGAAGGATGGGGGGTACTGAAACTCCACTAAGAGTCAACATAGGAAGAGAGAGGGATGGATCGAGGAATTGAAGTGGAAGGGGTCCGAGAGTAAGGGGAAAATTGGAAGCCTTGGGTTAGGAGAGGCCCAAGAATAGAGACGGGGATGCAAGGAAGGATTGAGTTGAGGAAGTTTAGCAAGATAAATGAACTATTGGGCTGAAGACTGGGTGATGTTGATGATGTGCATTGGAAGACATTTTGGAGGATATCTTTGGTGGAGGTATAGGGATGAATAAAGCTGGGATATGGGGCATCCTGGTGTCCTGGTACATGCCTTACAATCACAATTATGGGGACCTTTGTTACATGTCATACTCCTCTCAGTAAGTTACTGGTCTTGAAAAATAAGGTAAAGGTGGAAGTATTGTGACATTAAAATACAGTTGTGAAACCTCTCCACTGATTTAGCATATAGGGGCAGCCGTGGCGCAACAAGTTAAGAGTGCGGCTTTGGGCTTGGGCTGGCCTGGGATCGGTGGGTCGTGGGTTCG
>JBBMJY010000025.1:18206400-18218471 GCA_037833715.1 Toxotes lorentzi | reverse complement strand
GAAAATAAAATTGTTTATTTTGAAACTTTTGTTGTTGAGTCGTGCATTTGGGTTCAGGTCTTAGTTCAGTCGTAACAACAGTTGTGAATCAGATGAAGGATGAAAACTGATGCCGTAGAGCCAATGACACTATCTTTTTTTTAAGTCCACTCCTTTGTCAACTCCTTCATCACCCACTATGAATCTCAATCCCAGAGTTTTCAATCTGAGATTCAGGTGTGCTGAGCACTAGCCTCGAGCAGAGATGAGGAGCTCTCTGCAGAGTTCTGGTAAGCTCTCATCTGTCTGAGTTTACACAAACATTTTCAAAATTGTTCAGACCCAACTGATGCTGCCACAAATGATATTACTTGAGGTCACCTTTTTTCATTTGTGCAGTAATACTCCCCAAGACCTATAGATGAAGATGGCACCCAAACAGAAAGGCACGCTTGAAATCACCTGAAGTGTGAGCTTCAGTAAACATAAAAGGGAGAGGATTGATTATTCTCAGGGCACAATAGAGTTTACTGTATTTTATCATTAGATTTGAATGATGTGTTGAGAGAAAGGCAATGACAAGAAAAAAGCAGGTTTAATGGCAGGTAGAAGGAAAAGCAGGGGAGAGCTGAGGGACAGAAAAAAGCAAGAAGAACAGGATGACAGAAGACAAATGGGACTGGGGGAAAGGATGGGAAAAAGGACAAAGTTGGGGCAAAGGGGGCTAAGGAGCAGAAGAGGGAAGCGGAAATGAAAAACAATGTGCAGTTACGTAAAACTCTCACTGAGAGGAAAAATAGGGTGATTGACAAGAGAGTTGTTGAGTTAAAGAGTGATATGAGTAGGTCTAGTGGTTTCTCTTTCTCTCTCAGTGAGATTCAAGATTCAAAATTTAAGATTCAAGATTCAATACTTTATTGCCAAACGACTAAGTCGTTAGGGATTAGTTAGGGATTTGTTTGGTGAGGTCAGTGCAATTACAAAAAACATTCTTACAGTCATAAATCATAAATAATAATAAAGACTCACACACCCACTGCATAAGTAATGATAAAAGAACATATCTATAAGACCTAATAAATAAAACCTAATAAAAAAAAGTGCAAGCTCAAAATATCATAAAATAACTAATTGACTAAAATAATAAAATAGTACCAGTCCACAACAATCTATAAAACCTATTAAAAGAAGTAAAATTCAAGTATTATAAAATAAAATAGCTAAGATACTAAAATACTAATACTAACTCACAACCAAAAATAAAATATATTCTAAAAATCATAAAAACAAAACAAAGTGGTCTAAAGTGCAAGTTCTAAGGTATTAAGAAGGCGGACAGCACTGGGATATGTGCTGGTCTGGAATCTGGTTGTTCTAATGCTCCTCAGTCTTTTGTGAGAGGGCAGAGAGTTAAAAAGGCAGTTTACTGGATGGGATGGGTCTGTTAAAATCTTGAGTCCTTTTCTCTTTAATCTGGTCTCATAGATTTCAGACAAAGATGTCACCTCTTGTCCCATGATCCTGGTTGCTGTGTGCACTACACCGTTCAGCTGCCTTTTCTCCTCAGCAGTCAGGCTTCCAAACCAGACAGTGATGCCACCATCTGAAAGTAGGGCAAGGGGGAAGAAAAACACACATGGAGTTAATGCGTTAGTTTAATGATAAATAGTGCTTGTAGGCTTCTCTGGTTTGCATTTCTGTAAGTAAAAACACACTCTAATAAAGACCCCAGGGTTAAAATTATGTTTCTATATTTTCAGCCAATCACATTATTAAATCTCAAAACTGACTCTGAGATGCCCTAGATTCCAGGATCATCTCATAACATGTATGATGGGCATTTGCAGAATAGAAGTGCTGCATGATTTTGTTTATTTTGAAGCAGTATTAGTGTCTTGTGTTACTTCAGCCATGCTCTGGAAGGTATTGAGGGTGGGACAGGGGAAGTGCCTGGGGGTGTGGATCAGATAAAATCCAGCACTCAAAAATTAATGACCAAATTACAAATACTAATATCTGAAAGAATAGACACACATCAACACAACAATGTTTCTACTTACAGTAATTTGGACTATAATTTATCATAGATGGCTGCCATATTTTTACAACCCATGCCTATCAGTTGTGAATTGAAGGTGAGATTCAAGGCCTCTAAATTACCTGATTTCATAGGGATTTTAATGCTTATCTAACTGCACACATGTACTGTTCATATACAATGTGCTATCCTCTCTTGTTATTATTTCATTAACATTTTTCAAAGAAAAGTCTGTTGAGCAACATAGCTGAGGCTGAGTACAGACAGACAACAGCACAAAGTGGAAAAAAAGCATTGTGTTGACGCAGTAGGGTTGCCAGTGCAAAGGCTTTGGCAACCCTTGGTTCAGCTTTTGCTGCAACGCAATGTGACATCATCTGCAAGATGCTGTACTGGTCAGTACAGTGCTTGCACGTTCCTGGTAATAACATGACAGGAAACAAAATGACTGTCACAAATTTAGAGTTTTAAAATCATGTCTCATAGTATTCTGACACACTTCTCTGGCTTCTGATAAGCCCTCAATCTAATGAATCTATCACTCAAACAGGCCTTTACTGGTATTTTACCATCTCACCAGTAACAGCAGACAAAACAACAGCAAAGCACCCACAGTGCTACAAGCCATGACACTCTGACTTCCAAGATTAACTAACTTCCAAGCCCCAATCTGAGGGTCAGCAACTATGAAATCTTTTTCATGTTGCAAAAGCCTTTAGGAGTCTGGAATGTGTGGCACCTAAAGAGTAGTTTAGGTCTGACAACGAAAGGCACTTAGCTGAACATACACAAGAACTGAGGTAGTACAGTCCTAAATGTCTTTAAGGCTAATGAAGGATCATGTTCCAAGTGTGAATACTGACCACAAGGTTCAGATAGAACACGCACCAACACTGCCAACGTCCAGGTCAACTCCACTCCTTTATTCTTCCTTGTACTATATGAATTTCATTGTACTAAACATTGCCATTGAATATACAGTTAAATACTAATGCAGAATTGTTGTATATAACACAGGAAGTCACAGGAAGCAGGGAAGGCCCATTTTCAAGCTCCAATAGTTGTTTGTACCTGCTTGCCCCTGATCTTGAGGCTATGACTGGGGGCCTGAGCCCCAGGCTTTCTGGTTAAAGAACAGTCTCTTCACACATTATGTTAATCTGCTGCACTTGATGTGGAGCATTAAGTACAAAAAGATTTGCTTTAACCCTTTGACCTCTGAGTGACCTGCGGAAGGATCTGATTCAACCATGACACGTCTATCATCCTTAGTTACGTCCACATGCTTGACAGAGAAACTAGGGCTGGGTATCAATTCAAATTTCAAGAATCGATTTGATTCAGAATCGATTATCACGATTCGATTCGATTCGATTCGATCTTGATTCGGGTAAATGTTTTTAAAACCATTTTTTGAGCTGTTACCTGAATTACATGACTGTGTAGTTATGCAACATATTAATGCTAAAGATAATGCTGTGGGGCACAATTACCAGA
Source organism: Toxotes lorentzi (assembly GCA_037833715.1). Lineage (NCBI taxonomy): Eukaryota > Metazoa > Chordata > Actinopteri > Toxotidae > Toxotes > Toxotes lorentzi. Next base: position 18,214,957 of record JBBMJY010000025.1, on the reverse strand, counting down.
TCCAACAGATCCAGGGCAGCAAACAGGACGCCAGAGGTGTCTATAGCTGCAGCAATGGACTGCTAATGGGACACTTACGTGGTGCATTATTAAAAATATGACAGTACTTCCATTTGGCATTCCTTGCAAATTGCTTTGTTTTTGTCAAGCGTAGGCCTGTACCATATGAGCAGAATGTGTGATGTGGGATGACGCTCTTCAATATTGCAATGACGATATGACTTGCGATACATAAGACAATATTTAATTTTGCAAGTTAACTACAACGATTATTAATTCATAATTCCTGGAGTGTTATTATGGGTTATGGGACAGATAATATGTAATATTTATTAATAATTTAATTTGAAGGATGAGCTCAAAATCAATAATCAATCAATATCAATGTATGTGCACACACACAGCAAGTCGGGACTCGCTGTACGTGCGGCCACAGACAGAAATGACATGAAAATGCGATGAAAATACGATTAATCGTGCAGGCCTAGTCAAGCGTATCTCTGTCCTTGTCGTTTCTGTACCCAAAATGGTGCCAGATAGAAGCTTTAACCGTTTCGGGCGTTTTCAAAGCCAGTGCTTGGCTAACGTTATGCTTACTGTCCGACACCATGTTCATTGTTTGGATAGCTTCACACCACGCGACTAGTGGGGTTAAAGTTCACTGGGGGGAAATGTATTTTTAAAAATCGATATTTGCACGTACAAATCGATCTTTAGAAAATAAAATGAGAATCGATTCAGAATCGGAGAATCGATTTTTTCAACACAGGTCTAACAGAAACCACTTCCAAGACAGAGCCACATGTGCCAGCTGTGGCCTCTGAAATCAAACTTTCTCTACTAAAGTGATTCTATCAATTTTCTATATCTCAGTAAGTTTCTATATTTTCTATATCTCAGTAGTAGACAATGTAACTATTCAGGCAGTTCATTTTTATGAGAGCCTCCTTAACCCAGTTGGCCTGTGACTGACTTGTCAAAGCAGTATAATTAACCATGAAGCTTATACCGTCTCTGTCAGCAATCTGCACTTGCTGACTTCCTAAGTAAAAAAAAAAAAAAGAACAAGAAAACAAAAATGTTACAGGAGCAGAAGTACGATGATTAGGTTTGTGTTAAAGAAGTTTACACAGTGCCATAAATTTCTGTTTCACTGACTGAAAAATCCATCAAAACCCAAAACACTGCTGGGAGGTGAGATGTGGAAATTGATCACTCAGACTCCTGCTGGCATAACCTGGTGGCCCCATGGTCTGATTCATGAAAGGGTCAGTATGAGTTCAGTTTGGCCAAACTGTATACTGTATTATTTACTGCAATGTCGAAGGGCCAATAAATAATACAGTATACACAAATGTTGGTCTTATATAAGAATCTTTGAAATATAATAAGGCTGATTACACCCTGCTGTTTTGTTCAGTGCCAGTAACACAGGAGGAACAAAGAGAACAGATTTTGGATATTCTTTTGAAAAGATTTTTGATGTTCTTGGGGTGTACGTCTTCCTGTTGACGTTCCTGTTGTTAGCAGTAGTGTTATTCCTGGAAATCTTTAGTATTACTCAATATCACTGGGCAACCACTCAAGGCTTCCTTGAAATATTTGTCCCTCTAACGCAGAGCGCCTTAGCCCAGAATCATGAGTGAAAACATTTAGTCTCATCTCAGGATCAGGTCTGATGAAACTTTTCTAATCACGCAGAAAACTATTTTGGCTCTTGAACAGTTCTGATAATTCAATATCATCATATTTCTGAATACTCACAATACTCACTCTCATACTCCATAGACAAATATCTGTCCTGTGTAGTGGTTTGGTCTGGGAAACCAGTGGATCCAAAACATTCTGGATCAATAAATAACAGGGGCGGGGGTCACACTGTGACGCTGCACTATAATACAATACAGCACATCTGTTTGTGTGGTTGTAGGTCTACATCTGCTTGTCGCCTCCTGTGTGTGTATGATTGAGTCTCTCCAAGCATTGTGTGTGTGTGTGTGTGTGTGTGTGTGTGTGTGTGTGTGTGTGTGTGTGTGTGTGTGTGTGTGTGTGTGTGTGCAGGCCTGTTTTTATATCCTGGTGGGGACTTAAACTTGACTGCACACTAACCCCTCGTGTTACTGTGGGGACAAAAGTTGAGGTCCCCACAGGTAGAGACAGCTTTTGATTGTTAAGAGTTAAGTTTAAAGTCAGGGTCAGGGTCAGGGTCAATACATCTGTGGGCATACAATATGTGCATTTAGCTCTATATGTTTTTGTACAAAGCTTCTTTGATGCTTTAGTCATGCCAAACCCTCTGTAAAAGAAACCACAGCTTTAAAGTAAAGTCTTTGCATTGAAGAGTCTGGCACAAATACAAGAGCAGCTGAATTTCTCTGACGTGACAGAGGTCTTTAACAAAAACAGCACACTCCTCATGAATGGAGGGTCAGTTATCAAAGTCAGCATGCACAAACCTAAAGACAGATAGATACTTTATTCATCCCCTATGGGATTCACAGAATCCAGCAGTATCCACAAACTTAAGATAAAAAGGCATGCAATAAAAGCACAGTAAACAGAAATTAACAAAATGAAAATTGGAAAGTCCGATGCAAAGCAGCAGAATTCAGGTAAATATTTTATGTTTAACTTAAATATGTTTATTTAATAACTTCACACTAATATTTCAATATACTAAATCAATAGACAAAAAGATTGAGTAAATAAACAGTACACAGTATTTAGAATTTGCCACTAACTGACCGACTAACATTAAAGTGAAGCACACATTAATGTCTCAGTGATTATAATCTAAAAATACAATATACATTCTGAAAAGGGTAATTCTGCACATTTACGTTTTCTACTTTGAGTATATTTTGATGCTAACATTGTTCGGGTGAAATTTTGAAAATATGTTTTTTACTTGTAACAGAGAACTTCTATATTGTGATGCTGTTACTTTTACTTGAGTAAAAGTTCAGAGTTCTTCTTCCTCCCCTGCTTGCTTGCTAACAGATGTTGTTTACCAAAATTTGTCCTGACTGTATCCATCTACTGACATAAAATACTTAGTGAAAAAAAGATTAGTGTATAGCTGAGTAAATATGAGGGAAATAGACATGGATAAAAATTAAAGAAAGAGTCTAGAGTCTAGAGCTATTGGTTTTCAGTTCTTTTTCTGTCCTAGTGCTGTCCCTGTAAGTTGAGGTCACTGCTAATAAGTTCAAGGCTCTGGTATTGTGCGTGGTAGCCCACTGGAATGGCTTATTGTGATAATTAATGGAACTGAACCATCAGCCCATGGCCAAGTTTACTTGATCTACTTCCTGCCTCTGGTTTATTGAAATCAAATCTGAGAAATCAGCAAAATCAGCAAAAGGATTGTTTTTTTTTCTGTTTTTCTGTTGCCACATATGTATTTACTGAGATATATATATATATATATATATATATATATATAACCACCAGCAGTAACAGGACTCACAGTCACAGTGGTTATGGCCTGGAAGATGAAGTATGACTGGTCTCAGTTAATATTAAATTTCTTTTGGTCTCAGTCTCAACTAGATTTTTCTTTCCCTTGCTTTTGATTCTGTCTCTATCCGCTTGATTATCCCCCTCCCTGACCTGAAATTTGGTGGTCTCAAGCACAGCACTAGTCTAGATTCTGCATGGTTAAAACAAATAAAAGAGAATTCAGCCCAGATTTTGTTATCATCCCACTCCTCCTGTCACCAGCCAGCAGTAATCCTACTGTGATGGATAGATGCTGAGGGAAAAAAAAGATACATTAACCACAAGTAACCTCGTTAACCCCTCATGCTTCTAATGTCCCGATACAGCCTGACCTCCTTCAAACCCAGGGTTAACTACCATGAGAAACAAAGCTGATAATTTAAAGACTCCTAATGTGGTAGTGTAAACCTTTTGACCCTGCACACTTTAAATTCAAATACAAAGCATGACTGATTGGGAAAACCTGACTGTAACCAGATTTCTAGTATACATATTACAGCATCAGAGCAACAGGATCCTGCTCTTTCTACACAATGGCTGAATCTGTCATCAATATGGCCAGTCTGTGCTCATTTCTACCAGCTGCAAAGAAAAAGGTTTCAGAAATCTCAGATCTAAACACCCAATCAACACCAGGAGACATGAGCGTCCATGTTTGTGAACCACAAAGTGACACAGTAAATATTTGTGTTAAATAATTGCATTGAAGAATTAAACAGTTCAACAGATCATTTTTCATTTGTGTGTAATGGCCAAATGTCTCTTATTCTGGTTTACATTTCACATTTGATTACAGGTCACACATGTATGTGGTTAAGATGCGAATCAATACATTGTTTGTACAGTAAGTCCTTGCATCGCGGGATTCAGCCAATCATTATGAGTGTCACAAAAACTCTCAACAATATGAATGGGAGCTGTGATGGGAGCTGCCCATAAGATAAAAGCTACAAGCTACCCCTGCACACATGGGGCCCACAGTAGCACTGGTTGTAATTATGGAGGTGCTCGAGCTTTACAGTGTCGTCATATTTATTGGAAACGAAACCACAACCTGCTACAAACCGCGTGGATGTGTTAGTTTGGCTTTCAGTTAAAGAAACCTATACATGTGGCTTCTGCTCATTATCACCAAATGCTGTAAGATTTTCCACTAGCCCTTTGTGGTGAACTGTAAACACTTTGTCAAAAACCCAGTTAACACATGATTGTTATTCTGGTAAAACATTACTAATAATGGCCTGCATGTGTGTGTACAAAGTTCATGCATTCAAATTCAGGGAATCTGAAAGCATGAAAATGTTGTGAGTGGATCGAATTTTGCTTCTGTGAAAGTCAGTGTTTGAGTCTCTACTGCTCCCAGGTTGGAGGTTAGAGCTAAAAATGGAGCTGGATCATTCAGAATGCCAGAGAAGACATTTCCCAATACTAGTACACAAAATCACTGCTGTTTTCTCTGAACAGGATGTGCTAAAGCCAAATCCCCATTTAACTGGCTTCATGGGAGTGACTGAGCCTCACACTGAAGTAAATGGTGGGTAAAACCTCAAAAGTCTACAGTCAAATCAAGTTAACATCTTCGCGATGTAATATTGTCTCATCTTTGAGCTTCACACAGGCCGGTTCAGTGACCCTCAGCGTCTCTGTGAGAGAGCTGGTTTAAGTGATTTTAAATCATTTTGCTGCCCAGTTGGAACAAAATCTTTTAATTCAGGCAGCACTAAAATCAACTGAGAATATCTGTTTCACTGAAGCACAGCTATTTATCTTGCCTGAGACAGATCCTTAAATTTGACCTGAAACTGAATTCATAGAGAGTCGTATTATTATGCTTTGTCCTTATTTGGTCAAAAAGGACCCAAAAAAAAGAAAAAGAAATTTGAGTTATATTTATTTTTCTGCAGTACAGTGCCCCCTACATTAGTGTTCTCCAGGGAGGGTCAATTTATAGTACTGGCTGAAAATGCTGGTGACAACAAGCACTTCCTGTGTTTCTCCATTCTGGCTTCTGAGGTTACAGGACTACCCACTGCTGTGTTGCCATCACCACAACTGGCCCTGTAAAACAGAAACAGCTGACGCCAGCTAGATTATTGTTTATTATGTGGGACAAACCCAAGCAAGAGCTGTGGAGGAATAATAATAACATTAAAGCTGCATTCAGGGATTGTCAGCAGAAAACCTCCCTTTATTCTGGCTTCCAGCATGGTAGCCCACACTGCTGGCCTTGTAGTCACTTTATTCAAATGGCCTATATTAGTTACTTTTGCTGTTTTACACATTTTGACCATTTTGCCAGAAAATTCAATCAGATAAAAACAAATAAGTGTATAAAACTCTGCTGAAGCAACTGAATTGGTCTTACAATTACATACTATTTTGATAGAACTGCCCACCAGGAGAATTTGTTGGCTCTCTTTACTAAGTGGGAGATACTGTTGCTTTCTCCCAGGTGCTGACAGGAGCTTTTACTCTGACTCAGTTGCTCATAATTTTGTCTAATATAATATAAATAGATTCCACTTTCTTTGTAGAATACAAACTTATCATCATGATGTGTCATGTCATCACCTGCCGCTTATCTGGGTCAGGGCCCAGGTCGCAGGGGGCGACTGCCACCCAGTCCACAATGCACTGAAGTCCTATGGCACCTCCCACAGGTGGTGAGTCCATGGGAGGCAGTGCCGCCCGGAGTGGGGCTCAAACTCCCGACCCCGAGAGATTGAGTCTCATGCTCTACCAACTGAGCTAACTGGGCAGCTAACATCATGATGTTTCCTCCTAAAAGCTGTGTGTCGGGTCACATGTCTTAAAATGCTAATGGAACAAAAATCAACACTATCTGTGTTTGTTGACGTTCATGGACAATACAGAGCTATGATGTGCTCAACAGGTCAGGTCTATAGACCTGACCTGTTGAAAGGAGGAAAAATAAAGACAGGAGCTGCAGAATCATAACGTTTCATTTGATGGAGCATCTCTGACTGTTCGCAGTCTAACTGTTTTAAAAAAAACCACAGTGACTCTTCCGAGAGCTCATTACTGTGTGCCATCAGAAATCCCTGTCGCTCCTCCGCCAGCCCACACACACACACTTTTCATCATGGACACTCACTCCACAGGGTCCAGTTTTGTCCCTTTTGCATTTAAGTGCACCTGATAACCACCCTGGGTGCACACACACACACACTGAGAGAGAGAAACATCACACTATCTCATCCTGTGAGACATGAGATAAGGAGCAGTCGCTTTTCCATTGGGTTGGTCGCTGAGACTGTTTACCTCCTTCACTGTCTGCCACACACACACAAATACACACACACACAGACGCAAACATTTACTGTACAAGAGGAGCCAGACAACTAGTAGCTGTGATAAATAAAGAACCAAATGAAACACAACATTCAGGTGGTGTCTTTGATGGTGTTTCCCTTCAAGCTAGTAATGGTCCTAATCCTTTTCATTTTCATACCCAAAGTGAACTGACATGATGCAATGGATAAGGAATAAATATGGAAATCAAAAATGTTCCTGTCAAATGTCGTGTCAATACAATGTTATTAGCAGGCTTCAGTTGTCAGCTGATAAAGAACAGAGGGAATTATTCAGGCTTTTTTCAAGCTATGAAAAAGCCCTTAAATGCTTTGTTACCTCAAAACACTGGAGACTGAATCCAGGAGATGACTGCACATACTGATACTAGTGCACCAAGATGCACTGTGGTGTCAGCTTTTTAACAACGAATGCCAAATAAAGTGGACACCACAAGCAAAATGTTAAAGAAACTGCTGTAAATAAGTCTACAGTATGTTGAGGGACAACATATTTTCACTAACTGAAAGCAAAATTATTAAAATGCTCTAAAAATGGGTGCAAAGCACACTGGTTTTGCCTCAAAGGCCAAGCAATGTTGCTGCATAACATAAATAACGTTTCATCACATATAAAAATGAGGCAACATTTGTATTAACTCCATTTTCATCAGTGTTTCTGAATGTGGAACGATGGAAAAATAAACATCCCAATTTAGCATATTCTAAACAATTTTACACAACACGCAGCACAGTGATGGAAAGATTTGTAATGTAAATAGAGCTCTAAGCCATCCATACATTTGAGACTTTAACAGCATGAGAGGTCAGTGATTTTCCTTAAAGTTTCTAAAGCTTCACACCATCAGCAATGGTGTGATTGGCTTTTGGTGCATTTGAGAATGGGTCAGTGTTTCTTCAATCACTTACCAGTGATTTAAGATCATGAATATCACATTTTTTTACACCATGCAAGCAAGAGTGCACGTGTTATGCATGTTTTTCTTTAATGTAATTATTTTTCCCGGGGTGTGTGTTGGAGATTTCATTTTAAAAAGTGGAGTGTTGGATGTTTTTTTTTTAAGCCTGGGAATAAAAACAGACATGTTTTAAGTTACTATGGATTGTAAAACCTTTTTAAGTAAGATGATAAACTCATTCTAGCTCACTCTAATTCTAGATTATTGGATCGTACTGCTCACTGACAAAGGGGATATTACTATTATCACTATCATTATTATTATTACTTTAAATTACACTGATTGCTCAGTAGTGTTGTGCATATTTTCTTAGAAGTGAATTGTGTTTTTCCAAGAAGAATTTTCCCCCAGAGGCTGTGCACCCAAAATTATATCATAAAGTTCAGTGACTTGTGAACTAAGTTGACATTACCGAGGTAAAAGGGCGAAAATGTATGTCTCAGCCCACAGCAGACATCCTACATCTTACTCCTATAATGACTACAGCCTGATTCTACAGATCCCTCCTTTAACTTTCATGGCTGCAATTTTGTGTGTGATTACTTCCTCTCCTCCAAAGATGAAAATAGTTTTCATACACACCAAAATGTCATTTCATTCTCAGAGAGAAATGGGGTGTGTTTTGGGCACGTCCATGCAGGCTGTAGGTTTCTCTGTGTGTGTACATGTGCATTAGTGTCATTATTAATGTGTGTGTGTGTGTGCGTGTGCGTGTGTGTGTGTGTGTGTGTGTGTGTGTGTGTGTGTGTGTGTGTGTGTGTGTGT
>JBBMJY010000025.1:18183741-18206300 GCA_037833715.1 Toxotes lorentzi | reverse complement strand
GTGTGTGTGTGTGTGTGTGTGTGTGTGTGTGTGTGTGTGTGTGTGTGTGTGTGTGTGTGTGTGTGTGTGTGCAACAGCTGGTTCTTAGATCCATCTGTTCAAGTACGGGCTCACTCCGGTAAAGTGTCTTTAAAGGTCACCCTTCAAAATTTTTACTTTTCACTTGGTGAAATTAAAACTGGAGGAGTGTATTTGACACATTAACCTCAAAACCAGTAACTTTCATTTGGTTTGGTGATTTATAGACTGTTGCTTACTAAAAGTACATGAATGTGGTAGCAGAGACATCCAGGCAAATTCACTGACATCCAGGCAAGTTCACTGACTGGCCTTGCTAAATTTACCCAATTAAAAATTTAAAATGTATATTACGTTTTTGTTTGTCTATAATCTCCCAATTTTCCATGAGGTTTTCTCCCCTTTTCATCACAATTCTGGTGGTAAGTATGAAACGTATTTTCCCAGTTAAATCACGCTTTTTGTCCTTGTAGATATTCCTTTCAATAAATATATTATACAGTGCTGTATGTTCCCAAAAACACCTCGACTGTGTGATTGGCACACAGTGGCTAATAAATCAAGCCATTACCACAGGAGTTGGAGCAAAACCTCACCATTACTTTACCAAAGCGTTTCGACTGTTTTGACACACTCAGTTGTTTTCTGGCACTGACAGGCCCATACTGCCTGTCAGATTTAGCTCGGTTTTAGGAGTGCAGACCTGCTGGTTTGTGCTGAGATTCAGCTCAATATTTGGCCATATTTTGGCAAAAAATATGGGCGATTGGAACATACTGAACACGCAGATGGAGAGCTGAGGAGTAGATTATGCTACAGAAATTGTTTGAGAAGTTTTAAGGACTTTTTTTTTCTGTGAAACTGGGAAAGAAACATGGGCAAGAAACAATCCTGCACAAAAGCCTCATGTAGAAAGGGTCAGTTTAACATTCTGATCTACTCCTTTAGTTTAACAGGAGCATTCAGGGATGAGGTTTTTTATACGATGATTTTAATGTTGGTGCTCAGCTGAGCCATTTTTGGGAAAAGATGCACATCAACATTTTTGTCAAGCTGATTTCAACCAAGGTACAATGACAGAAGAGACAAATAAGGAGCTCCTTTCCAGGAGGTTCCTGTGACTAAATGTGGGATTAGTTTTGGAGTAGTTCCTGTAGTAATTTTAAGGGGATTTCCCCTCTGAGCCCCAAAGCTGATTACATGAGGGCGATGAAACAGATGTCGATAGGGTAAGAGAGGATGATGTCTGGATAACAACTGCAGTGGTAGTGGTCGTGATGATGGAGATGAACAACATCTTAAGATGAAGGAGGAACACAGAGAGGCTTTGAGTAATGATGATGTGGACATGAAGATAATAATAAAATAATGATGAGGGTCACTGATCAAAGAGGAAATCAGGTAAAGGTCAATCCTAAAGTAAATAGTCCTGTAACCCAGAGCTACACTCATATGTTAAGACTTAGGCTGCATATTTGCTTGAGGCAAGTAAAAGTCTACTGTCTCTCTATTTCTGCTTAAAGCTAAGATTAGATTGGCGCCAGTCACATGAACGCTGCAGGTGTGTGCGTGTTACAGGTAATGTTTCTTTAGGATAAAGGGAGAAATCCAACTTTGTGTGTAGGTGTATGTTCCTGTGTTGATTTGTGTAGCTGGTCAGAGTTGGTAGGTGGCATACATGGCAGCCAACCGTCAACTCCACACCCTCCATATCTGGCACACACACACACACACACACACACACACACACATTCATATAATGCAAGGGTGCCCCCTACGTGGTGGTTCCTCTGTGCCTGAGTGCCAGGTCTTGTCCCTGGCATCATTGGTGGTGGTCCCTGTACCAGGAACAAGCAGGAGAATATCAAAAGTGAAATCTCCCACCAACAGGACAATTGCTGTCCAGTGTGCACTCTGCATGCACACACAGTGCTGGCCAACACTGGTTGGGCTGTTCCCAATGTTTCTGAAGTGTGAAATTGAGCCCAGATGCTCAAAAAAGCAGTGGGAACAAGGAGATGGTGTGTCTATGTGTGTGTGTGGGTGGATGCGTGTGGGTGGGTGTGTGTGCAGAGATTCCCTGCCCAAGATTATTCCTGTCAGACTTGAAACAACTGTCTCAGTTGGCCATGTTTTTATTATATTAATGTTTATTCAAACTCGGTGTCAGCTCAAAACACATTCACATGATTACTGTCAGTTACAGCTCTGACAAGATGTGATAGATGTGTCAAAAATGTTGGATCCTGCCTGTTAGCAAGCTCAAAATCAGTCCTCACAATCACACACACACAGAGAGAGAGTACACACAGTACATTATTTCCGATCTAGTAGTCCACCCTTAATTTTCCCCTCAGATCTGGAGCAGAGTGGGGTCAGAAACACACAGAGGAAGTGTTTCCACTGGAAAATTAGCTCACAAGACGGTAGTGTGTAGGTGCAGACACACTCCACTATCTTGTGAGTTTCCGTGTGTAGTAATCACCAGTTAGAACAATGGTTGCCTATCTCTGTCTCTGTGTGTGTTTGTGTGTGTGTGTGCCACCCACTTCTGTCTGTAATGTAATTTTAGAAGGAGCGAAGATGGTTTCTCTCACTCACCCACCTTAACCACATGCACACACACACACACACACACACACACACACACACACACACTTAAAATTTTTATTTGCAAGTGGAGCTCCTTGTTTTCTCTTCTCGGATCTCAAATATGTATGAGTCATTTAAAGTTGTAGTCCTCTTCTGAGCTCCTTTGGCATCAAATACGTTTTTAATACATGACTGAATATAAGAAAATGAAAATTGAGGTTATGTGATCTTGAATAATCTTAACATTTTCAAGCATGTAGATCATCACAACTGAACGTAAGACCACAGAAACTGATCCAGAAATACGTGAACAGAGCAACACTTCACACCATTCAAGAACCAAGACGTAGTTTACACCGGTGGGCGTTTGCGATCACTGGTGTGTCTGGACTTCTTATTCCGTCTTCCCAGCCTGAAGTGTGGCCCCTTGTAATCACTTCCGTTCCACTAGAGGAGACAGAGAGACCGTCCAGTCTTATCTGGCTGACCCCTGCTCACTGAGATACAGCTGACGTGCGTCATGGAGCAGGGTTTCTTTACAACATATCAACACCAATATATTGTATATTTCTTCAGTATACACACAGTGTGGTTAAACTGTCCTTTGGTGGGGTATGTGAACTGAAAGCATTCTCTTATGTTAGGATAAAATTATCTAACTGTGACCTTAAAATGAATTCTTCAAATAAACTGGCAGACTTTTCTGCACATACATCATGAGAATGTGACGCAAGTCCAGCTTATATCAACAAATGATGTAACTGTGAGTCATTAAATGATCCTGAAATTTTTAGTCATTTATAGATTTAGTTACATTAGAAAAAAAATGAGAAAAGAGCAGTTCAGCATTTTGCAAATCCACATTCACATTCATGCTAAGAGTTATATAAGACGATCAATGTAGCTCTCACATGTGTATGCTAAATATGAATCTACAGCCAATGAATGAGCAGCTTAGCTTAGCATAGAGACTGAAGACAAGGGGAATAGCTAGACTGCCAGGAAAACATACGTAAAAATGAGAAGTTACAGTTTCACAGGGGAGTTATGTATAGTGACTTCCTGGAGTCTTGTCATCACCATGTACTCTTGATAAGAAAGTACATGAATCCAGTTGAATTGATAAAACAACAACAACTTTTATCTGAAAGTGAACACAGATTATGTGTGTGAGATGTGATGTGCAGGCCATAATCATTGGACAGCAGTGGGAGGAATCCACAGCTGACAGTTCACCAGCTGTGTGATGGACGCAGACATCACTGCTCCCTGGTGGAGCATCCGTCCACTCTGAGGACTACCTTGCCAATAGATAAGTCTACGTTTCCTGCTGTGCAGGAAACATATGCAAAATTTATAAAGTGGCATTTTTAAGGTTCTCCTCATGATATGAATGATCTTTGACCATGTGTGCATTTTTATCTATGTGTCAATCTATATGTGTTTATCTACATAACCTAATAAATGAAAAACATGTGAGTAGTGTACACAGATGCTTGCTTGTGCATGTGTGAGTCTGTGAAGGGGGAAGAGAGATAAATTGAAAAACAACTTTGTAACCAGCATGACTTCACCATGGGCCGTGAGCCGGCGAGTAATCATGGACGTGCCAGTGCACAGACAAATGGACTGATGTAGTGGAAGACACTGTGATTGTACTGAGGTTAGCTGGGTCTGACAATTCATTGTGCTCTGCCACACAACATGCATTCATGTATGCATTTAAAAAAAAAAATTTTAAATCTATCCACACAATTGCCTTTGTCCATAACGTAACTTTGGTTGAAGCAACTAAAAAACCCAAGTGCAGAATCAGATGTCAACCAGATCAAAGTACAAACTTTCAGTCGCAGCACAAATGCTCTACAAAATTATTCTCCATGGCCAAGTAAACTATAACTTTATGTTTTGTAATTTCACCTCCACACTGCGTGTTGTAATGGAGTTGGTCTGGTTTTATATACAGTGTTCTATTTCACATGTTGTTATTTAGCTCTAAAAAGAAAAACCTTTGTGTCTCTCATGGCATCTAAGCTCTTAATGCTGTATTCAGGCCAAAGACACCAGTGTTAGGCAACAACAAGAGTGACTGGACTCATGTTTGGCAGAGATCTGTTCAGCAGACTGAAACACTACTAAACATCACAGAAATTAGTTGGGACACACAAAGCTTCATGGATATCAGATAGAGTGGAGTCATACCGCTGGGGAGCTTCAGCAGTTGGCATAAATGTTTTTTTAAATGAGTGAACTGTGAGATATTAATGTGTCGCTGGGAACACACAGAACTGTGCCAGTGTCATTTCAGTAGAATAACCATTAAATAAATAACTTCAGTGGTGGAGTCAAACACTTAATTTGAGTGTGGTGAACACTCCCTTAAGACCCACGGTGACGTCATAAATCTTAAAGGGCTTGCCAACCTGTCAGTCTGTATTGTGTGAATGAGTTTATAATAAAATTAACACGTTTAATACCCATTTGAAGTCTCAGTATTATGTTTTATTGTCTGCAAATAAATGGTCTCATGCTGGTGGTGTGAGGGAGGGCCATCATGTCTTTAAAAGAGAAAAGATCTAATGCCCTCAGGAACAAGAATGTGCTTGGGAAATTTCATGGCAATCTGTCAATCTGTTGTTGCAAAATCTTGTTTGCAAAGATGACATTTTGTGTTCAAAATGGAGTTTCATCGAGGGTCATCCTCAGGGAGCATGAACGTGATGTGCTCAGGACAGATATTGACATGTTTTTTCTCTGTATGGTGTAATATTGCAGGGTGATTGTGGTGATAGATTAGGAAGATCCTCTGGGGACCAACAATGTCCCAAGGAATTCTCATGGAAAAGAAGCTGTCAGATTTTATATGGACTAAGCTGTTGGTCATGGTGACACTGTGTCCTGACAATAGAGAGTTCATCACTTGCACTGACCAGACTGATCAACCAACATAAAACAAGGTTTCAAAACAAGACTCTTTGCTAGCAGCTCTGTGAGGCTTACAATATAGTACTATGTGCAGTGCAATTCTGGGCTTTACCTTTGTCTGGCATCACATAAAAGCCTTTGGGAGTAACCTCCCACAGACACACATCCTCACACACAAAAACACACGTCAGCAGTCGTCATCAGCCATGGGTGACTCTGTCACCTTGTGAGTCAGTGTGACCGGGAACACCCACACAGCAGATACTTATCAGTGTGTGTGTGTGTGTCTGTGGGGGGATTTAGGGTTTGCCCAAACAGTTGAGCAAAATGATCTTCAGGGGGACAACTACAGAGATGCTCTGTTGTTCTCTGTTGTACTAACTCTGTAAGCATCATTTCACTTTCTTTGTCTTTGTCTTTTTGTGCGAGGATAATGTGCTCATATGAATCATGTGCATGGACACGGTGTTGTATTTGAGTCAGCACAGTGTACAAATAGTGTAGCTGATGGGGATTTTCACCGTACACTGCACTGAGGTAGACAGTTGACAGTTGCTGGTTTGTTCATTCACCTTGTTTCTAATTTTATAATTTTTATGTAAAGCTTTGGTGAAAGTTCAGTGAGCTGCTTTGTTCCTCTTAAAATTGGCTGATCCGTTTCTCTCCATCATTTCCACTTTCCCACCCTGTCAAATCCCCTCCATTCACAATCCCAGCATCACCATATCTGACCAATGACCTTTCTGTCCGCCTTCCTTGAGCCAATCACTGGATACCCTTCTTTAAATAGGTTTGCAATTCTGCTTGTCTGTCTTTCCAACCTGCTATTGCATAACCCATAACCCTCCACTCCCCATCGACACCACAACTTCCCGGGACACTGTGACACATACAAGATATACAGTTTAGATTCAGACACCAGAAGTCAATACTGCAGCATTTTATGGCTCTCCACTTTGATTCAGATAGAGAGCACTGCCCAACAAACCAAACTCAACTTCTATTTTCTGAAGCCCTCTTGAAAAGAGCATCTAGTGCTAATAATGACAGTAATTTATGAGCCAAAAGTTTTCAGTTTGTCACTGTTTCTTCCATAATTCACACCACTGTTCACCATCTTTAATTAGAAATGTGAGGGGATTTGTCTCTCACAGATTTCATTTTGCTGTCACTGTGTCAAAGCTTTGGTATCTATTGTCACCACATAGTTCATTCATTAAACTGTGGCCTCCATCTAAGTCATCAGTCATCTTTTTATGCATGTGCATGCTTTGAATAAGAGGTGTCAGCTGCACATAAAGAGGCCGATCATGTGAGTGTGTCCACAGAACTCTTTGCATGGGGACTGTAAATCCTCTGCATGAACTAACTCTCGCGTTATGAAAAGGGAAAGAGTGTTGGCTTGTGGTTTTCTGAAACACACGTTCAGAAAACCACAGACCAACACACTGTTTGGTGAACCTCACACAGCAAGTAAATATATAGGAAACCCACAAATTTGAGAGGGTAAAATAGCTTTTGCATTAATTCAACATATCTTTCAACATACCCCTTTATTTTATTGTACATTTGGGTGAGAACACTCCTCTTCCACAAGACACTCAATCCCATTCAGCTACTTTCCACATGCTCCACAGTGGAGGACACTTTGTTGACCATTGTTGTGTTGTAAGCGAAAAGCAAACTGTATCTCGTGTTGTTTTTGGCTTTGATGCTGTTATACCACATTATCACGGCATCACAGCTGGAAGCAAACGTTACAGGCTTGGACTGTTTCCTTATCATTATCATATCACCCCATCAGTGCCATAAGCAACTCTTAATAGATCATACATCCAGAGAATAAATTTGGCCTTTCACAGTCTGCAGCTGGTGGCTTTCTTTTTCTGGGAAGCAGCACTGGTTTGCTTGCAAAGTACAGTTCTGGTGAATTAGACCATGTAGGAATTAAGAGATAGAAAGTAAAAGCCCTTTGTAAAGAAGATCCACTGTGTCCCTGATTACTAGGCTGTATGGTATCACACACATGACATTGCACTTCGCACTGGCTCCCTGTCTCTGCTCATATCTAGTTCAAAACACTAGTGCTGGACAACCACTGCGCTCCTCTGCCTCTGGACGTTTAGCCATCGCATCACTCAGAGGACCCTGCCTCTCATCCTGGTCCCTTTTCTTTTCTGGCTCCACAAATGGTAGATTGAACTCCCCACTGAAGTCAGGACAGCAGACACCTTTTCAAACTGCATCTCTTACTAAAGGCTTTTTTGTTTAAAAGGGACACACTCCCAGTTTTGGATGATATTCAGCTCTCACTCATATGTAGTTTGAATGCACTTATTGTTGTAATGTAACACCAAATCTTGAAGCAAAGAAAAGTAATGCCCTGTTGCCAAAATGTGAAACTTTCTTAGGAACTTGTTCAAAATTAAGATCTAATCTGTATAATGTTGGTTTCAGTGAAGAAAAAGTTGCAGTAGATGGAAGTGAGACCAGTTGTTTGACCCATTATACTTTAAAACTGTACATTTATGATGAACACATGATCAAATTCCAGCATTTCATTTAGCTTAAATTATCTCTTAGTACATTTATAGTACAGTTAGGTACCTTCTTTCCTGAACAACATTCAAAACCATCCATGTGCACTGCATTCTCTATATTCTCATGTTATGAGTTAAAACCAGTTTGACAGTTCTTCATAGCATCTCCACAGAGTTTCTGATGTGGTTCATGATACGATAAAAGCGCCAGACTTCAACTCTGGATGATCTCTATGCCTGAGGACACCAAGCTGGCAGGACGCACCAAGAATCCCCCATTTGATAATGTAGCGTACCTTGAAACTTATGTTTGGTTTAGTTTCTAAACAAACCTCTGACTTGAACCTGGCCCGTGAAAATCACTGCATCAGAAACATGTGGGCTACAGTGGATGAACGAGGGACCCTCTGAGAGGAAATCAGATTTCATTAGTCAGTAAAAAGCCTCAACATCCTGTCTGTCTGATAAGCGGGACACAATTCAGTGGTGTTTGGTAACACCGAGCAGAAATGTAGGTTAGAGTCTCTGACCATGCCCTACATAATGAAGAGCAATGTTTTCCTCCAAATGGCTGACAATTTCAAAAATTTTGGGGGATTCTTTGCCAAAAGAATCAAAAAATAACTTGCAGGAATTGTTTTCGATAGTTATTGTTGGGTTGTTAATTTTGCCTAACTTTATTATTTAGAAACTTGCTGATGATGTAATATTACCTAGTTTTTCTGTTCGACTAAGGGGCCTCTTTACAAATGACTTCTGGCCTCATCTTCCTCAGGTTTCATGCTGGGATGCAAAATAACCAAAAATTATGTTCATATTTAAGTGACTCATTTTAATTCCAGACAACTATGTTCAAAGTTCAATAAAGATCAATTTAAGTGCCCACAGAGATGATGCATACTGTGAGAAGTGGTTGAGTGGTACAATTTCACAACTGGAGGCTCTACTAGAAGTATAATGTATGGGTTTTGCGGTAAGAAAGACAATGTGAAATCCCTCAGACTGAAAGCATAAGAATGCGGTGTAGCACATGTAGCGATCATGTGGTAAACTCACCGAGGTGCCACATTGACGGTTTGAGGAAAACAGTCTGAACCTTATTTTGAATGACACATGCCAAGTTCAGACACGCAACACAAACGGAAAAATGTGCTCCATGTGCTCTCCACACAAGCATTTCATGCCCCAATCCCTTTTATACTACAGATAATCGGAAACAGGGCTGTTTTCAGAATAAGAGAGCATTTTTACCGTCATTAAAATATATATATAAAAAAATAAAATACATTTCCCACAACCTTGTTCAGATGGAGGCAGCTGTGGCTCAGGAGATAGAGCAGGTCGTCTGTCGTTCACAGGGTTGGCAGTTCAATCTCTGGCTCCTCCTGTGCATATGTCAGAGTGTTGTTGAACAAGAGCAGTTTGTCCATTAACATAGAGCAGTGCTATATAAATGTGGTCCATTTAACATTCAGTCACTAATCAACAGTAAACTTCTCATATTCTCTAAACGGAGAAGATTGGATTCATACTCTAATAATAAAACCAGTTTGTCTGATATAATGGATCTCTTGGGTTTAGTCTGGAGTGCTGTCAATTGCTTTTATCTCTCCAAAATATGTAAACTAACTATAAACTGAGAGTGTTTGGAAATGGAACTCATTATTGTGTATGGCTCACAGACTGCAGACAGCATCATCAACCCATCACTGTCATTTTTCATCATTTAAGTACATGACTAATAGAAAACCACAAATAAGCTGTTGTTTATTAAAAACATTTTTTTGGCTGGTTGGTTGAAAATTCAAATCAGGCAAATCGACAAATTCACCTGCATGTATTGTAGTGACTATTTTAAAATAATCTATAAGTATTGTATTGTTGTCACTGTTCTGGACAGTTTTTCATTGATCCCCCAAAAGGACTAATTAGAGGAGCTGAGAATGTAATGAAGAACAGGTGTGCTGGGTGAGGCAGCACTGTGAGTGCTCCTGCTGGACAGGTGAGCAGTGAATGTGCCTGACAAACACCAGCACACTCACTCACTACCAAGGACACAATAAAACTTTTTTTTTTTTTTTTCAGTTGTTTGCACAGTTAGCAGACAAGAAATTAACATAATGTGCCATTTTGAAGAAATGATGAGAGATGGACATCAAACTGACTCTGAAACACAATGGACAATGAGGAAAAATACATCTTCAAAATGTGATGTGTTTATTTTTTGTTTTCTGAGATGTCTCTGTAGCTGTCTCACCGCTGTCCACAATTGGTTTAAATTTCTTCCAGCTGTGAGCTGCTCTAGTGTGCTTTGTCTTATATGAGAATAAAATGTTCATCGACTCCACACTCAGAATTGTGACACATGTCCCAAATCCACACTACATGTCAATTTTATACTGTGTACACAATATATTAATCTTTATGGTACATTGTTCTTGCAGTTAATATGCACGAATTCAACATGTTTAACATTTTTTAAAAATCATACAATACTGGCACAGTCAGATGTTAATCAAACTTTAGAGAGGCTCCGCCCTGAGACTTAACCAAAGAAGATCAAAGTAGTTTTCCTTTTTTCTTCTTCTTTTTCTTCTTGATTCACAGTCACGACTCACACTTAGTCAAATTTTTTTTCCAGTGGCTTGTCCTCTCATCAACAGAGCACTTACGAATCATATGTTTTTAGTATGTATATTCAGTGTTGTGAGTATACTGTGACTTTACTTTGTAAACTGACATCAAGTGAGTCAGAACCTACATCAGGATCTGAGCCTGTATTCATCAGGTGTTTCAGAGTAGAAAACAAGCACCTAAGGCGTTTCATCTGCTGCCTTAGTTAGCTCCAGGTGTGTCCTGACCTGCTAGGAGCTGCCAGGAGATGGAAATCAGGCAGAGATGTGCATGTATTCAGTGGGCGGAGTAATGTTCACTGATCATAGTGAGTTCATCAACTTCTACAACAGCAGATAAAACACTACTGGCACAGTCTTGGTTAGTGCTAGTAAACAAGGTGTTAGTAAAGTGCGAGGGGAAACACAGAGTGAGGGGAAATCTTGTCATGTGAGTGTTTTTGAAATTTCTGACAGGATTTACCTCAAGATCATGCCCAGATGTTCATCTTAAGAAGTTTGGAAAGGTGTGCGTATGTCTGCATATTACTCCAATCCCCTGAGTCAGCTGGTGATCATATACATAGTCATGATGACAGTGGAATGTGGAGATACAGGTCACTTTTTTTGTTCTTTTTCTACTGTCAGTGTGTCTGAGGTCAACCATCAGACCGAAGCATGACAAACATACATATTTATCATGTGAATGGAGGAAATCATGCATATTCATTCATAAGTTCTCGTGTCAAAGATGTCAACATGCACATTCCTGGACTTCCAAACACAAACAAAACCACAGTGTTTCCAAAAGTTCATGTTACCAGTTGATTTTTAGACCATGATCATTTCGCAGACAGAGGGAGACGCTGAATCACGGTGACAGATAAGTCTGGAAGTTCCCACATGTAAGATCTTGTTCATTTACTCTGATGGGGGGTAGGGGTGGGAGGGGGTAACAGTTCGTCCCTTCACAGGCAATGAAATATCACAGCAGAGCCTAGGATGACAATCAAAATACAAAAGTAAATTTCCATTAATACACAATGACAATGAATAAAAATGAATTGTTGATAACAAAATGCAAAATTATAAAGAGCTTAATTCAACAGCAAAGAGAAGTCCGATCAACTAAAGGGCTCCAGCAATGTGAGGATTTGCAGATGCAGATGAGGTGTGCAGTGCTGAATGTTTCTGAATACTTTCTGTGTCCTGTTGATGAGAAAATCCACAATCCCTTTAACATATCCTTCTATTTTATTAGTGATTGAGTATTTCATTTCCACAATATTGGGAGACTTGTCAGAGAGAGAGATTCAAGTAAAACTTGTCAAGATATCATGGTTTTTAGTCACTAGTACAGGTCAAGTTCCTAAAAAATGGATCCTACATTTCTCATAGTGCAGTTTGTTTCCATAGTTACATCAGTTTATATTGTTTCTTCTAAAGCAACTGTTTTCAGAATGTGAATAGGACTAACAATGATAAGTTACCTGAACTTCATGTGTAGGGTCAGTGGAGCACAGCATTGTTTTTGCAAAGATATACTGTGTGTGCAGCTACAAATATCATTCAAGGGTCCATGTATATTTCTGAGATCCAACCATTCTAAAGCCAGCTGAAAACTATTTTTGATATTTGAAAAGACCAGTTGTTTCAATAGTATTTCTGTCCGGTTGAGACATTGATAAATAGATTGGCTGGTGATTGTCATTTTAATACCACAGCTCCAGTTTCTTGGCAGACATTTACTGTGGATCATCAGTTTTAATTGATCCAGTAAGTGTGTTATTAAATGTAGGCTATACTCAGGGGAGGACATCTGAAGATACTTTCTCCTTCTCTATGTCTCTTTTTCTCTAACAGCTTTCTCCTCCCCTTCTTCTGAGCAGGTCTCACTTTTCTCTTACTTTTCTGTCTTTCTTTCATTCTACGCTCGTCTGTTTTTCTCTCTTCCAACTTCCTTCTGATTCTGTTTACTAGACTCTTTCTCTGTTGCCTCTATTTGTTCATTAGTTAAAGCTTTTTGATTTATGGTGGGTGTCACCAACAAACAAATCCTCACATCTGGACCACTGCAAGACCTCTGTGTGCACACACATAAACATGAGACATTCTGGCACACACACAACACAGAGATTTCACAAGTGCACAGCTTAATGCACACACAGCAATAAAAATGTACACATACCCTGATTTACTTGGCAAAGATGATCCATATACACATGCACACAAACATCGAATTTTTCCAACATACAGTAGACACATCTTCATTTATTGCCATGACAATGATCAATAACATTCCCACCCTTTCTTCTCTGTAAACTCCCTAAAGTCAGTCTCACACACACACACACATTTTAGGGGGGAGTCCACAGTGTCTGCACCACAACATGCAGATCCAGGACCCTGAGCAAGAAAAATATACTGTAGGTGTTACCACGCTGTGTTGACTCAGGCCACTGAACAGTCATGATGAGTTACCAGACTTTTGGTGTTTATGCTGGATGTTGCTCTCTGTAATGTCTGTAATTAAAAATTTAAAACCCCAGTGGATGCTCTGTGAAATGGTTTACATTGATGTAAGCTGTATGTATGTGTACTGTATGTGTATGTGATTTCCAGATAATGAGCCAGAAAATTGTTATGGTCCTTCTTAAAACAGATTAGAGCCCAGTTGCCAAAGACTTTCAGCAGCTTGAGAGCATGCAGCCAGGCATCATAATGACAAAGTAGAGCTGAGTTAATAAGAAGCCAGCAAGAAAATTAAACATGTTTTTTAACAGTCCAAGCGCATCTTCTAAAGCATATGGAGCAAGTGTAGATGGGACGTATCCAAATCCAAATAGTCTCTTAATTAATCATGAGCGTGTTTGGGGTGTAACATGCAATAAACCAATCAGAGTCTGCATCTCTTGCACCTTGGTGAATTGCTGTTTTGCACATCTGTGCACTTCTGTGCCTCCCTGTGTGTGAAACAAGCAGAGCATGTGTGCAAATGCACCCACTCATGTAGGCGCATTTTAATATCTTGATAACTATAAAATAACAGTGAAATACTGTGCCATTGACTTCAGACCAGCACTTGCTTTCCACTGTTTCAAGATAGCACTGTGTCAGCTGCATCAGTCTGAAACTATCAAAGCCACTTGGGTCTCCCTTCACCACTTTTTCTGCTTTGAGCCAGGTTCGGGCCCCTATGAGTATATGCAGGAACCATGGCACCACTTGCTGACTCATGACAGTCTGGACCGAAGTGGTGGGCCAACCAAGGCCGACAGTGTCACACTGGCATGGCTAAAAGTCAGTGAATGAAAACAGCAAAACATTTCACAGCAGCGCTCGGACATGCAGTACTAATGCCTTAAATGTTGTTTGTTATGAAAAACCTGGCTGTACACTCTGATGGTCTAAATTTTGACAAACTATTAGTAGGCTTGTAAACTCTTACTTTCATCCCCAGAGGAGGCTAGATAAAGTTTAAGTTTTAGAGAACCTGATCCACGTCCACACCTCCTTGCATCTACAATATTGCAGTTGTTTGAATAAATCAAAAACACTCAATGTGCTCAAAGGCTGTGAACTTAATAGTCCGCAAAAACATCAAATGCCAGTAGAGAGAATATTTTGCAGCCATTAATGCTAATAGCCAATTTTTTTATTTATTTATTTATTTTTTTTATCTCTGAGCTTGTATCAAATTGTTTCGAGTCATGAGTCTGGTTTGATTTAGTCAAGTCGAAAGTCAACGGATTTGAGACTCGAGTCCAAGTCATGTGAGTCCACACCCCTGCTGTATGATATTGAGTAAGAGCATACTCCCAACTGCAAAGATGAGGCAAAGCTCCTCATGAAAATCCTGCTGACAATGTGTGTCCACTAACCTTTATCCTGCCTTTTTCTACCAGCTATGTTTTCGTCATCGGTCCATATGTTCAGGTTGAGAATTGTGAGAAAATGACCTGTTCACATTTTTCATCTAATTTCTGCAGTACAGCAAGTTCATGTGGGGGTATCACTTAGTTGGTGCCAGACAGCAGTCTCTGAACTAAGCTCAAGAGTTCAGCAGCTTGTTGTAGGTGTTTAAAACGCAGCTGACACTGGAGCGACCCTCCTCCACCCTGCCACTCTCTCAGTTTTAACTTCTCTTTACCTCTGTGTCTCTCTTCATTTTCTGTTTTCCTGATGGTTTGGACTCAGCACTGCCATAACAAATACATTGTTGCCATGGTTGCATCTCTCAAAGGTGCAGGAAAACAGAGCATCACTTCTGAGAAGGAGGACCTCACAACACAAGTGCTTAATGCTATATGATTCTTAATAAAGACCTGATTTTATCATTTTATTTTTGTTTGTTTCATTTTGGTTGAGACGAGATTGAAACAGTAATGCCTTTGTTATGTTAATCTTTTGTCTAGTGCCACAAAATGCCTTTTTTCATGAGCACAACCCTTAATGTTTTTTCTTTTACGTCAAGCTGTCTCCTGTATGATTTTCCCAGATGAGCTCACCTATTTTCTGCTCCATGACACCACCTGACAGAGGCTGACGTCTGCTTAACATAACATATGTCAAGTGTATGAGGGCTGTAGGTGAGTGAGGGATTTGGTATGGTCTGTGTGCGTGTGTGTGTCAGAGAGAGTACAAGAAAGCAGCAGGGTTTGGAGAAAGCTACAGAAATTTACTGTATAGTATATTTCTCATCTCGGATTTATCCACATATGTGCGTGATATGTCTTGGCTTCATAGGAGCATGTGCGTGATGTCTGTGTGTGATCAGTCTTGGGGGAATCTGCTCAGCTGAGGGACTGAGGTGTGGCAGGGTTAAAAGGTTAAAGGTGCTCTCATATTCTGAGTCACTGGTCCTTCCCTGGAGATGAGAAAAACAAGTGAAGGTTTGGTCAGCTGTGAAAAGCTTCCCATCATCACTGGTGGAACATAACTAAGTACAGTTCATGTGCTGCAATTAGTTTCAGATATGAGGTACTGGTACTTTATTTGCAACTTCAGACTTTCATTCCAATACATTAATTTAACAGCTATATTTACTGGTACACTAAAATTTTTAATATGAACATATGGTGATCTTATTTAAGGTCGTCTGCACAAGCAGCTAATTTATGACCCATAGTTATGTTTTACTGTCAGGCGACCTATAGGAATCGTAGTAATCATGACCGCAGCAAAGGAGGAGGTCAGGTGATGTTGAATAAAGAGGGACAAAGTCCAGGTTAAGAGGAGTTCAGAGTGGACTGATTGAATGTCAAACACAGCTTGAAACCAATTGTTTCTTTTACCCATGACCTTGACCAGGTTTCTGTTATTGTCACCATGACACTGAAGGTTGTTTTAAGCCAAATTCTTTAATACAATGTTTTGCAACACACTACCATACTTCATGTAGGTTTCATGGTTCCACTGTGTAGCCAAAGAGTGTAGTGTGTTCTTGTAGTGCTTTTTTTGCATGCTAGCTCAGTGTTTGTGGAAAGCCAACAAAACGCTGGTGGTGCAGAGTTCCTACTTAATTCTTGATTGAACATAGTGACTAAGAATAGACTAGAAGTGTTATGGTCCCCCTTCTCTTCAGAAGTTTAGGATTTCCCCAAAATGACAGAACAGACTGGAGTGACAGAAACACTGTAGCCTCAAATTTTCACTGTCACTTCACTTCCATAAAGTTTCAGGCTCTGTTTAAGCCTAATTTGGTCATTAGGGGAAAGCTCACCTCCTCACATGCTGTTGGGTATTACTGTCTGCTGGAGTTTTTGAGTAGTTTACATAACCTTGTGTCAAATTCCTCCTACTGATTACAGCATTACGTCGGAGTACTTCAGCTCACTGTTTTTGTGCAGTGGAGGTTAACTTCTCATTCCTCAAGTGTCTGCACACGTGTCTGTGACCATGGCTGTGAAATTGCTGCTACTTAAGGCTCACTCTTTCTTATATATGGAAACTGTCATTGCAGCGCAAATAGTATTACACATCCATGTTTTATACAATGTCACAAATTCAAACATTTCATGTAGGTTTAACTTAAGAAGAGTTAATGGTTTCATTAAGGGTAATTGCTCCAACTAAAATCTGGTTTTATGATGGCTTTTTTGGGAAAACGTAACTCAAGGAATGGTGATGTTCGTTGGTTGGTCAGTTCACACTGAACAACAATCATGGTCCCCAGGGGATGAATCCTGATGACTTTGGTGATCACCGCCCTTATCCTTCCGCACCCACCATAAGATTTTTATTTATGGTTCACGGTGATACATTTTGACCAATATTGAATAGATTGCTGTTAAATTTGCTACATCTAAATTCAAGATCCCTAGATGATAAATTCTGGAGACTTTGACTTTTCATTTAGCACCATCAACAGGTCAGTTACACTTTTTTTATACTTTGGCATATGACCAAATACCTGCAAAACTAATAACACTAGGTAACATGCTACGACACTAAACTAGGATAACAAACTTGATAAAGATTCTAAACATCTGCAAGTTACCATTGTTATTGTGAGCTGCTGTGTTAGCATGCCGACATTAGCATTTAACTAAAAGCACCTGCCAAAGTACAGCCTCATAGAGACATAAGTTTGGCTGTAGACTCGTGATGAGACAGAACATAGGGCAAATTTTAGAGGCTGACTGCAGACAAAGTCAATGTGAAAGCACAAGTGTGCAATTAGATGCAAAATGACCCACAGCTATGTGAAAAGAGACTGCACTCATTTTTCCAATGTGTATATCGGCAAAAACAAAAGTTTCTTAACTGGAGACAACTCATGATCTTTTACTGTATATATCGGCAAAGTTAAGTTATGTAAAAAGGACCAGAGAGCGTAAGAAAACATGCAGTCTGTATCCCCCAACATTGTTTTCCCAGGGATTCATTCTCTGAACCCCACACTGAGGAGAGATCCCTCTGTCTGATCCTATCCAGGTTCAAATACGCACACAGACAAACACACAGCCTTGCTCAGATACAAACACATGCACATAAGCACAAGAGTGCTAATGCATATCCCCGAGTCCACACATGGATATTTGTTCCTCCCGAGGATTCTGTAACAGTGCACATGCACCCTCTCTCAAGCCAGTGGAGATGATGTAAGTTAAAGCACACAAACACTGTAGACCCCAGGTCCTCTCTCTGGTTGAACCTATAAAACGTAATATGTCTTTCAACACACTCAGCTGAAGCCGTGTTAAAAGTAGACAGTCAAAAGCTGTGTTTCCATCAGGGCTTAAATAAAGATTTTACTGCGGCAGTGGTAGAACAGTTTGAATTATAAACCTATTTCAACACCAGAGGTAACACAACGGGCTGCTCGAGTGTCAAGCACAGCACTCATATTTAGTGTTACTAACTGAAAACAGAAGACAAAGTCAATTACAGATAATTGCTGAAAGCGAGTTTAGTAAACAGTAAATTGTACTTTGCTAATCCAAACTTTGAAATGACAAAATAATGGTTGCAAAGAGGATAGTGGAAACTGAACCTGTGAGGTGTTAGGAGAAGTTTCACATGAGGTCCTGTATGTAATGGCTTTAGCTTCAAACACATCCTGGAAAAGCTGGTGAGCTCATGGAAAACCTTGATCTTTTACAAAGAGTCTGCAGATCCCAGCTGGTCTTTTGGCTTCCCTTTTTAATGACTGAATCACAGGATGGCAACAAACTACTGAAATGCTTTTGGGGGCAGCAGTAGCTGAATGATTAGCAGAAGAGACGTTTATGTGCAGTGTAGCCCGTTTAAAATCTTCCTCCTCAAGAACAACAGTTGAAGTGTCCGTCAGCAACGCACTGAACAGCTGCTCACCCCAAACTGATCAGTACTTTGTTGATTTGCATGGGTTAATTAGGGTTGTAAACTTCTCAGTCTCTGAATGTGCTATGAAGGATTGATCCATGAATGAATTAGAATTTTACCCATGTGAATGACATTTATTAAACTTGAAGCTGCATTAACTGATTTTTTTTTTTTTTTGTCTTCGACAGTGGAACAAGCTGTAAACAACACATCTTCCCCAACTCCTGAAGGAAATATCTGTCTCTTTGGCTGCTGAATGGTCCTGACTGGTTTCTATGTCCGTCGGCTGTTTGCTGCTGGGCAGGTAGAGAACACTGGATGTTCACAGCTTTATTAAATCATATTAGCTGCAATAGCAAACAACACAGATGAGAGCGTGAACCAAAACAATATTTATAAACCATAAAACCAAAACAATGAGCAAAAAGATGCTAAACTGCTCTGAAAAGCTAAGAGGAACTGCAGAGATAGTTCTCTGTTGACGTGTACATATGAGTCACACCTTTCACAATACACACATTTCATCCAGTGTTAATATAAACATAATTTGAGCAGCTTCAACTTGGACTAGAAAACACTGCTGACCCCAGGTAATGACAGTTAAAGGCAAATCCATCTGCTGTTATATGTAAAGACACTATTTATATTAACTATATCTAATTATGCAAATGTATTTATTGTTGCCTTTGTATTGTAAATTCAGACTATTTTTTTCCAAGACTTCAGAAAAACACTGTAAAAAGCTTGTAACTGTTTTATAACTTTACACTTAAAAGTCAAAAAGCCGGTTGTTTTGCATCAATATCTGACATGATAAATTCTCTTTACATAAACTCTTTAGAGAGGCCATTGTAAATATTAGTGTCAAAAAGAGAAGGATTGTCTGTCTTATCTCCTCTTGGGAAGGTCCTTTGCTTATTAGGTTGAAAAGGCAAATCCAAAGTATTTATTAGCTCTTTTTTAGATTTATACATGAGGAAGCCTCATGTTTTTGAACTTAGACAAAGTGTTTACTGGGTTCTGATCATTTATCCTCAGGACTTTGAAGTCTGTTTTTGTAGTTTTGGAGACATATTGAACGGAGTGTTTACTCCACGGCACAATTTGGGGCCCTGACCCACTGACCCAGAGATGAGAGGAGAGAGGGAGAGCAGTGATGAGAGACGTAATGAGATGTGAAAAGGTGTTTTTTAAGGCAAAGCTGACAGAACAGTCCATTACAACTAACTAATGTTCTGTAGCCACACAAAGCAACTTTATACACTATCAGTATTTGTCTACAACAGTACAATATTCATCAGACAACTCACTATTCAGACATCTTTCTCTAAAAGTATCATGTCTATAAATTTACTTGGATTGATTTATAAGGAGTGAGTTTTTGCTCCTGTTTTTTTTTTTTTCTTTTAATCTGGCGTATGTGTAAGTAGAGATGCTTTCGCAAAGGTGAATGCATACAGTCAGTCGTGCTGTACACACATAATCATATTACTTTACCTGTTTTAGCTCCATTTGTGAGGTCCAGATCTCTGAGTAGGACAATAAAAAAAACTTCTTCACTTCCTAAAACCGAAACAAACTGATTTAGGGTTTACTGTTGGGATTAGGGTTGAGTTAAGTTCTGTATATGTTTCTGTCTGTGGCTGTGTGTGAGTTTCCACTACTTCAAAGGCTGGTCCGTGGCCCCTGAGGCCCTTATAGACACCACGCAGGTGTTTCCTTTGAGTGGACACATACTGTCAACATTTCAGTCACGAGCCAAAACTTCTAAAACTATAAACCGTGGAAGGATACCCTCTCCTCAAAGTATAAAGGTTCTTCATCCAATGAGCACTCGTGCTTTAGCTTACGGCAATCAACATCTGCTGGAGTGAAGTACTGGATGCGGCTCCTGCTGCTGCTAGAACATGTGAAAGAACTTTTTTAAAAGCTCATTGCTTAAAGTTATTGACTTTCGCAGCCTGTTGCTTTGAGAATAAAAGCATGCTCAGGTCACACAGACACACCTTCTAACTACTTAGCTAAGGTGGAATGACACCACTGTTTTTATAGGCCCTGGGGTAGACACAGTTTAACATGTGTGAAATACTTCAGGTCCTCAAACCAAATAGTTTTTTTCAGTGAAGAGAAGGTTAACAATGATCTTCAGACAGACAACCTGGTCCCCTAGCTGTCACAATATTGTACTGTCCCAGCAGCACAAACCTCCAGATGCTCTCGCTCAGTTATTCTTTCTCTTCAGGAGAGTCTCTGTGAAGAGCACACTAGCAGGAGTGAGCCACTGACCTCTTCCACCTGGAGGGTGAGCAGTAACAGGGCATGTTGTCTGTCTGGCCGTCTGGATGGATGATTGCATGGCTGGTTGCTTGGCAGACTGTCTACCCACCTCTGACTCTGTCTCACTCCATCTTGCTCTGTCCTTCTGGCTTGTGCTCTCTGTCTCATGGTACATTTATTCTGAGGGATGATTCTGAGGAAAGGAGATTTTATCGTACTTGCAAGAATCTCATTAGTGGTAGATTAGGTGGAAAGTTCTATCAACCAGAGTGGAGTTGTCTGTGATAAAAGGTTTTGGTGAAAGCTATCAAAGGTAAAGAAGCTAATGGACACATGTTTAAGGCCTTTTATGTCCCTCAGGTTACTACATTAATGAAAACTGGCATTTTTCTTAGAACTAGCTGGACAGCATGACAACTATTGCAATCCTTGACGCTGAGGTTCAGCTCCAATAGACCCATGTTGTTTGATGGAATTCCAGTGTGTTCTTCAAGGTTTTTTAACACAACTATGGTATGTTTTCCCCTTCACATTTCCCCACAGTCACCAAAACTGCAATTTTTGTTGCTTGTCCACCAAGTATAACTGATTTATTTTCAGTGTCAAAGGGTCAGCGTGGTGTCCTCGTTAGGCTGCCAGGATGGTGAAATCAAAAGGATGAGTCATGAGAGACTCATTAAAAATGTTTTGTCTCAAGTGTGGGAAGACATGACTGGGTCAAACAGTCTGTTCAAATCACAGTCAAATGATAAGAAGCCACACCCTGGAAGATGATCATCCAGAGGCTGACCAGTGGTGGATATTTGCATAATGTAGCCTAGAAACCTACTAAATTGTAAATATTTTCACGCCTAAAAGCACTTAAAAAAATGTCATCTTTCTTACCTGTACAACACAGAAAACATGAGTGAAAGAAATAAAAATGGCAAAGCTGAGAGGGTGAGACAAGGCTGGAATAAGCCTACTGAGTCTAAAATACGTTCACAGTTTACATATGCATCTGTTGATACTAGAATCAACATCACAGACACCCAGATCTCCCACAAGGACAGCAGAGCTTGGAGAGTATACTTACAGTGTAATCTTATTAAAGCCGTCCTGGGCCTCCTCCTGCTCCAGGCCCGGAAGGGGAGCTGATAAGGTGAGCGCCTGGTGGTCAGAAGTTGACCCACGGAGGCCCAGTCAGGCTGAGTGTGGAGAGGGCACCACCGCTATGTGGGTCAGATGCTGGGTGAAAGATCATAAAGGATCTAGTGTACCAGTTCATCAGCTCACACTGTAGACCCAGTTTTCTCTACATAAAGAAAAACTCAGGCCAAAACATTTACATTATGCATTAAGATTCAAGGACTGAAGAGGAGTTTTCCTTGAAATCATCCTCAGGCACTGGATTTTTTTTTTTTTTTTACATTATCCTTACAGGGTAATGTTGCTGTGTAGTTTTGTCCCAAAACAAAGCCTAGAGGCTTTGGTGCAAAACCCAAACAGTCTGTTAGTCCAAGCACTCCTTTTTTCCCATGCCTGATGAAAGCCAACTGGCATGCTTTGTTCATACTGACATGGCCAAATAAACCTTTTACCTTTGGTATTTTTTGCTCACCTTGAATACTCACAGACAATAAAAACTGCACAAACATCAATATAAAGTACATGACAAAGCATATATACAATGATGACATGGTATGTTTTACACCTGTGTGTTTATGGAAAAGTGATTTGATGGGGGGGGGGGGGGGGGGGGGGGGGGGGGGGGGGGGGGGGGGGGGGGGGGGGGGGGGGGGGGGGGGGG
>JBBMJY010000025.1:18160823-18174797 GCA_037833715.1 Toxotes lorentzi | reverse complement strand
TGTGTGTGTGTGTGTGTGTGTGTGTGTGTGTGTGTGTGTGTGTGTGTGTGTGTGTGTGTGTGTGTGTGCGTGTGTGATGGAGATGAAGAACTACAGCTTTAGCTGGATTAAATTCAAAAGACAAGAGATAGAGAAAATGTGAGGGGGGAACAAAGGTGCAAAGGGGAGAAAAAGAGACAGAGAAACCATAAAAGCTTGTATTTTCATGTGTGTGTTATCTCACAGGTGGGCCAAATGCACATCATTCCTGCAATGTTACTTCGCAACCACAAATTCCCTCACGTTACTTCCAGCGCTGTAGTTGCAGTGAAAGTCATCAAGTATCAAAGAGCATTCCCATAACCCAACTAACACAGTGACAGTGACTGATGCTGATGGTGGTGAAGAACACAGACTAAAGGAGTCAGGCAGGAGTAAAAGAATCAGGCTGAATACTTGTGGTGAATATCAAGGTTCTGCAGTTGAATTCCAAGAGGTCCACTCACAACCTAGTCCTCAATTCTCAAAGCCAAACGGCTATGATTCCCCACTTATGTTCCACACCAAGTACACTGTGCTATGAATTATAGCATCCCTTCAGTCAAATTTGAGATGGCCATTCTATAAGCATAACCATGTGCTTATATTGTAACCATGACAACAAAGGTCCAGTACTCCTGCCACCGTAGAGCCACTATTTCATAAGGCTTTCTTATGGGTCGCCTCAGAGCGTAGGGACAAACGACATATATGGCCACTCTGGTTGGAGGACATGTTGGGCATGAATGCGATTTGTTATTATTTATTATATTACTTACAATATGAAACTGTATCTTTCTCATCAACCCTGTTAACTTGTAATGTATTTCACAGATTTATTACTGAGAGCCTGGAGGAAGATACTTTGCCCATGGGTACACTGGCAGCCACTAGTGGAGGACATGTGTTATTCATTCTCATGTTTCACATTAAACACACTATCTGTGGGATAAAATAAATAAGAAGGCAAATGTTTAGTGATTACAATTAAATCTGCCATATTGACATTAGCATAACATTGTACATTGTATTTCTGCAATTTACTATAAATCACAAGCTGATCCAGTGCGGCGTGTATATAGACTGTGTTCCAGCAAACTGTCACTTAATGTGAAGCAGTCTGTAGAGCAGATGGCCTGCAGCCTACGTGCTCTTAAGGCCATTAGAAAACGGACTAACTGGAGCTGATTTACAGTCAGATTCCTGAACATCGTCTACAAAGAAGCCATTTACTTCAGTTTACTGCAGGTTTCTGTAATTAGGAGTCAACACCCCCAAGATTGTGGTGCCTTACATGACAGGAGTCACAAGTCATTTTCAGGAGAAAATGAATCTCATTCATGGACTGAGAAAAACTTAAACAGAGAATGTTTTTGAGTGTGGATTTGGCTTCACTGCAGGAAGTAAACTTAATGATAAGGCCTTATTTAACTGAGGGAGAAAATCATTTTAAAAACAATGAAAAGTTTGGTAGAAATAATAAATAAATAATCTCAAATAGAATTTGGTATTATCTGGCTGTCATTTGCGGGACAGCCATGGTGGCTGCTACTTCCGGCTGCCATCCATTAATATGACAGACTAACACAAACTAAGTCTAACTAAGTCTAAGGTATTTGGTCATAAATCAAGTAACTGTACATATTTAAATGAATGTCTGTACCAGTCAATCCAACAGTTTCACTAAAACATTTTACCAGAAACCGGAAATGTTAACCTCATGGTGTCGCTAGTCCAGACCAAATGGGTGGACTAACCAACCAACCTGTGGATGTGCTGTGTTTGACATCACTTTATCTCTGGTCAGTCTCATTGTGCATCTTCACTCAGCACTTTCTAATTAAACCCAGATGCTGACAGGATGCACTGTGAGAATGACAGCACACCACAAAGATCTCATATTTACACACCTGGTCCTTTGCTACTACACTGATTCGGTTACAGCCTCATTATTACTGTGAGTCCTGCCTAAACGCACATTCCCACAAAACACAAGCTGAAAGGGGCCTGCAAAGTTGCCATTAATTTACTGGGGAATTTTGTGGAGGTTCGTTTGTATAATGTGCTATTATACAATGTAGAAGTCACATGCCTTTTCCAACCAGCTATTTACCACAACTTCTTTTTTAAGTGCTGGATGACAATGTCAGGCAAATATGCTACTGAGAGAAGAGTCAGTATTGACACAAACTCAAGAGGTCATTTCTCAGGAAGATGTAAACATTGCTCGTTTTACACTTTTCAACAAATGACCCGCGCTGTTGTTTTTCTAGTGAGAGGTCTCTGTTATAAAAGTCTGTTTTGGGGATCTCTCTGGCCTTTTTTTCTGAACTGTAAAGTGGAATACTGAACTTAATTGTTCCTCACAATGGATTTGGAGCATTGACCCTGGATTGGACCCAGTCTCTTTGTCTATCCATCTGTACATTAGACATCAAATATTTTTCTGATACCCATGCTCACCAGTGGCTTTGTCAGGGATTGTGGGGATTATCTTACTCTTCCAGCCTAGCATTTCAGTGCTGAGTACACTACATTTGGTAGCAAATGACTGTGTCCCTTGGGACATTTGAAGCACTGGTGTTCCAGTTTTGTCAAAAACCTCAGAAATAATGAGTTTCATCACTGAATTCCAGCATCCAAATGACACTAAATGACCCAAGAGAAAACGGAAGTTACTGTACAGCTGACAACAAGTTTACATATTGGTCATCCACATTAAGACTTTATCACTGAAGGAGACAACACTGTGGATCACATGGTACATTTCCAGTTTTTATTTCATTGAGACACGTAAGAACAAACATGAGCAAAATTCCTCTCATCTCAGCAAATGACGTGGTTGTGCTGTTGCGTGACCTTTTATAAAGACACCAGCTTTTTTTTTTGTTTATCAAGCTGCCATCTCCATAGCGATAAAGGGAATATTGTCCAAATCCAGATCTGATGTTGCAACATTTAATCCTCTGATTAAATTACCAGGGAGGAGCAGAAAGAGCGGAGGAGTAATTTACTTTAAAAAACACTTACTCTGGTGGAGTTGTCACTAAGGAGGGTGTGCCCATCCATACCACTGAGATTTAACAAATTCAGCTTTGCTGTCACTGTTAATAGGGCATTTTTATTACTACACCGCCCCTTCTCTCTCTCTTATTTTCTTATCAGCTGAAAACTTCAGTGTTGCTGAGAACACTTAATTAGGGGAAATTAAAAGTTAACTTCTTCAACTGTACATTCTGCAAAAGTCTGTACTGTGGTTTAAAGCTGCATTAATCAATGTTTTTATATAGTTAATGGAACAAAGGACTGTGGGTAATGTGAAAGACGTCAGTAGCAGTGACAAACCTACAAATAATTATCACCCCAAGCACCTTTGTAAAATGATAATATGTCAGGCGATCTGTTTTCAGATTGTTCTGCTGCCCCTAAGTAGCAGAAAAATTTATTAGCTAATGCGGCTTTAATGTCAGGTATTGACACAGGCAAAAATCTGAGCTGAATATATGTTTAGTCTCTATTCTGGCTTTAGACATGCAAAAATCAATGTTAAAATAATCAATTTGGAACAAATTAAGCAGTGTGCACAAATCTATAAACAACGCTTTAAAGTTATGGAGATGATTAAGTTAACCAGTGGTGGAGGAAGTACTGAAGCTTAGTACTTAAATAAAAGCACAAATATCCCGCAAAACATTTACTCAAGTGAAAGTACTACATCAAGAATCTTACTTAAGTAAAAGTACTAAGTACTTACTTTTAAATATACTTTAAAGTATTTCTTTAAAGTGAAAGTGGTTTGTATACACAGTGTAGTTACAGTCTCCTCAGCCCATTAAACTGTATGGAACCAGTGTATTGTTGGTAGTGAAGGCCAGTCCTCTGAGGACCTTGTGTTTTATTGCACAGATTCATCAGCATTAGGCAATGACGGCAGAGCACTCCGGTGTAGTTTAAATACACTTTCAGAGGAGCAGCCAGGAGGAGAAAGTGTGTACATGAGTAACTTTGGATGAGAGCATGTTTTGATCTGTAGTAAGGGGTTATGGTAACACTTGCATTAGTACTGGTTGAGTTAAGGTTGTGGATTTTGGAAATAAGTCCAAAAAAATAATAGTACATCATCAGGAACATTGTGACGTGTGTGCTTTCTTCATCCTGACACTGTGATTGTGTGCATTGCATGTCTGTATATATTTCACACAGCCAAACCATTTTTTTTTTCACAAGGAAACTGTTTGTAGGAACACTGACCAAAAACAGACTTTCCAGAGCCGTAACTGTTAATGCAAATTTGATTAAACAACCAGCTGACAGATTCTGGCTGCAAAGAATTGGCCAAAAGAGACACTTTTTGTCTTGATTCCATGCAGTGAGGAAATGTTTGGCTGACAGAAAACATAAGAGTAATCCACAGAGCGCCAGTGCCTCCTCAGTGCCATAACAGCTCATACAAATGTGTGAACATGGATTAGATGACACGAAAATCAATTAGAAATTTGAAAAGAGCAAACTAACAGTGAGACCACAATGACAGATGAAAAAAGAAATTGTTACTTCTGCTTTAAAGGAATAATTTGACATTTTAGGAAATGCATTTTCTATTTCTTTCATCATAAAGTTTCTTTCCAAGAGTTAAACGAGAAAATTGATACCTCTGTCACGTCTCCTGGCTCTAACTTTGTAGAGCACAGATGTGAGTGTGGTATCAAACGTCTCATCTAACTCTATAAGAAGAGCTACATGGTTACTGCAATATTTTGTATTTACAATCATGTAGATGAGTCAACCGTAAAGAACAAGATAAATCCCTTAAATTGCAGCCCCTTCTGATTGCAGTGTGGTGGACAGTAGCTGTGAGGAATATACAACTAAATATGGGTTGGTAGTCATGATATTGGAACACAAAGACACAGTTAATAAAGGCACATTTAAAAAATGTTGGCCAATATTCAGAGATCTGGCCAGTAAACTAAATAAGAGGACTGCTTATAGCATTTAAACCAGTTTAGTTCATGCACAACAACACAGTGATTATTAAGAAAAAACGAGCTGTAACTAAATGTTGCTAAGAAGCCAGATGTTACCTCACTGTCCCAACACTTTGTCTGTAATCCCTCACATCACCCCTCCCATCCTTTCTGCTGGCGTTCTCTCTCATGGCTGCATACAGTGGACCAGGCTTCCATCCAGGTCTATTTAATGGTCCACGACACTGCACCACACACACATACACGCACACAAACATAAACATGGAGAAAAAGAGTATGTTTTTTTTTTTTATGGATTCTGCCAAGTAGATTGTTTATATGTTGCAAATGCACCCGTTTACCTCTGTATTAAAATCATGCCATTATCTCTGTTGTTTGTCGTTGCAGGATATTCAGAGAACCACAGTTGCATGTAAACTTTGTAACAATGCTTTTATTATTTTATGAATATTATATTAGGTTGACAGAGTTCAAATGAATGAATTAGACTGTAATTTATATTTACGAAGGATCTTGCTTCTTGAGTGTTTAAGGCAAAAGGTTCAATTATATCACCTATAATTCACATTTTTGTAATGTGACAATGGTCCTCTAAATCAAGCATCCAGCACATTCCTTCACTTCTTAAGTCATTTACCAGCACAAGTAATCACCTTACAATGGCTGACTGTCTGTTGTCTGACTGCTGGCTGACCTCTGTGGCCTGGAAGTGTTTCTTAATGGAATAAGAGAGTAGACCACACACACAGAAAGAACCACACACACACACACACAAATACACAAATAAATATGTAAACAGATATTAAAAACAAACAAAAACTTCCCAACAAACAAACCAATTGCTTTTGAGTGAATTTTTCTGATTTACTTCTGTGAAAATAACTCACAGAACTGACCGATCACTAAACCCTTCTTCCAAACAGCAATTGTCCAGTCATACCTTTGCAATCATAACTTCACACTGCAGGACTGTAAAGCACAGACGCAGTGTGCATGAGCTGTTATAAGAGTACCTATCTGAATTCAAACAGTTTGGAAGGTAGGGTAATTTGTTTTCCCCATTTGAAAACCAAAAACCCAAAAGCCATGGTGTAAGAAATAGATTAAACAGTCTGCTCTAACATAAGCTGCCATCCTTAGCATGTCCATTGATTGTATACCAGTTTGTGGATTTGAGTTTATTGATCATGTATTGATCACGTTACTACGAGATCTAAATTTAACAGTAATTTTGACAGTTGGCTAAAACATAGTATTTTAGGCCTTGATGAAATGGAAATTCAAAATGTCTGTCCTTACATCCAGCCTTTTAGACTCACCAGCCTCTGACTTTTATTGAGCAGTGGAAATATTCACAGAGTTCACCACCAATATTTTTCACTACACCCCAAATTACAAATAACAGCCTAAAAAAACTGTATAATGTTGAAGACCGAGATGCATGAAACTAGATATCTTGCTGTCATAAATTAAAACCAATCACATGACGCCAAGTTGCATGTCCAGTCCTGTGTGAGACGTTTATTTAGATAGAGCTGTTTTAAACGAGCATACAGTTAAATATGAAAACCATATGAGCTGAGTTGGCTTTTATGCACAGTAAAAATGAACAACTGAAAACCTAAAAACCCTGAAAATAAGAGTGACATAGATCAGATAATATCATCATGAGATACAATATATAAATAAAATTGAATTGAAAAAAATACAGTACAACATCAGATATCTGAATGTTGCATGTAATTAGGGACTGTAATTAAAAGGTAGTATTCATACAGTTCTGAATATATTTAATTAAACTAAACTGAATTACATCTAATGGTCTTGCCTGAGATGAGTTGTCTGTCTGTCCATCATTATGGACAGACATATTAATTAAACCAGTTAGACTGCATGAGTCATAAGTACATAACCTGGTTATGCAGGCACATTAAACAGCTATGTTTTGGAACAGCAGCCAGATCAGATATTCCTCCAGGCAACTGAGCCAGAGAGAAACTGCAGTTTCCAGAAAATATCACAACACAGGTTAATCACAGTCAGTAAATAGTTAAAGTCACTGCTCATTGCCATGCAGAAGAGAAGGGGTGGACTGTTTATGTGACCCACGCTCTCGTGATTTAATATTATGCGCAAAGTGATATATGTATAAGTGTCCCAACAGATTTGATGGACCTCATCGTGGGGGCAGCTGTTTTCTTCCAAAAGATGTGAGCGGATAAACTTATCCATTAACGTGGAAGCTTATCTGTACAGAATATCATTTACCATTAGATCCTGTCACTGTGACATAATTTATATTTCTAAATAATTAGTGGTTACTGCATAAACCTGCTCATTCTTACTTTGAAGACACTTATTGTTCCTGCTGCTGTGTGATGGTAAAAGATAACTTTGATAATGATATTATATAATTAACAGATTACTCAGTGAACATGTGAACACAACTGCCAAGATTTATTGATATAATAAAAGGTATCTTCTGATTTTGGAAGAGGTCTGTGTGTGAACCTTCACCAACTATAGACACTTAAACACATAAACCAGAAATGAGTAGCCTGTTTTTGTCAACCTCCAAAATCAAGGATCCATTTGTTTAAGCATTACTCTGAATTTCGAGTGACTATTAAATCTACCATCATTATAACGCATGTGCCATGTTAGAATAACAAGTAACGTATAACAGGAACAAAGGTGGCTCAGGTTGTAAACAGTCAGTAGAATATTGTGAAAGTTTTATGCAAGACTTCATCTTAGTGTTTAATTCACAGCATTGTTTTGGAATGATACCCAGGCAATGATAACAGTAAGTCCACACATACACAGATGCACACAAACACACTCACACTCTCTCCCTCTCACACACACACAGTCCTCTCTGCCTCTGTCTGTGACCACCCACCCTTTTCCCTGATCTCTGCAGGAAGTTACTAATCCATCGGTCAGACTTGATCATGATGTAAACACAGGCGGCGTGCCCCCTCTCCCAAAACCTCATGCTCCTGTTTCTGCCTTTTCACAATATGTTTGCCTGTCATTCTGCTTAGGTATCCAGGAATTATCTGGCCCCCCAGCCCTAGCTGCATCATTAACTCAAGATCATTAGTGGCTTATCCACAGCAGAGCTCAGTGGATTGTGCTATAACCAAGACTAGTTAAAAAATAAAATAAAATAAAATAAAAAAATAGAACAGTTAAGTCCAACTAAACAATGCTGGAAAGGCAATGCTTTTTAAATGTAGCCACATTTGGTTTGTCAAACAGTAATCATGCATGAAATCTTAAAAATGCATTTTATGGGAAATAGATTGAAATTCATTCCTTGGAAACTGTTCTTCATTATTCAAACCTCCAACACAATAGCATCTGTCTGAAATTGTGCATCACTGTCTCACCACTTCACTGCCAAATGGTGCCTGTGCTCATTAACATATTCCCACAACATCCCTCATCTCCC
Organism: Toxotes lorentzi; assembly: GCA_037833715.1. NCBI lineage: Eukaryota > Metazoa > Chordata > Actinopteri > Toxotidae > Toxotes > Toxotes lorentzi. The sequence goes on along the minus strand of JBBMJY010000025.1, from coordinate 18,166,334 downwards.
GTCACGGAAAAATGTTGTATGCAATGGGCATATATCAAAGTCAGCAAATTTGAGCACATTTTTGCACCCACTCTGTGTCCTGGTTAAAAAATAAAATTAATAAATAAATAAAAACATGAGAAAAAATACATTTTAGACAAAAGGTTGTTATTGAATGTGAGCTGAGCTCTTTTGGAGCAGAGTTGAGAAAGAGGATAGAGTTCAAACCAAAGAGTTTTTAAGTGGAAAATTGGAAACTGCAAAACAAAAGGGAACAACACATCAGAGCTTCATGACTTTTCTCTTCTTTGTTGACTCAGGCTTTGTAGCAAACAGCTCCACGGTGATTCCAATTTGAACAACAAATTATGTACTTAGTAATGGATGCTTTACAATTTCATTTGGTATGTATGTATGTACCATATGTGTCACTACATCAGGCTGGTATTAGTGACCTTTGTCTTTTAGTTGTGTCACGTTGTTCACTTGCCTCCTGGGATTAAATGGAGTGTGACCAGGACAGAGACGAGTTGGAGACACAACTGGAGTGAGAAATGACAAATAACTGACCAGACGTTGGTCCAAAACCTCCGTCTTGGCCGTAAAATAATGCTTTCACTGTTTTACTTTGAACACTTGAACAGAGTCAGGGTCATAGATATGAACTAGCAATATATAAACATTCATATTACTGCTAAAGTACAATGTCACAGTGATTCACTTTGCTATTGAATCAAAGTATTTTGTGGGCAGAGACTTTAGAATTTTGAGTGTTTAACTTGATTTATTACACTTCCTTCATGGGCCGCATCTCTGTTTCAAAATCAGGGAGCATGTAATTGGCTTAAGTGTCCTGGATGTTTTCTTAGAGACATGGGGGAAATAAGCCAGTCATGCATCCTTACACATCAAAGGACACAATGAAAGAATGATAGAAAATGAGACATACAGGAAGAGAAGCCAATGGAATCACCATCATTATCATTTCAATTATTATTTCTAAGTGGTAAAATGTCTTCAAGGTGTCGAACTGTAATTGGTATTGCGTGTGAGGCTTAGGGATAGTAACACAAATGATGACAGCTGTGCAACTGATTAATCAACTACATAATCAACTATATAATCTCATATCATCATAATTGTGATCAGTGATGTTTTCTCAACTCAAATGACCATGTAGAAATGTTGGAGAATAGATGGCGACAGGGAAAATAGTTAAACTACTAAACCCCAAATCCAAAATGACTGAAAATTAAAATTCAGGAGGGATTTTACTTTGCTATTTGGTTGCAGAAGGATTTCATTATTCTTACAGCCAGCATTGAGCATTTTTTAACCACTGTGAAAACCAGCGCCAGCTGCGTACTGCTGAATTAATATCATATATTTTGTTTCATGAAACGCTCAAAGTGAAAATGTATCCACGAAAGGACTGGAATTGTCACTAATGATCTCCCTGTAGAGGCAAAGTGGCCTCAGTGAACTCAGAGAGAAGTTTTATCCAAGTGAAGCACACAAGTCAGCGTGAAGTGTTGGACAGTCCAGTCCAGTATGACTTAAAGGGTCAGTTCTCCCAAATCACACAAAAGAAAACATATTTTTTCACTTACTCCAAGACATATCTGGCCATGCAGATAGTATTGATCTTCATGGGGACTATCCCATTCAGTTGAAAACAGTCCCAGTAAAAACTGTTGACAAGCTGTGTGGATGATCCAGAGTGACTGGGACACTTTTTTCAAAAGACTCAAAACAGCTGAGTTTTTTTTTAATGTCATTTGTTACTGGCAGTGCAAAAAAAGGTTTTGCTTGGATGCAACTAGAGATAAAGGAGAAAACATAAGGCTTTTCTTCTGATTTGGATGAACTGACCCTTTAATTAACGACCCAGCCATAGACACTGTACTGTGCTCCACAATGTATTTCCTTGCAGGATAAACTTGGTTCCCTGCAGGTGATGGCCTAGAAATGTGCAAGCGCTGACTGATGCTTTTACTGTAAGTGCATGTCTGTGTGTGTCACAAAATGAATAAACCATTTGCTTAAAAAGAAATAATAGCTTGTCATAAGCCAGAAGTATTGCAACATCTACACACCACAGTAGGATACACAATAACACACACATCTACTTGCAAATAAACACAAATACACATACATTCACATGGACATCTGTTTTATTTTGTGTGGGGAATTTCAACACTGATCAATCAATCAATAACTAATAATGTACTTAAAAGCTATCGAGAAGTTTTCCCACAAAAGGTTAATCCTGCCAGAAACACTCAACAACTAAGCTGGCTTCACTATCTCAGTGATAATACATTTTATTTCTGATTTATGTGCCAAAGTCTGTCACAGCCTCACCATTCAGAGGGTTAGCAGCTGGAAAACAAAAGATACGCTGTCAGACAAATCCCAGTGATTCTTTAAGATTAGTGAATTATTTCACATTTTGTACATTGAATGTCAAGAGCTAGGAAGGCCATGAATTACTACAACCGTTTTGTTATCATCTTTTCCACTAATTTGTAACTTATGCCAGAACTCAGGTAAGAAATTTATCCCATATGCTGAAGCAAAATTCAACTGTTACTGTGCTGAGCCTGTTCAGAAAATGGACAGATATTTATCAGCGTTAGGTCAACAATGTAAAGGGAGTACATTGAAACTTTGGCAAAAGAACCCCAGTGTCCTATGTGGGCAGTATTTATTGTGCTATAGACGGGTTTCCAGGCAACAATGATGATGAATATGTGTGCTCTGGCAAGGGGCAGAAAAAGACCCAAAATGACTGAGAGCTTATGGGGAGATCAACGTGAAATGTTCTTTTTGTGCCCAAAACTACACGAGTTGCAAAAGTAATGAGTGGGAAATGTTCATTGTTTCAAGAAGGAAACCTGTTAGTTAGTTCAGAGTTTATAATTGGCTATTAGCTCCAGCGATCTGGTCAGAGCCATGAATTTGATCAAGGTTGTGGGTGGATGGTTTTGCACTGAAACTGCATGAATAAACACCAGGTTTAAGGTAAGACAGCTCACACCGTTGCTGTGTGTTTAAGGGCTGTGTAATGAATATTGCTAACGTTTGTCAGGCTGTGTGTTTGATGTGCGTTTAGAGTTTTGGTGTGGGACTTGCAGACAGCTGACAGAGGAGCAGACTAATTGCTTTGGATGGAAAATATATCATGTTGTTATGCTTATAATTTGGAAGAAAAAGTTAAACAGACGTGCAAGAGCCTGTGTGGCTGATCAGTAATACTGATTAAATATTGTCACAGCTTGTCAGGAGTGAAGCCTGTTTACAATGCAGTCATTCCTCTAATACGAGGTTTTGCATTCATGTAACACAGCTAACAAACATCCTTGCGTGGTATATTTTGAGGAAAAAGTACAATAATAACCAGAATGGGCTCGGCAGTACTCTTCACTGGTGTAGCAGGAAAACCACAAGCCAATGTTGCAAACTTGTGCTAACTTTAACTGTGTGATGGATCTTCCATGTTGGTTGGTTGTTGTTGTTGCTGTTGGTTGATGCTTTTGGACGCACACAGGTCACTTCCAACTAGATACCATTAGAGCTGACAGATGTCTATTAAAGGTGGCTTGTGGTAAAGTAAGATATGAATCCAAGCATAAAGTTGTTTTTTCCAGCAATCTGTTTAACGTAAATATAGTGAAAACATATAATCTGTCATAACATTGTGTAAACGTGCTGTATACCTTGATTGTTTACATTAAACCTGTCTACATTTAAATCTGAATATCTGGCGTTCTACCACATAAAAACATATGCAGACATAGAACTGTATTATCATTGTAGAGATACCTTTTAGAAAATTCTATTTTGCATCAGTTTTATTTTGCACCCACAGTGACAGAGAAACATCCTGCTGGACAGCTAAAGCAAGAAATATTGAGCTAAAGCTAGCAAGTGATTATGTCCAAAAGATTTCAGAAACTTACTAATTATTATTATTATATGTGAATTATCACATCTATAAAATATGGAGCATTGCATTGTGGGATTGGTCATAAGGGCGCTTCTTCTTTTGTGTTCAGTTCAGCTGTGTAATTTTTGAGGGCACTATAGTGGATACAGTTAGACACTAGTTCAAATACTCCAATAAAATGGTGGACTGTAGTATGATTTACTGATTTCAGACACAGCGAGTGAAACAGCTACAGTTAGCCTTAGCTAAAGCTAGCACTAAATTTCCTTATAGATTTTTTTCCTGTTTCCTAGGTGTTGCCTGCAAATATTAAATATCTATTTTGATTAAGTGACATGGTAATTCAGTTTGTTAGCTCATATATCTAACTGAAGCAGGAGCTATATCCAGTCATGTTGCAGGAAACAACTAAGCTACCTTTAAATCACATATTTAAATGTGTTATTGTGAATGTAAAAAAGATGCAGCTGTAATTTTATGAAATAACTTACAGGACATGAGGTCAGTGCAGTCCGTTTGCGTCTCAGTCTGTGTTGCTGGCAAACATTAGGATATCTGCTTGCACACTCACACACAGAAAAGGTCGGGTTCTTTTATACAATTTTGACATTTTTCATTTAGCCACCGCAGGGTATTTTGTATAGATGTTCTGTTTGATTTGGTGGCTGCACTCCACTGTTCACCCTCATCATCCAATCAAGCGTTAACAGGTGGCTTATGCGTGCTCCTCAGAAATCACACAGCATTCACCTGCTGTGTGTACATGTACTGCTTCCAGTGTGTCTGTGTGAGAGGAAGTGTGTCTGTTGTTTGATTGTGTGCCTGCACCGCTGCCTGTTGTTCCACATCACACAGGGCCTGCTAGAATTAAAAGCTAGCAGGCTAATTAGTATTTGGCCTTTGGTTTTTCTCTAACGACCCCATGGTGCTCTGCGTCCTGATTGGTTCTGACACGGCATGCCAGCAGCTAATTGGATCAACAGAATTACTCACATTCTTACCATGTGGAAGGTTTTTGTTCATGTGGTGAATTTCATTAGAAACCCATGAACACATAAACACATACATGCATTGTTACATTCACACACACAGTCAAACATGTTTACACAATCTTACATATGTACACACAAATACTATTGTATTCTCTGACCTGAATCTTCATACTGCAGTCGTACGTTTGTTGACGATAAGTTGCAGAGAGTTGTAATTTTATCTGTTGAGTAAGTAGAGATTTAAGGGGAGTCAGCTAAGTGCTTAGTTGACAGTCGGTGCTCATAGGAAATCCTGTTTCAACTCTACTTTCATAACTGGAAAACCAACATGTCACGTATTTCACTACCTCTTTGTCTTGAATGTTTTTACAGCCCCTTACTTGTGTCTTGTATATGGAGCAGGGGGGGGAGGAGAAAAGGCTTTGAAAAGCAACCTTTGGGGGGATTTTTTTTTTGTGGGGGGCAGGAACCAAGGGGGCTTTCCTCCCACTCTTTCCCCCCCCCCAACCTTGCTTGGTCTTTGACCCCCCCCCCCCACACTACACTACACTTTGCGTGTGGGTGGTATTGTGTGTAGTATGTTTTGGGTGT
>JBBMJY010000025.1:18111437-18160723 GCA_037833715.1 Toxotes lorentzi | reverse complement strand
CAAACGTTCACGGGGTTCAATCCCTCTTTTTCTTGAATGTTTTGAAAGCTCCTTCCTTGTGTCTTGGAGAGGGAGAACCCCCCCCCCCCCCCCCACTGCCTTTTTTTCTCTCTGCATTATAATGTTTTTGTTTTTACTCCTCCTGAATTTCTCACACTTACACAAACCCTTTCTTTCTTTCTTTCTTTTCTATGAGAGCAGCAAACAGATCATGGCGTATTTTGGAAATCAAGTCCAGCCACTGGGAGAGACATTTATAAATAGTTTCAAAATATTTTTCCTAGTGCTTTGTATGTTAAAATATATTTAGAATGCAAAACTGATTTTAAGTTCCTTGCTTCTCTTTGTGGAATATATTTGGCAATATATCATAAAAAGTGACTTTAAAATCCTTTCATTTATCCAAAGCAGCCCACTAGGTTACTTCAGTAGCTATTACATTTAAATTAATACAGAATTAAACTATACATTCACTAGACTTTTCACATTTCAATGACAAAACCAACATCCCAAGGGACACAGTTTGAGTTTGAGTTTGAGTTAATTAACAATTTCCACAGTTAAAGCTGTCCTAACCATATTTTTAGACTAACAATAGATAAAATGGTCATTTGTAATGTGAACTATTTGTAGACCCACCCTCAAAAAAATCATCACCTACCTCTGCTTTTCACCTCAGTTCTATGGGCCTTTTAGTGTCTTTCAGCTTGTTGTTTTGGTTGTACTGTTCTCGTTCACTCTTATCACTCTCATCAACCTAGAGGCCAAAAACACAACTCCAAATGCTAATGTTGTGTCAACCAGGAGAGTAAATGGGCTATTGCTAAAACACTGTTCATATCATTAGTTCATATCTTTCTAAAATGATAATATGTCAGTGTTGTGTTTGCAACTTGTTCCACTGCCTTCAAATTGGCCAAAAAACTATGTAATGCTGCCTTACAGTATGTATATAATTGAATTAAGCTGAACCGAAGTTGAATTATTTCGTGTGTGCTGTGATACACAGTGTAGGTTAGTACATTATGTGGAGCAAGGATGAGAGACCGAGACAGAGGAAATGTAGATATAAAGCACAAACTTAATAGAATAGTGTGTGTCTGTTTGAGAATGAGTGTCCAGGCTGCACAGCAAAATACTTCAGTTCATCTGCTGCCCATTTGGCTCCAATTAGCATCCAGCCCCCTCTAGCTCCAGCTTCCTCTTTCTCTACCTCCCTCCCTCCTTGCCTCCTCTGTTCTCTCTTTGCACTCCTCTGTTCGCTCTGATTCCTACACCATACATCTCTGACACAATTACCTCCAGTAGCCTCTCTGGTCAGTGTGTGCAAGAGGAAATCGAGAGTACTTGCATGTGTGCATGTTTGTTTGCCTCTATTCGGAGATACGTGTGTGTGTGTGTGTATGTGTGTGTGTGTGTGTGTGTGTGTGTGTGTGTGTGTGTGTGTGCATATCTAGCCCCCCGCTGCCTTTTTCCAGAATAGGCCACCACCAAGGCAGACCCCCCCTGTCTGTTTTATGACATTAGCACACACACACAGACTGAACAAAGCCCCCACAGTTAGTCAGTCAGTCCACTGAGCTGCACAGGGGTTGGGGTTTGTAAATGGTTACATATTCCCATAGCTGCATGGACATAATGAGCACTCACAGGGGTTTCAACATGTTAGATCAAAAGATGGCTCCATGCTGATCCATTTTCACATGAAAGAAAAAGCCCTGTCCTTTGCTGTTAAATGGTAGAGTTTGATAAAACAGTGAATATGATGACAACACAGCTGTGTTAATGGCGGTGTTACTTTCCAATATATTTTTGTAGAAGTTTTGAAAAGTTTCATTATGATCATGCCACGTGTTTTCTCAAGGGGTCAATCACTATGTTACTCAGTTAAAACATGAAATGCCTTTCCCCACGTGAGTGTATGAGAATATGCTTGTGTTACAGAGCATGATTCTGACACAAGTCAATTGGTGGTTTTAGCTGCTGTGGCCTTTCATATCAAGATGACATCACTCTGTACAGACACACACACATTTATGGTCCAATTATTTATTCAGGTTCTCTCTTGATCGTTGGTGTTTGCAGTTGCTCTGATTAGCTGGGGGAATCCCTAAGGTTGAGGGTCAGACCACCCAATGATGAACACTGTGAATAGCCTCTGACTCCTACTGCATATCCCACCCTCTCTCCCTCTCTCTGTTTATTTCTTCCTCTGTCAGTATTTCATTTATACAGAAAAGGTCACAAAAACTGACTTAACATGAAAGAGGAATGCAACTGAAAATACAAGGAATTTGATCGCTAAATCTGCTCATCATTTATTGATGAGGTGAAGAAAACCCTGAAGAACTAAGACTAAGAGTCGACCATGCTAGTAGTTCTGTCAGGTTGCACAGTGGAGCTTTGAGCTAAATGCTAACATCAATATTCTCGCAGTAACAATGCTAATACACTTTAGCAGGTTATGTTTAACAGGCTGATGGGAACGTCGTTATGGGCTGATGGGAATGGGCCTATTTTATTAGTTGCTGGTCTTAGATTGAGGTCAGATTAAATTGTTGCAGCGTCAGGCTTCAAACCTTTAAGATTTTTCCTGCTTACCTTAGTCCAGCTCAGTGTCTTTGTTAAGGGTCCAACTTCTTCCTCATTCTTAATGTACTATATGGGTCCTTAGAAATGTCTGGTATATATTCATATCACAAGAGACCCTCTCTGTGCCGAGGGTCTCCCATCCTAATAGTTGTAACACGTACAGAGTTACTATATACCATTGTTTAGAGTTAGAAAGTGTCTGTCTACTGTGTCTGGTTTGGGGATTTGTGTCTAAAGGTGTCTTTACTTACCTCTTGTTTGGGACAGAACAGCTGTGGAGGAAGTTTAGGAGGTCATCCGTACCCAACAACAAGATGAACAGTCATTAAACAGAACACAGCTTTATCTAGTTGGAGGCAGGTGAGACCAAGTCACGCAAGATTTAGTCAGTTGTGAGTGACAGAGCATAAATCCTCTGTTGTGTCAAGGGTTCTGATGTTTGACTGGATGAAAAGTTCAGTGTGAGTCTACATGATAAATTCTGCAGGTCATTCACTGATTTATACCTTACACGAGTGCCATCGGGGCCATGATATTGGTTTTACGTGGTTCAGCTCATACTTAAAGAAAGATGTGTGCTCCAGGCAGCCAGTGGTTTCCCTTAATTTTAATACAGTATGACAATCATATTGCATCTGAGAAATTTGGCAGCATTTCTGGAGCAGCTGCCATGATTTTCCAGTTTGAAAATTTGAAAAGATCAATAGTTTAAGCAAAAATCGTGGCGTACAAACAGTTAACTACCACTGGAAACGCAATGAGTGCTACGACCATTTTGCAATCCAGTGACATCATTTGGTTTTGAGCAGTATTACGTCTGAAGTACATGTGTTTGGTAATGAGCACAATGTCCAAAAGACATCCAGAGGCTAACCATGATGGAGTTTTTTTTTTTTTTTTTTACTAAACACGGATGTGAATCACTCTTCACTGCAATGCTCAGTCGCTGTAAAATAGCCTGTGGACAAGGTTAACTCAATGTTGAGAAAGCTTTTTGGATCAAAGAAACCACCAAATGAAATGCTCTAGCCTACAGATACCGAAACGGTGTGGTTCACCTTCTCAGAGCTGGTACAGATGTCCAGTGGTTTTTATTTTGGGTTAGAGTGGGGACAGAGGCTAACCAACTGACAGCTAACAAATGGCCTCCAAGCTTTTATGGAGCTGGGAAGAGGAAACCATATTGCCACTCAACTTCCTCTAGCTGCCACACAAACACATACATACACACACACACACACACACACACACACACACACAGAGGCTCACATACATGCCACTAAAAAGTGAGGAGGAGGAGAGTGACTGTGGTCATATTTACAAGAAGACTCTACTCAACAGAAGCCTCCAGTTTCCCAGACAGATTTATGATAGATTATGTTTCAGATTTGGGTCAGTGAATATCCCAGTTTTCACAAATACTCTGATCTTATCAGTTCCTGTCATAAATTTGTGAGTATGAAAATATAAATAGACAAGGAATAGCATCAGGACAGTGATGTGTTGGGGGGTGGGGGGGGGGTATCTGAATGATTCAGTGGGCTCTGAGCTTGACAGGAGCCCTGAAACATGTCAAGGATTAATAACATTTATTGTTAAATCCTGTTGAGATAGCCAAACTAGAAATCACCCAAAGAGCACATAACTCCACCAAGATCACACAGTAATCCCCAAAAATTATTGTTGTACATGTAAACCATGTAGTCCATCTGGATCTGGATCTGCATCAAAATTGACGCACTGATAAACAATTATGCAGATTTTTGTGTGTGTTTTGTGTGTTTTGATATGTTGCTGAGCAAAAATAGTCTCCAACCAACCAATCCAAGTTCTACGTACTCATGTGTCCTGGAGCTTTCATCTGTCTCACTTGGTCTTCACCACCAGATAAAGTTTACTCAGTTGTCATGAAACTATAGTAGTTGTAATCTATGTCTAATATCTAATTTTGAGCCGTTTTTCTCAATTTCTCATCCATGTTGGTCTAAAAGCTGAGCTTGACAGTTCATTCGTGATCCTAGAAACAGCAGTGGACAAAACTAATTCACTCTTATTAGTTTTCCAGTAGAATAAAAGAGCTGTGTAGTGTCCATCCGTCTAAGCCTAGTGGCGACCTCCTTAATGACAAGCTAAAACTGAACTTGTTACAAAACACCAAGAGGAAACAGCATGAAATCAGGTAGCACTCCAGATCCCATACTGGACATCAAACAGTGTTCTCAGGGTTCAAACAATTTTCCCCATCAACGACCAAATATCCATTCACCCCTGTTCCCGTCCATTATTCTGGGAAGCTGTGTAACCCGTGTCCGTGACCATGGGTCAGTTATTCAATTAAACCAGTAAATGTGAGTGAATCAAGCTGGAATAAATCCTGCTTCCCAGGTGAGTCCAATTCAAGTTGACCGGCTCAGGCTGCAGTCACAGCAGTGCCCCCATTCACTCGTTTGCTGGGTTTGGTTCACTTGGCTGTAAACGGACACCATTAGCCGGTAGGGTCGTTAAGCCACTTTAGGCCAATTAACTTTCTTTAACACGCAACACACCCAGCTGGAAGGCTCATGTTTGGGTTTTTTGCAAAGTGAAAGAGAAAAGGAGGAGAGGAAGACAGTAAGGAGAACAAGATGTTCTTTTCATATTTTTACAGTTACATCTTTTCATCTTGCATTTAGCACAAAGTCTATTATTGTGTGGTGCTGGTGTACTAATTAAAGACTAACAAGACCATCGTTTTGTGTGGAGGTTACCACAATTTAGTGCTGCAGCGTAGATGAGAAAGGAATAGGGAGTGAAAGGAAGGATAGAGAAATGTGAAGGAACGGAGGAGAAAGGTCGAGTGAGGTGAGATTGAAAAGTTAAAATGAGTTGGGGAGGAGTGGGAAAGAAAGAGGAAAGGAAGTGAGGCAGTGAAGCAGGACTTTCATGTTGTTTTTATTCTGTATCCCATGGTAATTTGCAGTATTTTCAATCTTTCACTCTTACTGGTGGATTTTTTATCATCTTGAAATATCTAAACTGAGTAAATGAATACCAGCATTTTCAATTCAACATCTAGAGGACCTGAAAAGCAAAATGATGCTGGTTTAGGAAGAGCGCAACAGAAAAGATGCAGATCATACTTTCAGAGGTGGAGAGGTTTCTTATAACATTAGGCGCAATATTTTCTTGCCTCCTGTGTAGTGACATCACTGAAATTGAACATAGAAGCTGGAATTGTATAACAGAGTCGAGACATCTGTAATCGGGGACCAAAATAATAACACAGACAAACAGGTGACGGACTAAAAAAAATGTTGAGGCTTCCAAATTACAGTGTGGAGAGGAAGACACAGAGAGTGAAAGATGGAAACACTTTGATGATTCAGTGAGAAATAAATACAAAAACTGACGGAAACAGCAACATGGAGAAATGCTGTGAGGATGTAGTATCCTTTGGGAGATTATAGCCTTATTCCCAAACCCTGCAATAAAAACTTCATCTAAACTATGCACAGAGCTGTTTACAGCCCTGTCTTAATTCTGCTGCTGGATGCACTTTAAGTTCCTACCAGACACGTACGAAGAGGTTTTCTGAAACACTATATGCCCAGAAATGAAAGAGGAAATAAACCCCGTAAAAAGCCAGAACATTCCAACAGATTACGTGAGGTTGGTCTTGTATACTCTGATTACAGACCAACAGCCCAAGTTTATCATGCGTATGTAAACCAGACAGATACACACTGAAACCAAAGGAAGAGATGTGATACATGCATGTACAAATGTCATGACTGGGAGCAGGAAACAAAATATCAGTGACAAAGTGAATGGTTGCACAACAGGATTCGAACACAATGTTTCGACCAGTGACTGTTTTCTGTCCATACTGCTGCACTGAATGAACCACAAAGAGAGCATTGTTTCTGGGTGCAGGTTGTTCTGCTCCTGCAATTGGACCCATACTGAGATAAACTTTGGTTATAAAGCCTCTTTGGCTTTATTCAGTTTTTTAGTGTAAATAAAGGTCATGTGAGAGTGAGAATGTTACTGTTTTTGTTGTTCTTCATCATCATAATTCTCTTCCTCTCCTTCTTCATTGCGGCCTCCTCAGCTCAGTTCACATTACAGCTACTGCAGCTCCAATCAGTCATTCGATATCACACTCCATCTTAGGCCGTCGGTATGGTCCAACCAAAGTGTTTGTCGGATGGCCAGACAACCTCCCCCACCAACACCTTTCTGACGTCGGAACTGGGGGATGTTTGGATTATGTATAAGCACTTTGACTTTTCAAAGACATTGGATAACACTAGTAGTGCGAACTACATTTTTTCGATCATAAACTGACCCTCACCCTCATCTTGAGCATTGACTTTAACCAGCAGACCACTGTGGCTTCAGACCTATGGGTGTTGATTCTCATCCTGGTACCTCAGACCTCCTGGAAGCCAGCACAATTCACATCATTCACAAAAAGCAGAGACTGAGGCCACCGTACCACACACTCTCCACCCTGAGCCTAAAAAGTGTGTCTGATAACAAATTAAGACTATGGACTACTTTTGTTCCTAATGATATGACAGCATGTATACATCATGTATAAGCAGAAATACCTCGTGCTAAATGTGGGGATTTAAAAGAAAGAAAGAAGCTGGATTTAATGACTCCTGCCCCTACTTTCCCACCAACTTCCCTCATCCTTCTTCTTTATTTTGTTCTCTGCCCATTTCTTTTTATCCTCCCATCTCAGCTACAGCATCTTCATTTCTGTCCCTTCATCTTATTTTCTTCCTCCCCTCCATCTTGCATCCATCTCTCTGTACTTACCTCTCTCTAACGTCACCCTATTTGTTCTGCCTCCGCTATCTGTCTCCCCGCTTTCCTTTTCGTCTGTCCTTCTGTTACTTGAAGTCATATGGTCTAATTGTAACCATGTGTGCGTTTGATGGTTACAGTGGTAGCTCCAACAGACTCTGAGAAACTTTGCTATAACACATAGAGGTGGCGCAGGCAGACACATGCATGTTCAAACACACGTGCATCATGCCAGTGATGACTCCAAGCAATTAAAAAAAAAAAAACCCTCACATTTCAAACACAAAGAGGAAGCAATTTCAAAGAATCTCTTTCCAATTCATGTCATTGTGGTAAATATTTTCATATCATGGTTTTGTGAAGTGACGATACCCTAAACCACAAGCACAGGCGTTTGACAGAAATGGAAATGGGGTGATGAATCGATGGGTAAATGACCCTCTTCCTCTTTTCGTTTGCCTTGGGAAAACAATATTGCCAGGCTTTGTGCATTGTGCTGCTGCCTTGCTCAATTAGAAAGAATGCTGTTTTTGTCTTGCAAACAAAAGAATTACGTAGATTTGAAATCAAAGAAAGCTGAGGCAAAGAAGAGAGAGAGGTAGGAGCAGAAGAAGAAGGAGAAGAGGAAAAGCAGTGATCTGGTTTCTTTTTTGTAAAGACCGACAGACAATGGATTTTTCTTCATCAATTTAATGGAAGGAGAAAAACACATTTGCAATTGTGTATTTTCTCACATTATATGAAATCGTTTTGCAATCCGTGGAAATGATCTGAGAACAGCGTCTCATTTGAACAGCGCACAGCAGAGTGACGAGCCAAAGAGTTTAGTGTTGGATTCAGCTCCAAACTGAGCCAAAGAGACCATTTCCAGTATTGTGGAGCAAAACTCCACTGTAAAACAGCTTAATCCAACACATGGCTCGGTCCTCTTCTGTAAAACTAGCCTTTAGAGATTCTGTATATTTACTAAATCTACCAGCACAGTGAACTTAATTGACCTCCAGAACCTCTGGACTTGATTAAACTTTCCTCTCCTGTGACTGAGAGAGGGTTTGCGCAGCCGTCTTCTCTAACGTGTAGTCTGCTGAACTGTTCTACTCAACTCTTCATCCTTTTTGGTTTCTAGCTCTTACACACTTCAGGAGGCTGCTTTGCCAGAACACTGTTTGAGCACAGCTCTGAAAGGATGGTCGCTCCCGCCACTAGGTCAGCGCTTCTTTCTCTCGTTCTCTTATGACACCTACATAAATAGAGAAGTCACAGTCGTGTGTATTGTTCTTGATGCTGCTCTTTTCTCTCATTATTTCTCTTCTCTCTTTGCTCTTCACTTTGCTTCAGTTTCTTTCCTCCTCCTCTGCATTTGCTCTATCATGGCCGTGTCAACAGCTGTGTCATGGATGAACCTGAGCGTGGGAAGGGAAGTCATTTTGAGGTTGCAGTGGTGATAACAGGATTTATAAGCCCCTACAGGATGAGCTGTCTGTGAATGTATCGTTACCAAACATCTTCTTGATTACATTCCAGCTGTCTGATGTCTGAATGGGCCAAACTGCTTGGCGGGGAAGTAAATGCACAGCCTGCACACACACACACACACACACACACACACACACACACACACACACGCACACACACACACACATTTACAAATGCACACTAACTTGCCAAAAGTGATTTGAAATACAGCACTCCCATTACGTAGTGCAATCTCAACAGATAGCCAAGGCAACAGTAAAACACTGCAATGGGCTAATTCTAATATTCCAATATTCCAATTCTAATAATTCCAATAACGGCCTCATATTTAGCAGTGGAAAAGTAATAATAATAATAATAATTTTTTCAACTACTGGTCTTTTGATATCAGACAGAGGGAAGAGTACTCATTTTTCTTGCCAACATTGGCACATTTTAATCAGATGTACGTAGCTAACAAATCAACATGATCTCCTCATTTGGTTGAAAACTCTTTTACTGTGCTGACCTTTGAAAATGAGGACTGATGAGCATGAGAATGAGAAATGTGCTTATTTCTAATTTGTTAGCTACACAGAGTACAACATATTAACTCTGACCCATCTATCAATGTAAAAGAGGACTGGTTTAGCCAACAGTCAGTTGGCAATCGGCAGTGTCTAAAAAAATCACAATAGACAAACAAATGAACAAACAAGCAGCAGGAAAACCCTCCACTGTCATCCTGGGGGCAAATAAATGCAGAGGAGAGGTTATCCAAGTCATGTATTGCCTGTGTGTGTGTTCACCACTCAGCCTGAACCTTGAACTCCCAATAAACGATCCTGTCACAGTCTGCCATGTTGCTATAGTAAAGTACTAAATAAAGTTTATGACACAGTCTTGTGTTTTCAGAAAAGTGACAGTGATTGAATTAAAAACTGCTAATTTCTCTTAGCTGCAAAGATGTAACTGATAAGTGCCCTCACTGACTGCAGTCTGTCCCATGAGACTATAAATGTGTGCGAATGTATTGTATGTATATGTACTGAGAGTCGGTAACACTCCATGCACATCTAATACCAACTATACAACCAGTTCATTTCAGTCCCATTTAGGAGTTTTAGAAATCCTATACATGAGTGATGGTACAGCCATCTGGCACCATCTAGTGACCTTTTATTTCAATCACATTTGTCCTAAGAAAAGGCCATGCTCCTCTGATCTTGATTCAGAATATACTGTGAATGTGATAACAAAGTGTAGAAAATATATTTTCCCTCCTTTTTCAGATTTCTCAGGAAAAAAAAGGCACAATCAAGTCTGTCTGTTGGTAAATCAGTCAGCTATATTTTTCTGCATGCAGAAGTTCATTCTTATGTTTATGATTACTAATTTCCACGTAATTTACAGCCAAAAACATTCCTCAGTATAGAAACATGGGTGTTCAAAATGTAAACTTTGACTTTGGTTCGCTGTCTGAAGTGAAGCAACAGAACTTTAAGCTCAGTGACTGGATGTTTTGTACCAAAAAGCACCTCAGGAGTTATAACTATCTTCTCTCCTTATAATTTTATGTACATAGGTGTGCTTTTAGAAAATAACCAAATATTTTCTAACGCAGTTGCTCATAATTTGCACTGATTTAACCAGGAGAGTTCAATGGCCATTGAAGCCTCTGACATGCTCCAGTAATCAGTCACCCAACACTGGAAACCCAAAATACTTCCACTTCACAGCACTATATTTCTGTGACAGTGCCAGGCTGCTAAATGGAAACCTTTGACAGCAAGTCTACACATTCATAAATGCTAAAAATAAAAAAAATAAAAACAAATGGATATTTAAAAAACAGGTCTTCCACACTTTCGTATTTCATATATATTCATAATTCGATATATTCAATATATTCATAATTATTGCATCATTTAGAAAGTGCCACTGAGCTCTGGTATTGTTTCTGTTGTGTAAAAGGAGTTGTGAGAGAGGCACAAAACTGGTTGAACACACATCTTTTCTGTCACTTCATTGCCTTGTAATTGTTTTAATAAGTTGTGTAAATATACAAGTAAAAATTTTATATCCTTGTTCTTCCAAACCTCAGCTCAACACTGACTAGAGACTGTTTTTAGGACAATTTACATATCCAGATCAAGTTAATCTAATGTAAAATCAAGATTTGACTGCTCACGCCTGATTGCTCTGAACTGTGAAGGTTCACCTTCAGCTGTGGCGGTTTTGTCCTAACTAGTCTCAGATGAAGGTCAAGTAGAGAGCTGCTGTGTTATGTTTGACCTACGCTCTGTTGAACAGCTTCACAGAGGGACCCAGATTGGCAAGAAAACCTCTCCCTTTCAAATTCTATTTTTGGGCCCCTACTGAGTTTTTATTCAAGGCCTGTAGAGAGTAAAGCTTGTGACACCTTGTCATATCAATTGTTTTCAATTGAGACTCATCCAGTGTACCTTGAGTTAAAAAAAAAATGTCTACATTCAGTGAACTGTGTTTCACAGAGCCCTGACACATTTATGGATGAAAACATTTATGGGAGATAAAAGACCAGGTTGAACCACTACAAGGAAGTAGGAGGAAAAACACCAGTGAACTGACATAGTGATAAGACATAAACTGCTCACTCTATCTCATCTATGTAGCTTATAAATGAGTTCTGTGGGAAAAAAAATCTGCTTTTTTTTTAATCTCAGCTGAGATCTAAATATTAATAATTCTTAACTTTCAGAGGAGGTTTCAGTATCAGGACTAAAAGAAAACTACGCAAGAAGCTGAATTAATAACAAAGTAAATCATTTTGGAGGTCCTTCAGAGGGAATTTGTCTTGGAGTTCAGGGCCCTTATTTACCAGACTGCTAGTCTGAAGTACCAACTTCAGAGTAAAGAAGTTCTAGGCTGACTGTGGCCAACAAGACATGTTTAGCAAGAGACTTCCTCCTGCTCACTGTGAAATGTGAAAGTAGCTCTCAGAGAATAAAAAACATTAGCAATTAACCAGAATATAATCTTTTTATAATGTGTCAATGTATAAATACGGATGAAATAATAGGAAACTGTCTGAGGTGGAAACAAAATTCTGCTGCAAGACATTCTTCTGTTGATAGATGGGGCACATTAGAGAAATCGTATAATAAAGAATGGAGAAAATTTAGTGACATGGAGGGAATGAAGATACTTAGTTACTGCAAATAAAATCAGTGTCAGACTGTTTCTTGTTGTTCATTTGCACCTCTGATTAATGCAAAAAAGAAGTGTTTACTTTTATCTTCTCTTATCTGTTCACTTTAGTCAAGCAGAATATCAACAGTTATTTTTCTTTAATATTCACCAGCACTAACTAAACAGTCAATACGAGACACAAAGTAGATACAAATTACATTTAAAGACATGCTGTGCCTGAGCAAACAACAATTTCTCTACTACTCAATCATGATCTTATCAGCTCTGTTATGATAGGCAGCTAGCCGTGGCCATCACAATCCAAGAAGCAAATGACTGACCCTGAGACCATTCTTCATGTTTAAAGTCATTTGTGGTTGAACTTGGCAACAAGTACCAAAGCAGCTAATCACCAAATGAACCCAAACTTCCCAGCAGCGGATGCTACTGCAGAGCTGGAGATTGTACAGTGTGAGTTTAAACAAACCAGATTAAACTGCACTAGATTAATTTATGCAATACAAAAGTACAGTGTTTTATGAAACACATTCATACATTTAATCTGCATTATCTGATGTAGTCTGATCTGACTCTATACTGTCATTAAATAGTAGGGACTAAATGCCAGGATATCTGAGCCTCTGCAGCACTGATCTCAACCATTCTATTTTTTAAATTTTTTTTCACTATCTTTCACAAGTTCTCCAACTAAAGGACTGGAGTACCTCTTTAAGAAAAAACAATCATGCTTTGTGCTCTTGAAACCTAGCATCTCCTGAAAAGAAATGCCTGCCTCAGAGACTGAGGGAAATCAGATGATTGTTTTGGGGCTTTTTGTTTGTTTGATTGATTTGGTTTTAACTAACTTGACATTGTTTAGAAAGCAATATTAATGCATTTTGCTTATTCTCTAAGGGCTTGGAAGTCTGTCTCAACCAAAGACTGACTACATGTCCGCAAACCCCCGTCCTGGTGAAGTGTCCCTACACAAAACAATAAATCCAGGGGCATCACTCTGACCTTCCACATGAATAAAAACAACACTTTTATCTGTGGTTGTGGAAATTTTTCTTTCGGTGAATTAGAGAATAATAGTTCTGTGAATACTGTCACTGCAGTACACACTGTGAACATGCAGTGACATGCCGGATGTGATACATGCATGGGCCAAGGTCAGAATCAGTTCTGAAGTGGATCCAGAGGAGGTCACTGTTGTGTGTGTGTGAGCTCGCTGAGCTGCCTGTGTCATTTCAGGGCATTTTCTCTCACCAGTATTAACTGTGAGCATGGGTTGACCTCAGACTAACCTTTGTGTATCCAGATGAAAGTGTGTTTACTGTGTGTGATGAAGAGCGGGCATGTATGCAGCCCCCCACCCCACCCCACCCTCGCTGCATTGGGCACAAGCTTCCACTTGAGAAAGCACTGCAGCAGCTCCACACCTCACCACACATGCATTAAGAAGACAGGGGAGAGAGAAAGAGAGGTGGGCGGGGTAACAGTAGAGGGGAGGGTGGGGGGAGACAAACGCCCCCCCCTTGATACTTTAATATTCAATTAGCTCTAAGCAGAGGGGCAGGCAGGCACAGGCTCAGGAGAAACTTGACGGCCACCAGATGCAGTTCATTCATTTTTACAGCAGCAGACATGCTCCGTGCAGCTACCAGCACTCCTCCTGCTGTCTGGACGGAGAGTTGTTTCACTTTCCTCGGCCTGCTTCGGAACTTTTGACCGCTTTAACACTATGGACCTGCCATGGACGGACACCGGCGCTCCGGTACGGCATGCAAATACGTACTCTGACGTCGGCGATCATGTGGCTTTTGGCGTAGATCCTCCTTGTGATCGCCAATTTTTTCTTTCCTGTCGCCTGTTGTCTGCTCGGTTGTTGGACCGCCGTGAGAGTGTTTAAAAGCGAGACTCGGCTTATTTTGGTCGGTTAGCGGCGGCGTTGGGATCGTACCGCACTAACCTGAGCATCGCGCCAAAACGGTGGGCAGGTAAGAAATGGAGAAACTGTTCCTCCGTGTTTCAAACGCTTCGCCGCGGCTGCCTCCTGGAAAAAAAAGTCCCCCAAGTTAAAACTGCATGTAGTTGTTTGTTTGTGCCTCTCTCTCCTGTCTTGCTCTGCCTTTTTTTCCTCCCCTCTTTTTCTTGCGTGGCTCCAAAAACACCCACAAGCCTCTGTATAAATATTTTAACTTGTCTAGCCGCATGAACTTTGCCTGCCCCTGCCGTTTACACCTGCGTGCTGAGACAATGTGTCCGCCAAGTTGTTAATTGGACGTTTTCGCCCTGGTGTTTAAGTTTCACTTTGATACGCCGCGAACCGCGGTGGCTGGAGGCAGAGAGGAGAAACATCGTGTCTACTTTTCCTCCTCCCCGTGTCGACATAACCAGCAAAACATGGCCGTCCTTTGCCGACATGTTGTTACGTCGATGGCGAGAGGGGGAACATTTGGGGAGAGTGTTTTTCTGCGCCCCTCTGTCACATCTCGGGCTGGCCGGTGGAAGCCCCGCTCCGCCGCCGGTGTAGCCGCTGTCATGCAGCCGTACTGAGGGTAGAGAGCAACTTTTGGAGTCCGACGTTGTTTATAGACTTTGATTTGTGCGACTCTGTGATGTAGGCGTAACGTTACCCCTGGTGATGCCTCCTCCCCTCCGAGACCACGGCTCTTACTGCATGCAGACAGACAGAGAGACAGACAGCGCTGTAGCACAGGGGCTCACTTATATTCTGTCATTGCAGCAGGCCTGCAAGTGTTTGCGAAAGTCAGGCGTGGTTCGTTTTAATCAGAATATCAAGTTTGGTGCCCCACGCTGTAGGCAGTGTGTGTGTGTGTGTGTGTGTGTGTGTGTGTGTGTGTGTGTGTGTGTGCCGCACTCCTCCGGAGTCAGCACACTCAAGTCCTAACCAGGGGAAATGTGTGCTCAGTGCACCCAGTAAAATATTTCGGATGGATAGTGTTGTCGTGGTTGTTGTATTTTATGCTTTATGATGTCCTGCATTGCCTGAGACAGCGTTTGTGAAGTCACTGAGAAGAGACATGATGTGCCTCAAACATGACACATGACATAATTGTAAACACAGACAGTTCAATACTTGAAGTGCTGTAGCTGCTGTCCAAAGCTGCAGCCCGGTGTATATGACCTCCTACCCACCTTTCTATTTTTTTCTGTTATTATGTAATATAACAATAAATGACATATACTGTATAGTGTAGCATAGGTTTATTGTTATGAAACCAGGTTGTAAAGTTTATCCAAAGTCATTGTAAACTCTCTAACTTAGAGTGTCATATGTCTAACGTAAGGTGTCATATGTCCCCATCAGACCAGAGGACATTCTGTTTAAGCCTTATGTCATTTGTCTGGTTGCTTTTTTTGGGGGGGGGGGGCGGTTTGACACAATTTGAGCAACATATACACCTTCAGTACAACTAGACTCTATCCGGACACACTTGTGTAACACCCCGTGTTGGTATTGGAGCTGTTTCTTACCTTATTAACTGTATTGGTAGTCAGCCATGATTTGAACCAATCCACATTAAATGCGGTTTATTTGTTAGTGTTATTATAAAATTCAAATTTTTCTCCCTCAATTACACTGGTCCAGTCACAGATGGCTGCCAGCTCAGTTTGTGGTACCATAGCAATCCCTGGCCCAACACTGCTTCCTTACAAAAAAATAGCATTTATTTCTATGCAGTAAGATATGCAGAATTTAAATTTGAGAAAAAGACAACACTGGAATGAGAGTGATACAGAGTAGTGGCAGATAATGATAATCAAAGTGTAGGCGTTGGGCGAGGAAAAGTTAGATACTACTACCATACATCTGATGTTTATTGACCTGTAGTTGTATTCTTTACATTGGGCTGATTTGAGGTTGTCATTAACAACACACAGAACAGATCAGCGTGGAAGTTCAGATTAAAGTAGGATTTTATATCTAACACACTGTAGTCTTGGTTGTGATAAAACAGCCCCAACACAGAATTACTATGCAATAATTCAGTGCACCTGTTGACCGGTGAACAGTCTCAGGCCTCTGACAGGTCTACACACTCAGTCCCTGCAGGTGAGCCAATTAATTGAAAAGCAGTTAGTGCGTGTTATGGATGCTGCTGACTGTACATCTGATGAAATATCTCGTTTATTAGACGATGTTCTCTCAACACGGGTTGACCTATTATGTTGAATTTCTAAACATTCTCTGATCAACAGTCCCACCCTCACTGTAAAAGATGCAAGTGATTTTGATCACAGTGCAGTTAACCCTCCTGTCATACCCGTTACTAGCAATTCCTCTGGGTATAAACTTGGCTTCGCTCACTGAGCCATGCACTCTTGCTCTTTCCATGTGAAGAGAAATTTGGCTCATGTTTTGTTCTTCACATGGTTTCCGCTTGTGATCTGCCAAATCAGAGATAATGTTATGTAATTTGGAATGACAACCGGCTCATTTTTATTGGGGGCTGAACAATCAAAGGGTTTCTGTTGATAAAAGTAAACTGTCACGTTTCAAATCACACACAGGCATTCGCCTAGTGTTTTGTGTAGCCCAGCATTTTTGTAGACATAGGGAACACAGCTAAAAATACATGTTATTAAAATATATGTAATTGTATGCAATTAACACACTATAAGCCTTGTTTGTTGCCCAAACAAACTGTGTTATCATGTAAGTGTAGTGGAAAGAAATGACCACAATTAAAAATACATATCGTTGTGTAGTGTCAGGTATATAGGACAGTCTGTGTTTAAATATAATTTTTGGGGGGACGGGTGGAGGGGAGTGGGTGTTATTGTCAGTATCGCTCAAGAGATTAGAGAAATTCACAGATGTCACCATCCTAGTCGACCATAACATGAGTGATTGTTCCATCATCACTACACATAGAAATAGACAGAGTGATGATGTTAGTGAGTGAGTGTTATGTGCAGCCTAAAATCATATCTTTTATTTATAGTGAGTTTTTTTTTTAACAGCTATTATTTCTTTAGTGTTGCCCTAGTATGCAGTGTTTCTCAATGTACTGTGACCTCTTAGAATGTCACAGCCGAGACATCCAGCTGTGAGGTGATCCGCTCTATTTGTTCCTAGAGGCGTTTGTTTACTGTAGTCAGATGGTGGAAAATGAACAAGTCTCAGTCTGTCACATTCATTTAAATAGAAAATCATAGAGCCTTAAGAATCAGTGTCAAATTATTACCAGAGAACTGAATGAAAACACAAAGATCTCTCTGTTTAGACAGATTTATTTAGTTAGCGTGTACACTAGCTGCTCCGCAGCCAAAGATGTGTTTTAGAATTGTAATGTCAAATTTAATGGATTGTATTTTCCAAACATCAAACTTCAGGTGACATCAAAAGCAGTTTTTAGTATCCAAGTGAGTGCAGGAGAGTCATATATCGTTTATATAAATGACATGTGAGATCTGATTGTTGACAGTTATCATACTGCCAGATGTTGCATGTGTCAATCATGCTAGCAAGAGCTATTGAAATTGTCCGACTCAGTTTCTGACTGCTAACTGGATCTAATCTGGGGAAGATTGACAGTAGAACACATTTACTGAGAAGTGATGTTTGTTTTTGATAAATGAAAGTGGGCAGGTGGCAGGTAGTATATGTGATGTTTGTGCTGCTAATGTTATAGCTGCTCGCCGCATTGATTGTGAACCAACAGACTCATCACTTTGTTCTCTGTCAACAGCAAAAATAAGTGCAGGTCCACAGGCTTGTAATGCAGGTTTACTAGATAACAGCCAAGGGCTTATTTTGTAGTTTGACCAACTCACATGATAAATGTTCATACAGCTTATAAGATCTAAAAAAAAAAAAAAATCAGAATCATGCTAACAGCATTTATTCAGGCCTTGATTTTTGTTTTTATTGGGATAATTGGGTGCAGGGAGGATGTAGTAATAGGGTGAAGGGATATTTTAGGTTTTAAAGGGGTCATTGACACAGTGGCGCACTCCTGGATAAACCCTGTTGATAATAGGCTTGTGGTCGACTATCGGATTATATTACAGTTTACCATTAACCCGAGTTCCTTTTTTTTAGCTTTCTCTATTTGTTTAGGCTTTGCTGACAGAAATACTGTAACCAGCATGTAAGATAAAAGCCTCAGTTTATTGGTCCTGTATTTATGTGTGTTTGTTTTGCACTCACGCCTGTTTGCTCCATGTTTGCATGCGGCTTTTATTTTTTGAGCCATGCTAGTTGACTCCAAGGTGGGTTTCAGCACATGTTAATTTTTCACATTCGTCAGAAACGTCCAGCAATTCCTGACTTCAAATCACACTTCCATGTCCAGTCCCGAGCTGTACAGTGTGTATAATGGTTGTCCATTCTCTTGGTGAAACACTGGAGTGAGTCATCACGGGTTGGAGGACGGAGGTTGTTGTCATCGCGGCCTGTCGTGCTCAGCTTGACTCTGTGATGACGACATCACCAAACATGTACGCTGCGCTTTGTTCCAGTGTTTTCTGTTCAGGTCCTCTTCTCCGCTGTGCCTCCGCCGGCTTCTCAGACGTGTTGTTAGGTGACTAAGGCAACCACAGAGATGAGCTCATCACCTGTAGGTGGGGCTGAGAGGGAGAGCGTGATGGAGGGAAGGAGACAATTAGAGAGGCAGAGCGGAGGAGTTACATAGGGACAGACGGAGAGGGAGCATGAAATCAACACTGTAGTAGAGAGTACGTGTGATGTCTGAGAGAGCCAGAGTGATACAGAGGAAGAGACAATTGAGTGACAAGTGAGGGAGACAGAAGTGAGAAAGTGGTAAGTCCACGTAGACTAAAGCCCCCACGTGCACCTTAAGCTGTAAAACTGTTTCATGTCGGCGTCATGCCAATTTTTGGTGTAAAAGGGGCAGTTTGCGAGCTCAGGATCTAGTTGGATTCCTGGAAATCTACCACCACAGCTCTAGTGGAAACCAAAGCAGCCACATTTCCAGGTAAAGAGCACAAAAGGTCACATCGTTCTTACGCATGATGGCTTTATGTGTCTACTAAGGCAATCCCTGTGTGTGATAATGGACTTGATATGATGTCCCCATTTCACACACTAGAAAATTCAATTGGAAAAAAATCACAGATTAACATAAAGACTTGAATTTCCAACCACAGATGTAGCGTCAAGTGAACCAAAGGTGTTACGGTAACAGTGAGACAGCCAGAGAGTGACAGAGAGAAAGAAACAAGACACTAGAGACAGAATGTCTAAGCAGTGTGGATGAGAAACAAGAGACGGCCTTGCCGTGAGACAGGTCTGTGTATGTGTGTGGCAGAAAGAGCAGGTACACCAGGCTCCATCGTTAGCATCTGTCACCAGTCATCCCATAAGCTGTGTATTTTGTTAAAGACTTCACTGCTTCATTGCTGCATTGATTATTATTTAAGTCTACAAGTGCATAGCAATTCATTCAGCACTGTCCTTCTGCATGTGTAAGCATCTGCTACCCGGCGTACATCATCCAGCAGTCAGAGGGTTTATTTCTAGCTGCAGTCTATTAGAACTTAAAACTACTTCTGCAGTTGACACATCAAACCTTATGGTGAGATTCTGAACATAACAACCACAACATGCAGCTGTGAGAAAAGTTAGCTTTATAACCATGTACACAGTCGCTGTCTGTCATGTAGGTCATTCATGTCTGCATGTGTGCAGAGTCTCTCCCCTTCTCACATCCCTGTGTGTCCTCCAAAATTTTAAGTTTGGGGGGGAAAAAGGAAAGAGGGGAAATGGAGAGAGAGAGCTTGCTAAAAGGCCTTCTGCACTGCACCACGTCAGCCAGTGGCAGCGCTCAGACACGCCCCTCTTGTCAGTCTGAGACCAATGGGGACAGACCAGAGACAATTCACAAGCCACACCCACTGCAGAAGGCAGAGATTGACAGGTGGGAAATCTGGCCGCACAGGAGCACCGAATGCTCGCTGAGACTCTATCAAACACAAAATAAAGAACTCCAAAATCCCCGGGCGTTTTCTTTTTCTTTTTTTTTTTTTTTTTTTTGATTCAGCAAGACAGTGAAGATTTAGGTCTTTCTCTCCTTCTCAGGCATGCACACACATGTGAGGGGACAGACTGTACAAGAATATAAATATTTCTCCTAAAAATTACACTGCATTACAGTATAACGTGATTTCATTTGTAGTGATTGAAATGTGTAAACCGTTAGACTGAAGTTTTGCAGAACCCCTTCAATGTCATTGTTGACCTAATTTCCAGGCTGCTGGCTGGGTGCAAGACGACCCTTGCCCTACTCCAGTTGAGTCCCACAATGCAATTACTGTAACTAAAAACACATTTTAGTCTCCCCAAACAAAAAAAAAAATATACAAGAGCATTTTTAGCAGCGGTTTAAGCTCTTTAATAGTTGACATTGTGAAGTACAGGGTTTCAGTGGGAGAGTAATGTACTGTTATCAGTGCAGCTGGCTATCTGTGTCCAAGGCCATGAGGGAGAGTGAAAGAAAGGAGCACAGAGCTGGACAGGCAGAGTGCAAATAGGACAGCAAAACCAACTGAAGAAGGTTTATTATCATGAAAGCCACATTAAAAAAATGTTGTGCAATAGTTTGTTCCACTGCTCTGTAATGAAACTCTGCCCTGCAACCCATCTGCTTTTCATTGCCACTCGCAGCCCCTGGAATCAAGTGAATGCTCACTGACGTGTTGGCCTTTGTCACTGGGGGTCACTTTGTGTGAGTATGGAGGGGTTGCAGCAACAGACTGAACAGAGACACCCTTAGCTGTTCCCTCACAATAGAACATATTAGGCTACGCTGCTCACTGTTCAGTGGCTGTGATGTTCCAGAAATATTTAGAAAGACATTCAAGTGGTGTCCTTGTCAGACACCGTGTTTCTTACCTCTGAATATGTCACTCAGACCTGCTAATGATGTGGAAGATTTGTCAGCATGTGCAGACTCGGGGGTGCGGTGTAAACCTGACTGTCGTGCAGAAAAAGTAAAGTTGAGCTGGATTTTTTAAGTATTCCCGCTGTCATGACACTGATTGACCTCCCCTGTGTTTCTGCTCCTGGATGCAAGCACACACACACAAATGCTCTCTGTTGGTTACAGTGTTACCATAGTAACACAACCATCAGCCGCATCAGAGTGGGTGACACTTGGATATTTTTATAGCTTGCCCTTTGTGTGTATGACGGTGCTCCTGTGTGTGTTGAGTAAGGAGAGGTCTGGCAATGTGACACTATTGTGCGTTCAGTGTTACGTGAACCACACTAAACGGAAGACTGGGTCCTCGACCTAATGCAGCGTGGCCTGCTTGACAGTATTTCCATCCATCCTGTATATAGGCCACTGTGTGTCTTACAGTGTGTGTAGACTGAATAAATAAAATCATAGTTCAGAAGCACCAAAGATGCTTGAGGTAGTTTGTTGCCATTCGTTTTACCACCAGACACACCGAGAGTATTCGAGTGGAAAAAGTCACACTTAGTCACAATGATCCAAATTTAAAAGAGTAGTTTGACATTTTGGGAAATATTCTGATGTACTTTGGTTGCCACTCTCATATTTGTATGGTAATTTTATAGCTGGAACCAGCAACCTCTAAGTTTAGTTTGGCATGAAGGCTGGGAACAGGGAAACAGCTAGCCTGGCTCTGTCCAGACATAACAAAATCAGCCCATCTGCACCTCTGAAGTTCACAAATCAACATGTTATAATTCACTTATTTAAATGTAAAAGCAGCAAAGTGCATGAAGGACAATCCACTGTGGAGGGAAGACATGAGGAACTTTTTAGGCTTCGGTTTTGTAGATTGCACAAACAAGGGATAACGTGTTACTTAGTGAGCTTTAGATGTGATGAGATCTAAAATTTACTCACTGTTTCCCCATTTCCAGTGTTTATGCTACACTAACAGGCTGCTGGCTCCAGCTACGTATTTACCATGCTGTCATGAGAGTGGTATCAGTCTAACACTCAGCAAGAAACCAATTAAGTACATTTTCCAAAAGGTTGAACTGTTCCTTTAAGGGATCCTTGTTTTAAATGTTTGTTTATGGTATGTCCTTATGTTTTAAAAAAACATTCAGTAGGCTGTTACGAGCATTTTCACCACTGAATCCATGTTTAGTCTTCATTCAAGCCTAGCAAAAGTAGTGCTGCTCTGTTGCTATGCAGAACATACCAAGCACTCAAACACAGTGCAGCACTTTGCTCTGGAGGAGCCTCGTGATGAGATTTAAATTAAGTCTGCGACCGTCCGAAATTCTGCCTCTTCCACCCCTGCTGGGTCACGTTGTATTAATGGTAGTGGTGCCTCTCCTCACCCACACAATTTAGGCACACACATTGTCCTCCTTACTGCAGTGGCTGACTTATGGAACAAGCATTCAGAGAAACACACCCCTTACAGCAATGCCAACAGAGCAGTGTGCAGCTCTGTGCTCTGTGCAATGTGCTTTTGAGAAATAAAATGTGTGATGGAGGTTCAAAGTTGTACTTAATGTGACACCAAAGTCATGTTGCTGCTACAGCCTGTGTCGCTGCAGCTTGTGGTTTCTATGCCTCTTTTCTTCTGCTGCTGCTTTGCTTGTTATTCTCGAGCCCTGTGTAACTGGCTGGTTTGTACTTCATGCATGGCTTCAAGTGCAGGAGCCGCAGAGGTTGCCATTCATATCCCTTTGTGTTTGTGATGACTGCATGCCTGAAAACTCTGGCACTCGGCTGGCTGTGTCTCTACAGTGCATTCATTTCTCCAGCCTTCTTCTTTCTTCCGCTGCAACAATGAACCCTACCAGAATCTGCCAGCTCTTGAGCTTGATCATTGTTCAGGCTGTCCAGGAGAGAGCTATGGCACAGGACATATTGTTTCACATTTCAGACAGCACGTAGCCTCGCCAGAGACTCGAATGCACCTGATCAGTCTGTCTGCATTGTGGAATTTTACATTTACTTTACTTACTGTTATCTCTCTAAAGAAAGAGCTACAACCTTTTACCTTAACCTCTGAACCACAGGTACTGCTGTTACCATAGTGATCCATAAGAAAAGTTGTTTCCCAATACTTTCATTATTGTACACACCGCTCATTTGCAGGTTAAGCTAAAGACATATGTATTGCCAAGTTATCGTGTGGGTAATTTAGTTCAAATTGTTTCTCAATATCAACAGAAAACCATTTGACATTGCTTTTCCAAGAAATTCCTGTTTTTGAGAGCAGAGTCTGTGCCATATTTTCCCCCTACTACTTTGATTACGTTAATGATAGCCAGAAATAGGATCTGAGAGGAGTGTGCTGCTGTGACTCATCTGTTCAGTGTCATTCTCTTCTCACTGCTGTTCGGATAGTTATCCTTCCTATAGCACCACCATGTTTCTCCTGTATTAGATCATCTGTCTGCCTTCGTACCTTAGACTGGCTCAGTGGTACTGAGGGTTTGTATTGATTTTACCTGTGCTCTCTCCAGGACGTATGCCAGCGTGTAGTCTAAACTGATTAGAGCCAGGCCTGATAAATGTATTTGCTGCCTGGCAGTAGTAGAGGTAACTCCTTTAGGAAAGATGGCTCCACTAATGTAATGCACCAATCAGACAGACAGCCATACAACAGGAAAGTACAGACAGACGGACAGGCAAGGGGCTGCCAGGCTGAGTGTTCATACAAGTTTAATGAGGATCCAGACAGTAGAGTTTGCTCTCTGTGCTCCGGCACAGAGCTCACACTGCACACAGAAGCTAACAGGCTGACTTGGTTAGACACATTAACTAACAAGTGGGAGGCTGACTGTTTGACCCAGGTTACGAAAGCAAGCCAAGTTTGAGTCCACAAGTCATTAACATTGTTGGTATTAAAAAATAAAGTAAGTAAGTACATCTATTTATTTAGCATCTTTCGAGACCAGACGTGATTAAGTGCTTCACAGTGAAGAATGAAAAGTGAAAGTTGCCATGTGGAAAGCTCAGACAAAAGTCTGAAACATTAGTCTGGGCACATTTCTGTCTGTGAGATGTTTACAGGCAAACAATCAAACAGCTCACAGAAAAAAAAAATTCTCCTCTCAAGGACACCAAGTGATAACTTTTAATCTGTTAGACTGGAGCTTATTAGTAAGGCTATTATAAAGGTATTATACAAGTTACTTTCATAAAGTTTGAGTGACTGGTGAATGCGGTGATACATTGCTGTGTTTATTAATCACACACTGTACCAGTTCTCTTTTCCATGATGGCATTCATTGCTCCCATGTAGCCAGCCAAGGCAGCAGGAGAGCAGCCCCTCCCTCCTCCACTGAAAATGATAGAGAGAGAGAGAGAGAGAGGAGGCTGTTGGTGCCAGTGTATCCTCAGTGTTCAGCACTCTTTACACAGGCTTTTCTCTTTGTTTGAGACAGTCAGCACACATGAGTTTAACTCCACTGCTACAACTTAAACTGCAGAGCTGTTTGTGTTTATGTTGTGTAAGATAATGTTCATTCTGAGTCAGCCTGTGATCAAAATCTGCCATGTAGTGAGCTCTTTTCCTATAAATGACTCAATAGGCAGACTAATGTCTGATGTCATCCAGCAACTTGCTGGTTTGGAGGAGCCAGCAGCAGCTTTTATGAGCAACGCCGACATTATTTAAGTTCTGTGGCACTTGTGTTTACAGCCTACTAATATGGATGTTGCATAAACGCAATTGCTTATCCTTCCTCCCTCTACTTGTGTGGGTTCAGCGCATACAGTAGGAGGTAAAAGTCCAGCTACAGCTCGGTTGTGTACATAGTCAGATCCTCATTCAGCCACCGTCACCCATCAGCACAACCAAAAAGTGTTCAGGCTGTGTCAGCAGTGAGGCAGCAGAAGTTCAGCAGGTCATATGAAGTGGCACGGCAGCTGCATCTCCAATTCTTCCTCATCGGATCTTTGCTACATGGCTGGATTTTTGGCAAAGGCGGACTTTGAGGGACAGAGAAATATAGTGAGTGAACGAATCAGTGTCGATGCTGCAGTGTTAAAATCACACGTCCTCTTGATCTATACCGCACCCTAAAACAGGGTTAGTAGGATAATCAGGCAGCTTGTAACCGCACCTTTAACCAGAGAATTTTTTTTCCCCTTTTTTTCCACCTCACCACTCTGCCTGGATTTTCCAGGCCGAGATTTTCCAGGCTTTCAACACAAGCAGCCTTTTAGCTATATCTGCAAGATTTCTATTTTCCTGAGTATTTCCGTTTTCCCCTTTTCCCCTTTTCCCCTTGTCTTTAAATCCACCAAATACAGTCCCTCATATGCAGGTGGGTCACCCCTGTATATACAGTCTCTGTCAGTGACACGGATGTAGCAGCCACTTGACTGCAGCTCTACGTCCGCGGTTGCTATAGCGACACCATGGTAATGAGTCTGCATTCTAATGATGCCTCAGTGGGTTGTTTGAGGAGTTGAGATATCTCGGGACAATGAGTCGACCAGCGAATGACAGCCTTCAGAGCCTTGAAGGGTACGGCGCCATGCGACGAGTGCGTCGCTGTTGGAGAGGACCATATAAAGTATGTGACACTTTTATGTGATTACAAAGTGCAGTCCTAACGTGATGAACTGACAAAAGCCTCCAAAGTGGTATTCCTCTTGTAATTACTGTTGCTCCAGCCTGTGTAACAAGCTCAAATGTGATCACAGTGTTAAATAGGGTCTTTGTTTGGTGGGGTTAAACGTAGTTATTTTTTTCTGTCGGTGTTTACTCATAAGCATCACATATTTAAGTAGTGTGGTTATACACCAGATCTTGAGAGGACTTTCCCTTGTCCTCTGTGCTGACTTGGTTTTATGGAACCTCATTATGTCCTGAATGAAGAGCACCGCTGCTGCATCGACTCATTTGATTTTTACTCATGTGTATATGAGTATGAGGCTTCAGTGTGAGGCCTCTGGAATATCAATGGACTTTTTCAGTCAGATAAGCTTCTCTCTCTCTCGCTCTCCTCTCAACCACAATATTACCCCAGGAAACTTTCCTCTGCTGACTGTCCCTCAGCTTTTCTTTTTGTTTTTTAAACTGCCTTTTCTCGATGGAGGTGTCATTTCCACACAACCCAAGTGAAGCTGCTCTTAGCTTTTTAAGATATGTATCTGAAGCTGCTTTGTCTCTGGTTTCTCACTCTGTTCACACTCCGGAGCATAATCTGATTAATGATTAGTGAATATTTCTCAGGAGAACTTGTCGCACTGACAGTCACAAACCCGTCAGCTGCATATATTTGCATATCAGCTACATTGTCAAATCACTGTCATCAAACTGTGATGACAGAAGTTTTTACTCTACATAAATAGACATCAAAGTAGTCCTTTTCCATCAAGTTCATGAATCATCAAGTTCACGTTCGTTTTTCCACCGGAGTGAAGCTGCAAAAAAACAGCTGCCACCTGAACTCTCCTTGTCGCAGCCAAGTAAAAGTGACAAACTGTAATTACAACGTGTGGGTGTTGGAAGTGGGTAAAGTCCATATGGTGTCAAAGATTGATGCCCATGTTGTTGCCCTGATTGTGCATCTGCTCGTCATTAATGTATTGGAAAAATTGAAATGACTTGTTTATGTTGAGCTGGTATAAATGTTATTTATTTCAGCAACCTCAGTACTGATCAGGGAATAATTAGGCCTTATTTTACCCTAAAAAATATGAATAGTAGTTTTTTTCATCACCACCTGAGATGGAAGAAACTGTTAAACTATTAAAACTGACATTAACATAGATGCTCAGGGAACTCCAGGACATTTACCAGTGATGGCGTTGGTTCATATGTGGATGAAATCACAAAACACAGAAAATATAAGAGCCACTGAACAGAGGCTGTAACCAGTGATCATCTACATAATCGCTTAGCGTTCAGTCTGCAAGGTGTCAAAAAATAGTAAAAAGTGGCCATCAGAGAGCCCAAGGTGATAAATTCATGTTGCTAGTTTTGGCTGAACAACACTCCCAAACCCATAGATATTCAGGTTACAAAGGTTATAAAGCACTAAGAAACATTCAGATGTTTACATCTGAAAAGCTGGAACCAGTGTATGTGTGTGTTTTGTTTTTTTTTTTTTTGTTTTTTGTGTGTGTGTGCACAGTGTTGCCTTCGAGACCCTTTTGCTCCAGGATTCGTCTACATTGTGTTATCTTATGGACTTAATACAGTGCAGGGGTGCATGCACTCTGCTTTTCTCCTCACCTTTTCACAGAACATTGTGCAGACTTTTTTAGCACTGGTGCTCTGCTCATCCATCAGTGTGCCACCTGTAGACCATCTGCTGCACTCCACTGTTTGTTTGTTTGTCAGCCTCCTTTGACCTTTTTCATTTTGAGCCATTTTTGCCCACAGGCTGGCTGTTAACTCTACCTCTTTTGGGTGGTGCCTCGCTGCAGATCCACATGGGACACTGCAGAGCTTAAATAACCCAGCATGTTGCATTACTTAAAATGCTCAGACCAGCCTGTTTGGTGCCTCCTGCAGTACCTGTTCACAGGCACTTGAAAAGGGTTTATGTGTTCTCTCATTTTGTGACTTGCATTGAGTGACCATTTCAATTTCCTCCTTTCCCTCACTGGTTTCACTGATTAATAAACAGCAGAAGTTAAAGTAATGAATGATAAGGGTAAAACAGTCATTTTTAAACAAAAGTAGAGACTTTCTGATGTTTATAATAGTCTGCTTTCCTCCTCTTCTTTCTCTCTCCCAGGTATCGTCCTGTCATGCAGTTCCAGGAGGTCGGCGAGCACTGGAGCTGACACTGTCAGCGAGCCCAGCCTATACTACACCACAGCAGTTCCATCTCTACCAGACCTTCACCTTCCATTGCCCTCCTCTCTATCCAGCCACTAATCTTACCCCAAGGGAAGACTTTTGACCTTGGCTGCTCAGCTACATCCCACAAACTGTCCTGTGCTTACTGCCTGCATCTGTCCTTGTATAAGGCAGTCCTCCTGGCTCTACTTCCACATCTTAGAAATAGTCTTTTCTCAGTAGTTCCGCATCCTGCATCCTGGGCACCTCAGCAGTAGTCCCCTTTACAACATCCCTGGCCAATCCCAAGCAACAGCTAAGGACAGCTGTCCACCAGGACAAACCCAGGATCTACCCTCATCATGTCCAGTCGACGGAAGGCTTCCACACCCTGTATGATCCGACCAGAGCAGACCATGGTGGAGCTGGATGACGAGGCAGAGGAATCACACAACATGGAGGTACGCTCTCAGTATATCTGGCAACAGCATCTGCCTTTTCTTTAATAGGCTGAGTTAAATAAATAAGATTGCATGCTTGGGTTTGTGTTTTTATGGTTTGAATTTCATGTGTTTCATTGTACAAACACACACTCATATTAAAACAGTTTCTATCTTCTGATTTTAAATCTGATCCAGTGGATATTGCTGTGTGAATCATTTGTACATATTTGAAAATGCCATCTGTAGTCTGTCTTTTTCCTCTGAAAGCTGATTTTTCTCTCCACCAGACAACAGAGAACCATAATGAGGAGGGACCAATGGAGGCAGATCTCTCAGCTGAAGCAGAGCCATCCATGGACCTGGATCTAATGGGAAAGACCTCAGAGCCCCCGACAGCTCCAGACAAACCTGCGACGGAGCCACCGGACCTTTCTAAACCTCAGCGTAGGCAGCAGGGGGGCTACGAGTGCAAATACTGCCCCTTCTCCACACAGAACCTCAACACTTTCAAAGAACATGTAGATGCCAACCACCCTAACGTCATCCTTAACCCCCTGTATCTGTGTGCTGTCTGCAACTTCAACACAAAGAAGTTCGACACCCTGACAGAACACAACGAGAGGTGTCACCCAGGGGAGAGCAACTTCAAATTCAAACGTATAAAAATGAACAATCAGACAATCTTGGAACAGACAATAGAGGGGTGCAGTAACAATGCAGTCATTTACAACACTTCCAGCGCCATTTCTGGCAAAGGGGACGAACTAGGCACTCTGCCACTCAGCAAACCCACCACAGTCAAGATCGGGAAACCAAAAATAATGTTGTCAGATAATAAACGGACAGAGTCTCAGCTGGGTAAGCTAACCCCCGATCTGGCCAAGAAACCAATCACAGCGGTCAACGTCAACGGGACAGTCATCATCCCTGAGTCCACTCTCCTTAAAGCAGACGGCCTTTCTCACATCATGCCTTCCCTACAGAGGCCTCTAAACTATACACAGGTAAGACACACACATTCTTTTATGTACTGTTCCTGTGCAGTTAAAGGAATAGTTTGTCATTTTGAGAAATACACTTGTTCACTTTCTTGCTGGGTGAGAAAATAATGAGGCTCTCATGTTTGTACACTAAATACAAAGCTACGGCCAGCAGGTGGTTAGCTTAGCTTAGCCTGAAACAGAAAACCTGGTTCTGTCCACAAGTAAAAAAAACAAACTCTACCAGCACTTTCAAAGCTCATTAAATAGCACATTATAACATCATATTTGTTTAATTAGCTGGTGTTTTTCCCAGAATGTTGAACTATTTAAGCTACACTGGCTCAGCTAGAGCATCACCTGATTTAAAAAAAAAAAAAAAAAAAAAAAACTCTGAAGCTCATAAATTGACAAGATGTATCCCCATCTTTGCAATTCAATCTTCTCTTTCCAAATTAAAAAGACATACTGTGATCAGTAGTGAGCTTTACGGATGCTAGTGGTCCTTAGAGCCAGGATGGCTGTTTCCTCCTGCTCCAGTCTGTATGCAAACTCAACTGGCTCTTCTCCACGATCGAGCCACATATTTAATGCACAGAGTAGTAGAGTATTGTAGTATTGTTGATCTTCTCATCTAATTCATGACAGAAAAGCGAATGAGCGTCTTTGTGAAAATGACTGATTTAAAAGTAGAATAGTTGGCAATCAATTCATTAATTAATTAACATTTTACTGTTTTGTTGGTAATGCTTAATTTTATGGGTCTTTTATTTCCTGCTAATATTCTAGGAAGTTTCCTTGGAAGAACAATGTCATTTAGTTGTGATTATAAGGGAAAAGGAGACGGTGTTCAATTGGTGCACTTCAGTTAATTAATTCCAATTAATTCTAGTGTAAGCTGGAGTGTGCTAGTCAGTACACAGCATGTCAGCTGAACATGGAGGAGTGCAAAATGTGTCTACAGGCAAGCAATGTAACATATATGGAGATTCAAGTTCCAAATGATAAATGAATAATGAACTGTACTTTGATTTAAATTCCTGTTTTCATTTTAATTGGTACCAAATACTTACAAACTTCTGTTCAG
This sequence comes from Toxotes lorentzi, assembly GCA_037833715.1. Lineage (NCBI taxonomy): Eukaryota > Metazoa > Chordata > Actinopteri > Toxotidae > Toxotes > Toxotes lorentzi. Next base: position 18,130,466 of record JBBMJY010000025.1, on the reverse strand, counting down.
GAAATTTCCAAGGAAATTACAGACTTGTTTAGACAAGCTTTATCATCTTGTTTTTATATCTTTTTTATATCCACCATGCTAAATACACAACACAATAACTCAAGACAGGACTTATCGATTTCATAATGATTCTTAGGGAGAAAAAAAAAGCCAAAGGTTTTTTTTTTGCTTTTCGTATTTTTTTTCCCTCAGGTGCCGAAGATCGCAGTGCCCCTCAACACTACCAAATACAACCCTTCGCTGGACGACAACCTGACGCTCATCTCTTCCTTCAACAAGTTCCCCTACCCAACACAGGCTGAGCTCTCCTGGCTCACTGCAGCCTCAAAACATCCAGAGGAGCAAATCAAAGTCTGGTTCACCACACAGAGGCTCAAGCAGGGCATTAGCTGGTCACCTGAGGAGGTAGGAATTACAGTAATAATAATATTTCAGGCCCTCTGAATGTAGTTTAGTGTATTTTCATCATTCAGAGGCTCAAACAGCATCTGTTTATGTATCCCAGGAGTAAAGATAATAATGATGATATAAACTGTATTTTTATCTTATAACTTATGTTATTTTAATTTTATGTCAAAGAGATAAATTATTCTGGGCTGCAGTATCACTCTACAGCAAATTATCTCAAGGCACAAGTATCCTAATTGTCTATTTAGACAACAGAAACCACTGATCAGAATATGGACTTCTGATTACTGACACATTTAAATTGTATTTCATTTTTTTAAATTTCACTTTACAAAAACAAACGACTAGCAGTCTTACAAACCTGCAAAATCAATATTAAATGAAGATTATGGTGTTATTTTTTTGAACAATTAAACCATGTGGTTGAAAAATGATACCATAACTGCCCAAGAAGAGGCACAAAATAATTTTGGTGATAGTATAATTTTGTCCAAACTTTTGCAGGTTGACAGTCATACGCACAGATAAGAGAGATAAGACATGCAAGTATAACAAGACCTTTCCTTCTGTGACAGGTGGAAGAAGCCAGGAAGAAAATGTTCAACGGTACAATCTCCTCTGTGCCTCAAACCTTCACTGTGGTAGCTCCTCAGCTCAGCACCCAACCATCCACCAACGTGTCGTCCGCCACCGCAGCCTCCAAACCCATTCAGCCGGCAGCCTCTGTCCTGCAGTCCCTCCCCTGTCAGCTGCTGGGACAGAGCAGCCTGGTGCTGACTCCTGTCGCCAACGGTTCCAGTGTCACTTGTGCACCGCTGGCACTCACCGTGGCTAACCAGGTAGAAGACACTGGGCAGATATGTAACTCATACAGACACACTAACACAATAACCATCATGTTATGTCAGTAACATGATGGTAAACAGTCCATCCTAAACTCTATTCAATATTTCCTCTATGATGACCACAGGTTGCGCAGTCACTCAAACGACCCCTGGTCTCTCCTGTGATCGCCACAGAGAGTAAACGTCCCTCCATCATTCAAACTATCTCGGCACCCATGGCCACATCTAAGCTGGCATCACCCAAAGTGCTGAGTTTTACAGTCGACCCCAATAAAACAGCCGAGCAGCTATCAGTACTGAGGTCCAGCTACACACAGTGTCCTTTCCCTGAGGAAGATGAGGTAAGAATATGTGAGTGAAATGGCATTTTTTTTGTGCCATGCCTTCTAAGTTCAACATAGAGAGATTTTTGAGGCTGCTTTTATTTTCTAATATAGTACTACTGCTTTTTTTAATTTTTTTTTTTTTTTGTTTGAACACAAGACTGATAAAAACCTGAGCTTATTGTTTCATCGTGTGTTGCATCTTGTCGTGTGATAGATCTACAGGCTGATAGAGACCACTGGGCTGTCCAGAGGTGAGATAAAGAAGTGGTTCAGTGAACAGAGGCTCCTTAATCTCAAAGGTACGTGGTGCAATCAGTGCCACACATCTAAAATGATGAAACACCCTGAATGTGATTAATCATGCATCTTTCTGTGGCTTTGCAGTAAGCTAATTTTGGTTGCCAGGGGTGACTTTTGATTACTAATCCATTTTTTTAAGCTCTGTGTTTGTGCTGTGTCATGTTAACATTTCACTTACCTTCGTCATTAAAACAAACAAAAAAAAAAGAATCAGCATATCTTCATTTAAAGTTTCTCCCTCTGTGTTTCACTCTTCAAGGTGTTCCTCCACCACCAGTGCTGGTGAAGGCAGAGGTGACACCAGCACCTAAAGATGGTCCTGTGAAGAAAGCCGTTCCTAATCAGTTTCCCCTGCTGGAGAGGGTGAAGGGAAAGACATCGGAGCAGCTGAAGGCACTGGAGGAGAGTTTCCAGAGGAGCAGCTCTCCAACTGTGGCAGAGCTAGGTACAGCCCACCCATCAATCCTCTCACAAGCATATGTCTTAGGATGGAAGGACTTGAGTTTTACTACCTCGTTCTTATTTTGGTTCTTAGTATACATTTTTCACTGTGGTAGCTCCTCAGAAAAATGCCACAACATGGCTCCAGGAGGAATCTGTTTGAGGACTGGCACAGTTTTGAGGTGTCAGTAGATCAGGAAGAGACAGATAAATATTCAGTCACTTATAATATAATTAGGATCATTATTATATGTGTATGTTCACTTTATGTGTATATTTGCGCCAGGAGGGAGTAATTGACTTGAACATTTGGAGTATTTTGGGGCACAAAATAAATTTAAACGATTTTAGCATAGACATAATGAAATGTGAAAAAAGTGAAGGGGTCTGAGAGCTTTCTGGATGCACTGTATTTGCCTTTGCGTACAAAAACACATGCCAGCCCTCCTGCAGGAGCTAATGAGGCACAAAATCAGCTTCACAGATATCTTTTTAGGATCATTTTATATTGTGAAGTTCCCCGAGAAAAATGATGACAGAACTTTTAAACTACTTATTAAAACTTGAAGTGGGATAGATTGGGTGAGATTCAGTCAGTGAAATAAGCAGTCGTTTGTGTTCTTGCCAAGTTCACTATCCTCACTTTGCAACTTGGATGTTAAAATTACTTTAAGAATTTCAGTAGTGTTTTCTTCTTTTTAATACGAGTTCACAGCATGTGACTTAATTTTCTTTCACCCTAAAGGAGCTGCAGGCCTGTCTCTGGTGAACGCCTGCATGACAGGAATGGCAGAAATGTTTTTAATGAACCCATTTTTAAGTCCCCTGGAGAGAGACTAAATTCCCAGGTTTCCAAAAAACATTCCACTTGGAAGTAACACAGCTCATCTGATCCACTGAACTCTCTTCTGCTGCAGACCAGCTGGCCCAGGAGACCAGGCTGTCTAAGACGGAGGTGGACTGCTGGTTTTCAGAGCGCAGGGCACTGAGGGACAACATGGAGAAGACTTTACTGACCATGGCCTCAAAAAACACAGAGGACAGAGCAGACCGTCCCGGAGCGCTGCTGAATGGGGCTTCTCATCGAGAGCAGGAAGGGAAACCTCTCCGCTCCTCCCCTCACCCGCCTGTCCTCTCCTCCTCCTCCTCCTCCTCCTCCTCCTCCTCCTCCTCCTCCCCTCCTGTGCTCGCAGCCTCCTCCCCTCACCCACCAACCCTCTCCTCCTCTGCATCTCCTCCCATCCTCACTTCGTCCTCCTCCTCTTCTCCCCATCCTCCCATCCTGTCGGCCTCCACAAGCCCGGCTCCCATCACCAGCCACTCACTCACCCTGCTCAGAGAGGTAAGAAGAGGTGACAAAAACATGTCGGCATCAGCTCTGTCAAAATATGCCACAAGTCAGGACGTTGACTCAAGCTGTAATGATATAAAGATGAAAACTGTTTTAATTGCAGGAGGGCTGATGATGCTATCAGCAGATTAATGAGATGTGACTTTAAAGAGATTAGTTGATGAGATGGCAACTTTTTAATACAATCTGAAGTGAGGTGTTGTGTAAAATTAAATGATTCATCTTGAGATGGCACTGTACTTGTACTTGAGGAGAAGCGGCGTGATTGACACTACATGATGAAACTGAATGTTAAAAGTGAGATAAGACGCTTGGTGACTACAAGGTCAGAGCTGATGAAGGAAAGATGAGACGTTAGAAGAGTGTCTACCAAACAGCAGGATCCCATAGGATTAGAAAGCCTTTAAATGGAACATACATTCATACAACAGTACTTGTTTTATGCCCAGTAACACATTGTGCAGGCAGAGGCTGTCATTTAATGGTGACCCATTGTTAAAAATGGCAGAGACGCTCTGTAGCTCCTGTGAGCGGCTTCTCTTGTTTTACTGTTGGAGAGAATTTCAAGGAACAGCATTGACACACTGCATCCAAGCAGATACAGGTAAAATGGGCAAACGCTCATAACCCTTGTAAGCATACAGTGTAAAATTATGTCATAAATCACTGTTAGACAAGACTACGAGTCGTTATGGTAAAAGCTTCTGCTATCAGCACTCAGCATGCTGTAGTGTTACAAATTATATTACTGGATTATTATTACCATTATTGTTACTATTAGCATTTGACTGTGATGTTTGGTTGAGGTAGAGCTAATCTGAACCTTTCTCTACACTGTTGAGTAGTTTTTAGTTGTGATTTGTACGCCGTTCTTTTTGCACTGACGTGCGACAGCACCTCAAATTCACTGTACTTTTTTACAAAGTATGATTGTGCAATGACAATAAAGCTTTATCTTATCATCTTATCTTATCTTTACATTCCACTACTGAGTTTGATAGCATGCTAACATTTGCTAATTATTATCTTAACCATGATCTCTGGCTAAAGGATTTGCTGACATGTGCCCTTCGTAGAAAAGCAAGTCATAAACAGTCTTTTACATTCTTAAGTTACTGACGTTAGAGACCTGAGGCTGTTTATTACTCGGGCCCAATAAAGCATTTTATTTCTGGTATGTAACAGTGAATTAAATATTCATTTAATTGTGTAATATCTTATGTGCTTGATCACATGATCTGTCTCCACAGATGTTCTGTCGGACCCAGTGGCCATCTCCTGAGGAGTACAGCCAGCTGGAGGTCCAAACAAGCCTGGGACGCACCGACATTGTCCGCTGGTTCAAAGACCACCGCTCGGCATTGAAGAACGGTGAAACTCTGGAGTGGATGGAAGGTTTCCAAAACCAAAACCTTGCTGAGCAGCAGAAAGCAGGCCAGGAACAGAACAGCCAGAGTTCTGAGAAAAAACAGACTGTTTCCTTGGAAGTCAAGGCTGTGAAGGGTGAGTTTTAGAGGAGAACACAGAGTACTGTTTTTTCCCTCTTAATATCCCTTTTTTGCAAAGTTTGTTATGCTCTTGTTTGACTTTGTGCTTTCTCTGTTTTTGTGCACATGCTTGATCATACAACCGCTGGTGCAGTGGAGGAGACTGGAGAGAAGACAGCAGCTACAGAGCACTCCAAGCTGTCAGAGCAAGACAAAGTCCAGTGGTTGACTGACAGACTAGCCCACAGTGTGACGGACCTAAGCCGGACCAGACCGGACCAGACTAGCTCTAGCCCTGCTGACAAAGGGAGGTGGGTGGAGAGACAAAGAACAGATTTTTGTCTTACATTTATTTTCTGGTGTGAGATTCATGTTATAGAGACCAAAAAAAAAAAAAAAATCTCACTACCACTATTATGTTTAAAGGAATATCTGAGTGGTTATTTTAAGACTTTTTTGTGGAAACAGTCTAAAAGTACAGAGCCATAGGGGCATAGCAAGTTCCTGGATTACTCCGTCGTTTGAGCTTGGTGCTTGTTGCCTAAACTAGATTTTCATGCACGGTTTATGGCATCTTTCATTTTAACTGCAAAAAAAAAATCTTTCTATGATTTTGTTTCCTGTTCCTAGAAGGAATCTGTTTGTGTTTGAACTTTGTGTCTGTTTTCTTGCCAGGTGGGTGAAGGTGACTGTGGCAGTGGGGGAGGAGACGGAAGGAGGAGTGGAAAGACAGAGGCTGGCAACAGACTCTGATCTTATGACCTTGGAGCAACCAGGGAGGGTCACTGGTTGATGGTAGGTGAAACTGGTGAAGTCGCCCTTTTAGTTTTAACTGCGCTGCAGTTGAATTAATTGCAGTGAAAACAGAAGAACTGAGTGTGGAGAAACTCTTTTTTTGTTTGTTTTTGTTTTGGCCCCTTGGGGGGCAGAGCTAAACAACAAGCAAAAAAAAAAAATCATGTTTGGCATATTATGGCCCTGTAAAGATTAAATGGCTAACATGTTAGCTAACTATTAACTACAAATCTAGCAAAATTAGCATAATGGACTTCTGGAGAAAAATATCTCTGTTTGCTTGCTGGTGCTGGGCAGGTAGCATACAGTGGGTTTATCACAGCTTTATCACTGAAAACAGCTGCCTGTTGTGTCTGGAAACAATGTTGATAAGAATGGGTGCAAATCAAAACAGTGAAGTTGCAGGTTGTAAAACCAAAACAATGAGCTGAAAGACTCTGCAAAGCTCCGTAGAGCCTGGGGGGACTACAGACAGGTGATAAATCTATTTGGATTCATCTGAATGAGCAACTCCTTTCACATTGATCATAGTAATTTTAAATGTTGGAAAATATGGAAATAGAGATGACTGCACCTTTAAATGATGGATTTTTTTATTTTTTTTTACATCTGTACCAGTCACAAAAGGGTTAAGTGAGGGTGAAACCAAGAAGACTTTGTTTTACATGCTGCTTTATGGGAAAGATGTTTCCCTGCTTTCCACTCAATGCATGCTGGGATATCCTCCAGCCCCCCGTGACCCCTGACCAGAAATAAGTGGCCATACAGAATGAACTGATGGACAGATGCTGGATTTGGAGATAGATTTTGAAAGCTTCACTGTGTGACTTGGCTGAAGTAAATAGATCAATAAATGGTGAACTGTTCCTTTAAGATGCCACAGCTGCAGCCTCCAGCTACCCAGGAAGTTATTAGTGTGTAATTACCTCTGACTGGTCCTTCAGAAAGATGGCATGCTGGGACGGCAGGATGATATTTGGACCACGCCGTCATTAGCATTGTACATGTCGAGAGGCACACACACACACACACACAGTTACTGTCACAGGAAGGCAGAATGGTAGTAATTTTCTAGATCTTTTTGTAAAAATTTGCACTTTTTTGGGCCAATAAGGTTTTGTTTTCACCTCATGTGCATATCAGCATCACTTTGGCAGGTGGTGTTTTCTAAATTTCTCAGTGGCTGTTGCAACCAAGCAAGTATTTTAAATTGCAATCTGGGAACAGTATTAACTAGAATGGGAGTCTACTGAGTTCATACCTCTGACACAGCCAAACAATCCTACACATCTGTCTAGCTCTCATAATAGAAAAGTAAAAGGAAAAAGGCAGAAGTCTGATAGCATTAATTTCTTATTTGTGAAAAAACATAGTAAGCACAACTTAATGTGTAATGCATTCAGCATCTTCTTCCACCTGATCTGGATCATTATCTGGATCTGCTCCAGATTGTCATCATAGATCTCAACACCATAAATATGTCTAATTTTGACACACTAACATCTACACATTATTTCCAGGGAAACTGACGAAAATGTCAAAAAATCCTCACAATGTCGAGGAAAGTGAATAAAAAATTCCCGGATCTGCACCAAAGCTGGTTCTTCCCTGGCCCATAATCTGTCCAGTACGTTTTGTGTAATCCTGCTGACAAATAAATACACAAACCAACAAAAAGATGTGGATGCATTTCCTTTGAACACAGGAAGGAGTACAGTCATTTTACTGAGAGTTAATTTCAGTCCCCGTTTTCCCCATCTTATGTCTCATTATGTTCTAGGTAGAGTAAAATCATTGACCCCGAGTCACCGAGCACCGTGCAACGACTCAACACGACCAAATGTGGAAACAGTCTGCCTGTGATGTCATCACAAAGCGCCGGAGACTTTGGAGTTCCACTGTTAAAGCACTGATGTGAGGTGCAGATGCTGACATTAAGAGGAGTGCCAAAGCTGGACTTGATGCATTGTTCTTACTACTACTACACTTTTTTTTTTTTTTTTTTTTTTTTTTTAAACAGAAGCACCCTTGTAAATATTTTTCTGTATTACAAAAGAAGTTTGTACAGTTTTACTGGGAGGGCGAGTTTTGTTACATTTTTAAAAAAAAAAAATAAGTCTGACTCGTGCCCCAAATCCTGTAATGTTTTTTTTTTGTTGTTGTTGTTGTTGTTCTAAGATCAAAGTGTATAATAGTCTGTTTTTTTTTTCGCTGAAGATCAGTCCTATTTTTTTGAAAATCTTACTTGCGCACTACTCGTTATGAGCAGTCTTCGATGGCACTTGCATATATCCCTGCTGTAGTGGTAGATATTCTCATGATAGGCCACTTCATCTCAAACTGTAACTTTTCCTTTCTCTCCCGCAGCGTCACCTTGACTCGCCCTTGTAGTGTAACGCTGGTGAAGGTGGAAATCACTCAGAAGTGCCAGAGGGGCAGTTAGGAGGAATAACAGTGTTTTGTGCAATCTGAACACAGCTACAGCCTCATTACTGAGAGGCCAGAGAACGAACACAAACAGCCACACTGGCAGACCAAGACTAAGAGCATTAGGGCAAATGAATGAATGCACTGTACATCCTAACTTATTGTATCTTCTATAATCAGCTGGATCATAATGTTCCTCCTCTGAAAGAGAAATGATTATTCACACAGAGAGTGGAGTGTCTGCCTGATCGCACCATGCTGCCTTTTCAGCCCTCTCATCTGACATTTCCTGTCTGCCTCAGATCGGGGTTGAGTACAGGCTTGTGATGATGATTTCAACTTATCGGATCTTTGTTTTAAAAAAGTTCAAATATACTTGACAGAGCTCGCCAAGAACATTTTGGTCAAAGTGTTTGACGCATGATAAAATAGTCAAGGCTCCTTTATTTGAACCATTTCAGAAACCCATTTTGTCTTGGCTCTGATCTGTAAACACACCTCTTGTCTTCTCTCTAGGCTTTCTGGCTTTAGGTAGGTCCATCTATTCCAAGCAGGACTGGGTTCAGTTGATTCCTGTTCAGCCAGCTGATGGCAACCAGAATGGGAGCTCATGAACCTGTGTTAGGGATAGATGATCAAAACTGTGCTGATTTTATTTGGAATCGTCGACAACAGCCAAAGCTGTCATCAACTGTTTGCATGTGCTTCTACAATTTTCATTCAAAAAAAAAAACAAAAAACATATTTTCAGAAATGGTTTAAAGGGAATTCTGTGATTTATGGGTCACATTGCAAGTCCTTACAATATTTGTGCAAGTAAGAAAAGTTAAGTTCAGTTGTCATTTTGAATTGACATGAACGATGAACAGCAGTTGTATGGCTGTTTGCTGGCTGAATGTCTGTTGCTGCTGCTGCTGCTGCTGTTGCTTTAGGTTCACAAGTATCTGGGATACTGTACATTTGGTTGGCTAGTACGGAATACCGCCTGCATTCTCATTTTCTACTTTAAGTCTGCTGTAACTAAATAAACACACAACTGACAGTAAAAACCCCCTCTCGGTCTTCCAGTGTTAAATGGTTTGCATCAAAATTATAAACACAAACCAGGGTTTGGAGAAGCTACAGGGAGACTGATTAAGACTGCCTGTTTACTTCAGGACAAAAGGATTTTGCACAAAACAAATGGAAACAGATGTAACAAAGGCCCAGTGAAGAGTTAAGCACACAACCAGCCTTTAAACGCCATTTCTAGATGGTACTCTGGCTTGTCATGTAACCACTGGGTTTGGCTGAAGTTGACAGGGTGTTTTTGCATCTTTGAAGTGAAGCATTTGTTAGAGCCCATTATTTAATAAAACGCGCTTAAGCAGTTCCAATTATTCCATCTTGCAGTTTGTCAACGATTTAATTTCAACCATGGGAAATGTGTTTGTGCAACACAAAATGCTGTAGGTGTTTGGGGTCATTGTACACCTTTTAGTCTTATTTGCAGATTAAGTGGCAGTGGAACAAATATAAAACAAAAACCTTCCTACCATCAACCCACTGGTTATAGAAGTTATTGTAGGTTGCATATCCAACACTAACTTTTGTTTTGAGGCATAAATATTGTCTTATGACTAATAAAAGTGTGAGGTTCAAAAAGTTGTCCAAAATAATTACCATGAATCTTGATCCATTTTAAGAGTTTGGATTTGATATCAGTTAATTTAAGCTTTAGTGACACAACTTCCAGTTGTCTTATCTCAGACTTTTATGTGCTCATTGGCACAAAAAAAACCCTACGAAGTGCCAATAAACTGGAGAATAAAGCTATGTATTATATATAAACCTGAAACAATCAGCCAATACATAGACTCCTCGATTGACAGAGAAATAATCAGCACATAGTTTGATAATTACTGTTCAAGTTGATTTTCAGACTTTAAATTGTTCTGATCATAGTAAAACGAATATCTTGGGATTTTGGGCAAGAAAAGCGAAGCATTCTTCACTGTTTCCTGAAATGTATAGAACAAGAATCACAAAAATAAGTGGAAGATTAATTAGTCATAAAAATAAACATTAGTATCAACCCCAGTTGTACCACACTGACACGTGAATAGCTGAGCTCCCCTGACTCTTGAAAAAGATTTTAATCAAGTGTTGGAAAAATGAATATTAAGATAAACATACACTTTGACTCACTTGTTCTTTCAATAAACAACTGTTATATTTACAAAAAAAAAAAAGAGCAAAATCCCATTTTCACCTCAGTTTGGTTTAGATCACAGAGAATAGATCAGGTCTGTGCCACAGGGGCTTAAAAACATTTTACACCCATGTAAATTCAGACCTGGAAACAGTGCTCTCTAAATAGCTTTGCGCATGTTCTGTGAAGATGGCTGAGAGCACACTCCCAGTGCGTTGGTAATTACAATGTAATCTGATATGGCAACACAGAGAGACAGAGAGGACAGAAACACAAGAATCAAAATCAACAGCATGCTGGTGTGCAGCTGCAACATCTCTTGTCTTGACAGTCCAATGGCCGGGTGTGGAGAAAAGGCGGAGGAGGGATGAAAAGACGAGGGCAGAAAGGAAGTAGTAGAGGGGAGATCAAGAATCATCATATTGAAAAAAAAAAAGAAAAAAAAAACGAAAACATTTTTTTTGATTTATTCATATTTTCTTCTATCTGCTTCAAATGGACACATCCGCAGTAGTAGTAATAGCAGAGCTGGCTGTGCTTGGTGAACTGAGCCTATAGCCAGAGTCTGAGTCCTGCTGTGTGCTGCTTTCTTGATTAAAACGCGTGCTTCCTCAAATTTCATCCTGTTATATCCTTTAAAACTAAACAAGAAGTTGAATTAATTATGGTTAAGGTTTTCATTCCTTCAAACAGAGAAGAATGTGAAGAAGCAAGCATCTTAACCTGAATCATCAGCTGCACAGCCATTTCTTATTGGGACCTAATGAGGAGGGTGTAGCCATCTCCTCTCGCCTCCTCTCATTCACCCCCCAAGCGGAAGCCTTGGCCCCAATTGTGGCGTCCTCCCCCGCCTGCTCCTGCCTGCTCCTGGGCAGCTGGTCTCCTGCTGGGAGGGACTCCAAAGCCTGACACCCCTCCTCTCCGATTAGGGAAATACCGATACCTGGAGAGAGAGAGGGAGAGGGACATGCACAGGAATGAGATGAAAATGTTATCTTTAAAAAAAAAACAAAAAACATTTCGATAATAATTTTGACTTTCATCTTTGATTTTCAGCTGCCAAATAAGTGGTTTGGTGACACATGTTTGAACCCTGTCTGATCACTGTGGTATATGTAACAGTAAAAGAGGTAGTCAAAAAGTGAGCAGACTGGCTCAGTAACACATCAAAATCTAGGTAACATTTTCAAACAATAGCCAAAATTAGCCACAATAAGTTACAGGTCATACCAGACCAAGTAAGGCTGTAGCAGCAAAACCCCTGAGTAAGTTAAAATGGGAGAGGAGTGCCTTTAATTCCTTATGAATTCAACCTTTTCATTTGAGATCAGAGGAAAATGCTTTGCACAGCTTATCCTCGATGTCCCAAAGTCTAAGAGGAAAGAATAAAACCCAGGCAGGAAAAGCAAACTTACAAGAACTCTGGTGTGGAGAGGAAGGAGCGTCCACCCAGGTCCATCGGGTATTTGAACATGAGGAAGAAGTAGAGGTGACCCACCAGGTTTCCTGTCAGTTCATTCACAAAACTGTGGAGTAACAACAAAGAGAAGAAGATTAATCCCCATTCTTAAAGCCAAAACTGCTATTCAGCGTATTCTCTACTTTGGAATATAGAAAAGCCATCCCTTATTAGTTTCAAGATATTGACTTTACATCTATAGTACAGTGTGTTAAAAATCTACTCCTATTAAACAGTGACTTTGATGTAACTAATTAGAAACTGTTACTTACGAGCCTCCAATGATGAAGTTGAAGGCCAGGATGACCCAAGGTAGATAATGTGCCTAAGACAGAGCAACAGAAATCATGAAGTATATCATTAATATGACTGCATCTGCATGTTGAACAATAAAAAAAAGTCTTCAGGAAGTAAATATTACATGATGGTACAATAGTATAAAAAGATGCTATTTGATGTGTTCTGTTATTACTGTGAAATATGAGCTACCTTTCAAAAGACTGTGACGTAACAAGTGTTGGTGATAAAACACGAGGTACCTTGAATCGTGTTCCGAACCAGAAGGACACAATCATGTCTTTGTTGAACTGAGCCCAGACGTACAACACTGACATGATTAGTGGGATCATCAGGAGCTGTAAACAAAAAAAAGCACCAAAGTGTCACAGTGGTAAATAAACAGAAAATCCCTATTCTTCATGTACTGACTCCTGAACATGCTGAAGAAGCCAATCATAATTAAAAAGGCAGAATAAGCTATTTATTCTCTTGTTTTTATCATAGCTGGACAGGAAACCCTTGAGTTGAACCTCCTTCATGATACAAGCCCCTGGTTTAATACCAGAAAACATCAGATCGCTAATCAGATAAATGCTTTCTATACTGTGCAGTGGTCGTAATCTCATGTTGTGATGTAAGTACAGTGCGAGAAGATGATTCTTACCCGTATGTTCATCAGCAGCCCAGTTATCTACAGCTACAGAGTCAAGGACAGCAACTTTGTGGCTCAATACAATCACAGCTGGAGCCAGCAGCTGGTGACTGGAAGGTTGACAGTTCAAAGCCCCACCACACCAGCTGAGTCTTACCCACCACTTCTGCCTCTTCCCCCTGAGCAAGGCATCTGAACTGGGCAGATCAGATCTCGCCTTAACCTCCCACCGGACACTTGGTTTAGATTAACTTTTAAGGAGTGCAGGAATTTGCCCAAGTTTGTCTTTATAATAAAGAAATGTCTGTGAAAATCCAGACAAGCAGTGAAGACTGGCAGAGCTGAACTCCTGACAAAACAACACAGCGTTGAGATGTGGGCCGGGCTGCACTGCTGGTGCTGCATGTGACCTAGATTAGGTTTCTCTACTCTGCAGGGGTAGACTGACACTGGGCCACTGGCATAGAGCCACCCTGACATGGCACAGTGCTGCAGCGAGAGAGAGAGAGAGAGAGAGGTAAAGAAAAGAGAGATGAAAGAGAAATGCAGAGGAGAAAGAAAGCAGCAGAGTGTTTAGATTAATAGTAAAGTGGAAAACCGGCTAACAGGGATATAACCTTAGATGTCAAAGGAAGGATTCACTATAGGCAGATTACAATTTCTCATTTAAATAGAAGGTTTTAAAGGCTTTGGCGTTTTGTGATGCCAGTTAAAAGGATACAACAATGCAGATCCAGTTGAAGAAGAGCATGAAGATATAGTCTGCAGGTCTGCCATCGAACGCCCCTGCAAAACGACACCAGAAAAAAAAGATTAGCATGAAAGGAAGAGCATGTAATGTGACTGCTTGTGTTTACACCACTGAGGCCAGTGGTCTCACCTGTCTCTAGCCGACTGGAGTAGTGGTAGAGGAAATACAAGTTGACCAGGTACAGGAACCCAGTATTAGGGGTTATTGGGAAATAAAGAGTGGCTGTCACTGGTCTCCAGAGCTGAAACAAACAGAAGAGACATTCATCTAATAGAAATGTAGTAAGACATCAACATTGGCTGTGCTTGTAACACATATAATGTCTCATGTGGATTGCAAACAATAACTTCTAAGTGCACAAAAAGTGGCAACAGACAGCTGGTGCTCCTCTGTAGACTCTGTTACATCACACTTATATTCAAAGAGTTTGTTTGATGGTAGAAGACCAATGATAGATCAGTGCAGCATTTAAGATGTAATGAAAGGGCAAAGCCTCCATATGACTGCTTAACAGGGTAAAATGACAACATTATGACATTCAATACTAATATGGAACAAACTGCAAGTGTACAGTCTAGTTAGAGTGAGTTTTTTAGTTGAAGAGCAATTTTGGTACAATCTGTGAATTTGATGCTTTTCTGTGTTTCCTGTTAGCTTAAATTCAGTGTCTTTGGTTTTTGGACTGTTGATCAAACTAAACAATACAAGTAAAGATGTCACCTTAGGTTCTCAGATTTTGTGATGGGCATTTTTCACTATGTTTGTGACGTTTTATGGCCTAATAAAGGTCAGGAGGTTATATATCGTAGCCTGATAATCAAACACAACCGCTTACATTTCAGCTCATTTCACTCTTCGCTGAACAAATCTGAGATGTGAGCGTTAAAGTCTAAAGCCAAGCTTTGCATACGCTATATATATCACACAGTAATAACCAAATGAATCATGGTTTCTCCTTTTTAATAACCTAGCCACAAGGGTGAGATTCAATTTCTTATTTGGTTGCCAACAACAACTCCTCATAAAGAGACTAACAATATAACAAGCTATTCAGCTGCAGCACTGCCTGTGTTTCTCTGAGATATCAGTAACCTATTGTTACTGTCACACCAGTTTGCATTCTGGTGCTCAAATAACCAGTGTTGGAAGAAGTATATGAAAGTAGCAAGAGCATGGCATAAAAGTCCACTACAAGTAAAAGTCCTGCCTTAGTAAATGTAAATAAATAGTAACAGAAAAATGTAGTTTACGTATCAGAAGTACAAGATCTAATAATTATGTTATTAAGCTCACAAGCAGCCTGAGAGTACGTAATACGTAATAAGTAAAGTACAAGTATTGAGTATTTTTAGTACTTCATCCTTATACAGTACTTGAGTAAATGAAATTTAAGCTACTCTCCACCACTGCCAAAAAAAACATAAGGTTGCAGGGACTAATTGTGGGAAAGTTGTTGTAAAGCCCACTAAAAGCACTGCCTAAGGGACTCATTTCAGAGCCGAAACGTACTTTCGCAATCAGTTTTAAATTACTGTCTCCGCCTTGTGGCGTCCACAACAACAGCAACTAAAATGAACTGCTTTTATCTCTCCAAATAATATAAAATCCAACATTATGGCTACGCTCTCTGGTAGTTACAGCACTATCTTTGCGCCGGTGTTATATTTATACCACATCTCAGTGTTGCTAAATTAAGTAGCATGTTTGACAGCAACCGGAAGTCCTAACCTTCTACGTCTCGTCCGCTCATTGGCTGTCGCAGCTCAGGCCTGCTCAGTAAGCCCTGCTAGCCACCTGCTAACTAACCGAGCACATCCAAAACACAACAGTTTTCTCCAACACACACAGGAGAACAGAGCCAAGAAAAACTTACATGAAATCTGTTGAAGACCAACTCTGGGATCAGCACGAGGTGCTTGAAATCCACCAATCCGAGTTTCCCAATAAAGGGAATAGCAATCGAGGCAGCAAACCAGGACCGGGTTATGAAAGGGATGCTTCTGAACCAGTCCCCGATATCTGACATCTTTTCTCCGCTCAGTTATAACCCTGAAACAAGAGCTCCTCTCTTAAAATGAACCAGTATCCCCCCAAAAAACCTGCGACCCCCGACTACTTTGATATCACAGCTGCTTCACTGCTAAGTTTACATGACGTGGCTAATCACTGGGAGCTAGCTTTACATATGATGAAGTTACTGAGGGAGGGCATATACAACCGGTTCAGCTTTTCAAAGTAAAACTAGTTCAGTTACGCCACTACCACTAGTGCTACTGAGACTACTGCTAAAAATAATACTAATAAAACTGCTTGTGAACAACATGTCAGCTGTTGCAAAAAAAAGACAAAGCCCAGGAGGAGAACAAAACAAACTATACGAATGGACAGCACTAATTTGTAGAACTCATATTCAACAGACGTAGATAATATTTATCAAATGGAAATTGATTACTACAACTGTATATATAAGGAAAAAATCGTTTCTTAAAGGACAGGACAACTGTAATATCATTGCTCAACAGTTCAAACAGCTTGTTACTAAAAAATATTTTCATGGTGTGAAACAGCGAGTATTGATTTATTTTAGAGAAACACAGAACACAGAAAAAGTCACTTACATTATTACACAGGTCTGCCGTCTTCTTATTTATTTTTTCCAAGTTGTGGGCTTGCACATTGATTCATTCGTTTTCCATTTATTCGAGTGACTGGTTGGTGTCGTGCTCTTAGTTTGAAAGTAAAACACCAAGAACCGGATGTGGTCTTAATAACTAACACCAACATTTCTTGGTTTTGCTTTGCACTGTTATAGCACTTCCTGTGAAATTTGCAACAGCTCACTTGACCATCCAGAGGCAGCCAGCAACAGAAAGAGGCGTGTTTACAGTTTACTTGTACCACAGAAGCCACCTGTGGAGAGTGTCAGTGAAACCAACGAAGTAGATGAAAGGTGGAATAATTATAAAAAGGTGTAAATAATGAGAAACAGAATGATTATTGGAAAAGAATGCTGATGCAAATTATCCCTTTTTATGACACTTCACTTCACTCTCTCTTAACCTTTCAGGGTTTTGGATGAATTGGATTATTTTGAAGAGATGTGAAATAATGGCTCAGCTCTGTTACTGTCACTTGGCAGAAAATGTTTCCCCTTTTCAAACACACTGAAGAAGATGGCAATGATTGATTAATGATAAATACGAAAGACACTTACCATGTTTATACACATTTTAAATTCATTTTCTGCTTTGGATAGATTAACTGTATTAACTGTAGTACCCTGCTACATTTTGTTTACATGTTGTTTTTATGCCTCCGCGCCGGCGATAGCCAAGGCGGGAGGCATAACATTTACAGAATTTACAGAATAAATAATATTCTCCATGGCTAGTAAAGTGATGTTAAGGACTAAAATCAGTGGAGCTTCACTTTTAACTGAAGCCTCAGTAATGTGAAAAACAATCAGTTCCTCCACATTGTTTTTAAAACAGCATAATTTGGTTTATTGGCCTCTTGGACAGTGGAACAAGATGTAAACACAACAGCGACACTGTGTCACCTTATAAAATTGTTACGCTGAATGTGATTGCAAACAGTTGTGTATGTACACATTCAATAGACACAGAGCAACATTAGTGTTCATTTGGAGTCCTGTTTCTGGTCACCTGTTAAATGTTAAATGTAAGTCCAGTATTCACTCTCATTTTAGCCAGTGTCTAGGTGTGCGTAATGTTTTTTTGGCATACTCTGGCATACTTTTTGGCATGTTTTTTTGACTAAGACTCAGGTGCTTAGGGTGTGAAAAACAAATAAATGATATGTGTTTCATTTAGCTCTGGTGACACAGTCATCTTGGATGAGGATTACAGCCCTACCAGACAACGGCAGAGGCTGGATAACGATGCCAAACATGGAAGTTGATGTGGAAGATTTGTTTATTGTGATGCTTCCTTTTGGGATTGCCCTCCTATTTGCTTGCCTTCTACTCTTTTGGGCATGTGAGAGAAATGTCTCCTGGAAAAATAGTTTAGATGTTTCCTTACCTGATGGATCCATATTCCAGAAAAGGATATGTAGGCCTTTTTAAATGTTCATTTTATTAGGCCGTACTGAAGAAAGAAAGCAGCAAAGACTGCCAACACAAGTAAATTTAATTTACAGGTTGCACAACTAAGTTCACATGTAATAAAATGGTTTCACTTTAGAGACCTAATGCATGATTCATACTTATGAAAATAGTGAATTGCTATTCCCAAATATTCCAGTGTCCAAAGCATTTAGATCACACAAGTTATCCTGATTACATTTATCCAACTTCAGAGTCAGCTTCACGTCAGCTGACTGGTGGAAGAGAAGCTTCATTTAGTCCTGAGATGACCCTGAGTGAAGAGCAGTGCAAGGAGGCCATGTCCTCCTGAAGTATTCCTCTGATGAGGCCACTATCAAGCAGAAGATGATGATTAAATTTCATCCAATATGGTAATCAATGAAGAAAAGCCCTCAGACATCTTGAAAGAATTTCCATACATCACAGACGTCAAAGGCCTCATAATTGAGCGATTTACTGCAAAATGTACATTAGGGCATACAAAATTAATGTTAACGGCAACACTTGTGTTCCCTATTGAGGAAGACAACACAATATTTATAATCGTCTCTACACCTATGGATTCCCTCTCCCCATCCTTTCCTAGTTTTTTGCTGACTTCTAGAGATTTGTGTTTGGGCATGACCTAATCATACAAAGCATTATAGGTCTATTGAGAGGTAATTTCAAGTGATGAGCCAGTTTAAATCAGTTGGTGCATTCAGGAAGACAAACACGCATCTCAAATTTCTCACACAAATTTACATGGATTACATGAATAAACAAATTTAGGGATTTAATTTCTGATGTTTATTTGTTTTACAGCTTAATGGGAACTGAATTGCATCCGCATAGGCAAATTAATGGTGTGCCTTTTGTTGTAATAGGATGGCACACATTTCATAAAGGGGAAGGTGACTCTGGAGGATGGGCCTGACTTGCACGACCTGATAGTATTCCTGTTTATAGATGGACAGAGGCTTTTATAATCTGTTGCGTCCTCATCTTTGTGAAACATACTGTGAAACAATTTGTGATTATTTAAATTCTATTGGAATAAAGATTTCTGTATTCCATTGTTTTAAGATAAGATAAGATAGGACTTTATTGATCCCCGGAGGGAAATTAGGTTGTTACAGCAGCATGGATCTCCGGTATCGTTCTTTTTTGCACTGAGGGTGCAGGAGTCTGCGGCTGAAGGAGCTCCCCAACGTCCCCACTCTCTCATAC
>JBBMJY010000025.1:18063519-18111337 GCA_037833715.1 Toxotes lorentzi | reverse complement strand
CCAGGCTCCTCAAGGTGCAGCAAGGATCTGTTCATTAAGTAGATGACAGCGTCATCCACTCCTATACCTGGACGGTACGCGAACTGCAGGGGGTCCAGTTTGGGGCTCACCAGGGGTTTAAAATACCTGTTGGATTTCTAGATTCTAGAAATTCAAGATTTTCCTTGACAATCCAAACACACCAACCCGTGAAACGTACACCTTGATGTAACTTGCTAATGTGATGTTGAGGCAGTAGTTAAGTTTAAAAAAAAACAAAAAAACGCTAATTAGACCATTTATCTACTGCAGATTGAGTGAGACTTCACCCTGCAGTTTGGAGAAGATAGCTGCCATTGTTTTTGGAGTGGTTAGTCCTAACTCTATATTAGTCCCTGCCCAAAAACACAGTTTGTGAAGTGGTCCTCCGGTAGGCCCTTTTGTTTTACTCTCATTCTCTGAATCATATCTACAAGTATTTACTCACCACTGGGAGACTCAGTGGTGTAGCAGCATTACTATTATGTAATTTGCCCAGAAATTGGTGCCATGTAAACATGACAATAACAATATGGTTACTTGATATTGAAAACATTGGGTCTTTATTATTCTTATTACTGATACGTCCATCTGCCTTTGCTTTTCATTGCAGTGATTTGCATTTCTCCATGTCCAATTAATAATTTATCTCTCTTTCTAGGTGGCTGACTACATTTAAGCAAAAGGTCACCCAACAGAGCTTGGCTCTCCCTACCTCAAGCAACCTTGAATAGCTGATCTCTTGTGCAGAAGCCACATCAAATGAAGAGGAAATGGATGATGACATTCTTGCCTCTGGAAGTTTGATTTCCTTGCTTTAGGAATTTTGTTTTTAAATTTTTTAAATTATAGTACCATTATATAACATTTAGCTAAGTAGCAACCCACTGTGACGTCATATATTGGTTTGTGAACTGGCCTTTTGAAACCTGGAGTTTGGCATTTGGCCATCACTCTGTGCAATAGGAGACTGCACAGAGTTACAGATGCTAGAGAAAAACAGGCTAGCCCAGATGTCATGCAAGTTGTCTGGCAGACCACCACGGTCAGCTGGTGACTGATCAAAGTTCATCTTTTATTATGAAGTGTTTAGAACACTTTGACATCATAATAGAACTCTGAGTGCCCATAAGGCAAAGTGTGCAAATATTTCTTCATTCAAAAAATAGACTATATATTTATTTATATATATTTTATATATCATTACAATGGTTTCTTTAAATGTGTCAGGCACATCTTTGATGTGGATCCTTTTTACTGAAGTTAATTGCTGAGAAGTCACACCATGCACAAGATGTACTGCACAGCAGCAGAATTATTACGTTTTGTGCTGAACTCTTTGATCTAAATTTCATGAAGGACAGTATGATGACATCATAATGATCAAAGGACAGTATGATGACATCATAGTAACATCACTATGGTAACTCATAAATAGGAGGTGCACATGCAAGCTGTCCATTTTCAGCTCCCGTTAGAACACCCAAGAGTGACACACTACACAGCGAGCAAATCCGTTTCACAGAGATAGTCACAATGCCAGTCAACAAAACCAGCCACAGTGCCTCGAGTACTGCCAAGCTCCAGAATGAACTGCAGAGGCAAAAGGAAAATGAGAAACACCTATCGGACCAAAACAGGAAGCTGAAAGAGCAACTCTCCAACCTTGTTGGAATCGAGCAATCTTTGAAAAAAGAACAGCTTGAGGTTGCTAAGCTAAGAAATAACACCAAAGAAAAGGACTTGCTTGTGGAGAAGCTGAGAAAAGACCTAAGGCAGGTCAAAATTGACCTTTTAAATGAAGAGGCTCAGAGAATTAATGAAAAGGCAGTTTCAGATAAGAAAATTGTGGATCTTCAGAAAAAATGCCACGATCTCACAGACAAAAACGCCTTTGAGAAGATGTTGAGGGAACAGAAAGAGAGTGAGTTAGAGAGGCTCAGTAATATAAGAGGGGAGAACAAAAAACTGAGCTCGAATGTGGTGGCATTGAATCATCAGGTACAAAGTCTGGCCGGGTATAAAGACTATGCCACCAAAAGAATAGAAGAACTGAGTCAGCTGTTACAACAGAAGGACAGGGAACAAGAAGAGCTAAAAAATGAAATTAATGAATTCAGACTCGAAGCAAGGAACTCCATGACTGAGAGACACCACCTGAAAAACAGCCTTGAAAGTTTAAAACAAAAAGAAAGTGAAAACGAAAACTTGAAAAATGAAAATGAAAAATACCAAAGACAAATACATGAACACATGACAAACATACAGATGCTGAACAAGAAAATCACTGTCCTCACAAACCTGAATGAGGAATTAAAAATGTCAAACATTTCTCTGCAAGCAGAGGTGGAAAATGTAAAGAGTGGGAATGAGAGCAAAAAACTGGAAATAGAAAATCTGAAAGAACAGGCCCAAAAACAGTCTAACACCATGGAAGGACTGAAAAAAAAAATTAACTATTTCATGGACATTAAAAACAGTTTACTAAGCCAGAGGGAACAGGACCACAGGTTCTTCCAGCTCGAACGCCAGGAGATAATAAATATGAGGAATTCCATAAACGACATGGAGAGTAAGCTTAAACAGCAAATAATCAGGGTTGGAAGTCTCAAGGTTGAGAGAGACAATGCCAATGAGAACTTGTTCCAGGCTCAGGAACAAATCGCTGGGATGATGAAAACAATTCTAGAAAAGGACAAGGAAATCCAAGACGAGCGTTGCGAGGTCAGTAAAAAGAAGGCAAAGCTGGTTGACATTAAGATGAAATATCACTCTGCGAAGAACCAGCTGGAAAGATTGAAGCTGAAGCTGTCAGAAACAAAGATCACACAGGGGGCGTCTTTACTCTCTGCCGATAAGGAAATAAACCTCTTCAAGAAAACCCTGGCCAAGGTAGAAGCAGAGAATGAGAAGTTGGCCAGAGAGTTAGAGCAATGCAAAGACTTGGTAGAGCAGCAGCAAAAGAAGATCACCCTCCTGCAGTCCTCGCAAGCAGCGACAGACTCAGAAGAAAAGCAAAATGAATACAGGGTGGAATACGAGTCTCTCAGGCAGAAAAGCAAACCCACTGTGGGTAGGAAAAAGAAGCTTCAGACGGTACAGTTTTTCTCTCCGTGGAACTACAAGAAGGAAAGGTGTCAGTGTGCGGCCAATAAGAAAAAACAAAAGCTTCAGCTGGAGAAAAAGAACAAAGACATTGAGGATCTGAAGCACAAGTTGAAAGACACATTACAGAAGCTCACAAATTGTCAGTGGATTCACAGACGCTTTGAAAACAAGGTGAAAGCCTCACTGGGAATGCAAATGTTTTTAAAGAAATATGACGAGACTCAGAAGGAAGAGATCCAGAGGCTGAAAGATGAGCTGAGGAAGCTCAAGCTGGAATCTTTTGACAAATCAAAACAGACCCATTTGCCCCCACTTTTCAAAATGCCCCATTCCCACTCTGCGGACAAATTAAAGATGCAGTTGCAGGGAAGACACACACTCTTCCCTTATATTAATAGAAAATAGTTGTGTAGTGGTATTGGTGAACGATTCATCCCTAAGAACAAATCTTTAGGGTGAACCAACTGAACTAAAATCACTTCCCAAGGCAGTCCCCAGTTCCGTTGAGACCTTAGCCTCTTGTGACATAATGTGTAGGGATATACTCACTCACTTACCCAGTGGGGGAGTGTATCCCTGCACCTTCACAATTGACTTAGAGCTCAACTTAACCTCCAAATTAACCTGACCTCTCAGAGTGACATCATCCCTAGCCCTACTCCGAACAACTCTGCTCACTTTCCTCCTCACCCCCTTCTCCCCCTCTTATCCGCTCCTTCTCCCCCCTCTCCTTGTTCCTGTTTCGGTCCTGCTATCACCCCCCCCCACCCCCCCACCCCTTTCACTCCCCTTTTCCTCACTCCTTCTCTTTCCTCCTATTACTCTAACCCTTAACCCCTCCCCACCCCCCTTTTCCTCACTTTTAAATAAATCAATCAATCAATCAATCAATCAATCAATCAATCAATCAATCAATCAGTCAAAAACAATGCTGTCAGTGCTTTTGCTGTAACCAAGTTTGAACTTTCACAATATAATAATAAAAGAACTTAATGGTAATAGTATAAGACATTTTGAACCTCACATGGGCAAGGTGAAGGTTTCCTAGCTTGTAGGTCACCATTCACAACAGGATTCACCTTTAAAATCCTGCAAATAAAGGCAACAGGCTTCCTCTTTTGACCTTAACGTAGGCCTATGCAACAACAACATTTCACTTTTATGAGCCAAACATATCCTGAGCAAACCTTTTTAGTTTTACTTTAGTGGCTAGCTTTGTCATCACATCAGCAAGCATTTGCTCAGTAGGACAATACTCTAGAAGTACCTTACCATAGTTTACAGTCTCCCTTATGAAGTGGTACTTGTGTTTGCACCGTTGCCTATTTACAGGGTGTTATGGTACAAGTGCTATAGTACCTTGGTTGTCCTCGTACACTTTTGTTTGTGCATACTGATATTTGTCCATTCCCTTGAGTAGCTGTTCCAAGTATATACATTCCCGTATAACTGATGCTAAGGCAATGTATTCTGCTTCGCAGGCAGACAGTGCAACTGTTGGTTGTTTTCTCATCTTCCATGAGACCAGAGAGCTTCCTTCACTTAGACTAACACAATAACCTGAGATACTACGGCCGTCTGTTCTCTCTGATGCCCAGTCTGCATCGCTGCAGACTCTCAAGCCTAGTTTACTTATGTCATTTCTTTTGAAGCATAAACCCTGTTCTGCTGTACCTTTAAGGTACCTGAACACATATTTTACAGTGTTCCAGTGCTCCTCAGTTGGATCATCAAAGTGCTGAGAGAGTTTACTGACCACAAAACTTATGTCTGGCCAAGTGCATGTGGACAAATATATCAAACTTCCCACTGCCACTATACTTTCTTGGGTTTGTCATTTTTTCTGCATTTTCTGTATAGTCTCTCTGGACCTACAGTCTTCCATTTCAAATCTCTCCAGTATTTTGTTCACATATCTTTTCTGTGACGCAACAACTTGACCTTCTGTTTGCTCAAAGTCTATTCCCAGAAAGTGCTTCAGTCTTCCCAGATCTTTCATTTTGAACTTTTCAGTTAGCATTGCTTTAACATTTGTCAGTACACTTTCATTGCTAACTACTATGATCATATCATCAACCCATATGATCAGGATAACCTTTTCATTGTGTTTTTCTTTTGTATACACACAGTGATCAGCAGGGTTCTGTATAAAACCATTCCTACTCAAACATGTATGTAACATAGCATTCCGGTTTCTACCTGATTGCTTTAGACCATAGAGAGACTTATGCAGTTTGTATACTAGTTTTCACCTGTTTCTGACCTTGTCTCATAACCTTCTGGTTGTTCAATGTAAAGTTCACAGAAGGTTCTAGCCTGTTACATTAAGGTGAGCTGGTTAAAATGATAGGTGGGCAACAAATTTAATCTGAAAAGTGACAAAGAAAACAACAATTTATTATATTATTTATGTATCTCAGGAAAAGCTTCCTTATACTCCTGTAGGTGTTTGCACACAGTGAATAGGTCAGTCTCCTTTGGAAATTTTTTCACCAACATTGGTTTTGCAACCAGGATTTCATTCTTCAGCACAGTGCCAGCAAGCACATGCAGAGGACGCAACAATTTAAAATCTAGAAATTTGGGCAAGAGACTTGATATGGCTGTCATTAGGTCTACATTCCCCTTGGAAAATCTGATGTCCATCTCTGAAATTTCCCGGTCAATGATGTTGAGCAGGGATCTTTTCAGAAACGAAAAAGAGGTGGCGAACATGGGCTCATCTGAGTCTGTATGACCCACAGATGAGAGAACAAGACTTTCACTGAGCTTTCCTGAGCCCACCCCTGCCCATGCCTACAACCACAGCCCAGGCTCACAGTCAATAGGTGCATGTAAATATGCCATCTTGATGTCCATCTGATGCAGGACCAGCATCTCCTGTGCTGCCTTTTGCATGATCACCTTCACACTGGTCATCATCAGCAGTAAGTGAGAATGTTTCTTGAATATATATGATTTGACAGTCATTGTGAAGAGGTTTCATATACCATATATTTATGTCAAAGGTACATTTTCAAAAATGCAGAAATACGCCGATGATTTTATGTAAATTGTGACAAGGCAAGTCTGAAAAATCCATTTAAGAGACATGTGTCGCATTGTCCTCATAAGATACAGACACTACTGTACCTGGAAATTTGGGATGATTAGCAAGATGGGGACAGTTGAAACTATAATAAAAGTCCCATTGAGTTCTTGGACCACATTTCCCACAATGCACGCCGCTTACCTTTTACGTAGACCTCGGGCGACAAAATAACCGTCTTCAAAACGACCAACAAAAAAAAAATCGCCCCAAAGTTCGGGTTGAGGAAAACTGTTCATTATGAGGCCTGCTGTGCTCTGAGTCACACTAAGTATTGCTGAGCTTTATTTTGTTCTTCTTTGGTCGTAATTTAAAGCTAAATCCAGTGAATGTTGCTCTTTCAAATTTCGCGCTGTTTGCTCCGTCTGTCCAGAGATTAGCCGTCTAGCCTGTTAGCCAGCCATGTCACTGTAAACGGGCTGTAACGCGAATTTAAGTCAGGTGGATTTTCTTCCGTTTTCCATATGTATGCACTGAGTTTCTAGGGACATTTTTAAAATGGAAGTGACCGACAT
Source organism: Toxotes lorentzi (assembly GCA_037833715.1). NCBI lineage: Eukaryota > Metazoa > Chordata > Actinopteri > Toxotidae > Toxotes > Toxotes lorentzi. The sequence goes on along the minus strand of JBBMJY010000025.1, from coordinate 18,104,608 downwards.
CGGAAACAAAGAGGAGGGCAAAGTCTGGCATCGAAAACCAACACCAGGCAAGGGGTAGGTTTAAAAGACACTTCATTACTTTCCTATGTGCACCTGATGCTGCGGGGAGGGACAGATTGATCTGGATTATGCTGTAAAATAGGTCTCTAACAAAATCTGAGTCTAAAATCAGGCGACTACTGTGTGGTGTGTTTAGTGTGTTTGTTCAGTCACACTTGTTGCAGTCCCTGTACATTCATGCAAGTACTTGAACGCTTGAACGGCAAACACCGAGTATGGATACGTTATAATATTACAGTAAACACACCAACGGATGCCACTTTAGATTTTATCGTTGTTCTAGACTAACGTCGTGCAAAGTTGTTTGTAAAAGGCCACCCAGAGTCCGGTTTGAGGATAAAGATGGTAAATATCAAAGCTCTGTTTGTCACCCACTTTGAGAACCACCTGTTTGTATAAAACTGGCCCCTGTTTCCCAAAAGCCTCTCAAGGATAAAAGTACCTTTGTCTTAACGAATGGGTGAAGATCGTCTTGTCTTGATGAGTTTATGGGAAACAAGTTCCTGGTATATTCTAACAAAATATAATATTATTTATAATAATATATTATTAGTAATATTAAAATGCCACATGACTGTCCTGCTTTCATATAGCGTTCAGTCCAGTCTAGGTTGTGGAGGTTGACAGGATCCTTATTAAAGCTGTAGCAGTCATATCAAGACCAGGAAAATAAAAGTAAACCAAATCTCAGCTGATATTGGTTTTTCATTCTGATTTGCTGTATCTCATAGGTCCATTGGAAGGAAATCTAACAGTTGTAGTGCTGAAACAATTGCTCAAATAACTGACAAAGAACTTTTGTCGGGGTAAATAATAGTAACCACTAGAGAGCAGCCACGAACCACTGAAATGTGTTTAATGTCAGTACTGTCTGAGTTCCCATTTCCCCTTTAAAGTGAGATGTTTGTTTTCCTCAGGGTGTTAGTGACGGTGGTCCGTACTGCTCAGCAGGCCAAGACAGTGCGTTTCCTCCATGTGGCCTTTGACACCACAGGAGATTCCTTCCTAGCTGGAGATCAGCATGGCAACATCTATGTTTTTGACATCAGCAGAAACAGGTGATTGATTATGCTCAAAGGTCCCAACATAAGTTAGTGTTTAAATGTTTGTTTATCATTTGGGTTATATTTTATGGTTTGCTTTGCAAAGGTTGGCAACGTTGTGGTCGGCAAACTGTCGTTACTTCCACCACGTTTTCTATTAATACTACTCATAGCCATTTAAAGGAGATGTCTCCTCTCTCTCCTGAATGTGTTCTGTAGGAAAAGATACAAAAACACCTGCATCCATTTTTTCTTTTCATCCATATGGACACGACAGTGATTTAAACATAAAAAGTGGCCAGCCTCAAAGTACTTTAAAACTCAGCATGCTTTCATTTTCATTTATCTGATCTTATGTTTTTTTTATTGCTTCTTTCTTGGTGCAGATTTCGTCTGGTGCAGAAGACAGGACAGGCCTGCACTGCTCTGGCTTTCAGCCTCCGCAGGACCACAGAGTTCCTTGTGGCCCTGGCTGACTACACCATCAAGTGCTTTGACAAGGGTGGGATGAACACATCCATATAAAACATCGGTTCATTCTTTTAATTGTGATTTTTCAGAGTATTATATGTTTTTAGGTTTTCGAGACCCAAAATGTACACATTCGTTTTGAATGAAAGTTGCTGATTTTCCTTTGTTCTCTGCTGCACTCTTATTTTCTTTTAATTATAATCTTAACATATTCTTTATTGTAACAACAGACAGTCAGCACTCAGCTTGATCTTAATTTCAGACACAAAGAAGCTGGTCAGTTTAATGCATTCATTTCTGTCCACTCCTCACCACCACAATTACCTATAATTAAACTTGTTCATGACTATTTGCCTTCTGTTTCTTTGCACAGACACAAAGCAGCTGGTCAGTTGGATGCGAGGTCATGAGGGAGCAGTTTCGTCCATCTCTGTCCACAGCTCTGGCCGCTACGCCATCACCACGTCCTCTGACACGGCTCAGCTCTGGGACCTTGACAGCTTCCAGAGAAAGAGAAAGCTGAACATCAGACAGTCTGTTGGCATACAGAGGGTAAACATGCAGACATACCAAGTGAAAACAACATCAGCAAATAGTTAGTTTGATCACGTTGTGAAGGTAATATTCATCTGAGGAAGTCAAAAAAGGATTAAGAATTTTGGTTAATTGAAATCTGTTAACATGACATGTCTTATAAATGTATGATATGCACTAAATGTGTTCTTTCTTTTCATTGTTGCCATGGCACACTGTTGTTTGTGTTGCAGGTGTTTTTTCTGCCTCTTAGTAACACCATCCTCAGTTGTTTCAGTGATGACTCCATCTTTGCTTGGGAGAGCGACACACTGTTCTGCAAATACCAGCTCCCTGTTCCTGACTGTGGACCCAAAATCTCCTACAAGGCCTTTGCTGTCACACGGTGGGTCTCTCACATTGCTACCATTAAACCAGCTCTGTGATTATGTTGCTCTTCAGTGTATTTCTTAATGACTGCATAAAGCTACACTTCCTAAGAAGAATGAAAGTTAAAGTAAATAGGGATCAGAAGACTCCATGAAACATTGATATACTTGACTTGCGTTGACAGTGATGGGAAGAGACTTGTAGCAGGTGGGCGCTCCAACCTGCTGCACCTGTGGTGTCTGGACAGCAAAGAGCTGGTCAGAGTGATTCAGATGCCCACGCAGGTCCGAACTGTCAGACAGCTGGAATTCCTGCCCGACAGCTTTGACGGAGGAGCCAGCCAGGTACACAGGGTCAGGGTGCAGCAAGTTTGAGCAGTGTGTTTATGGCTATTTATGGCTATTTTTTTTTTATTGATTTATTTAATTTTTTGTCTCTTTAGACAGTAGGTGTATTGAGCCAAGATGGTGTGATGCGTTTTATCAACATTCACACCTGCAAACTGCTTTTCCACATGGGTTCCCATGACAGTGCCATCACTTCAGTGGCAGTAAGCCCTAATGGCAGGCATGTTGTGGCCATCATGGATAATGGCAGCATCAATATCTACAGTGTCCAGAGTCTCACACAGGAATTAAACAAGGTGACAGTCAGTTGTGAAACACTACAACGATTCACAAGGTGGCGAGAGTTTTCAGATTTGCTGCTGATAATATGGGATTGTTCTGCAAGTGTATTCATATTGTGTGTGTGTTTTCCTCTGTCTCTCACCCAGCCTCCTCCCTCCAAAGTGGCAGTAGTCTCAGATGGTGACGCTAGTCAGGAATTGTCTAACCTAAAGGTGAAGGTCAGGTCAGAGGTTGTTCGTAGACCTCCCATGAGTTCGGGTAGGACACAAGTGAAGATACTTAGACCCCCTGCTGTGTCTACAGCTGATGATAAGGAGGTGGGAGATCATAGAGATACACACATTTGTGTCACAACACATTGTTATTCTTTGATAAGCGTTATTTCCTTTGAGGTGTGTGGTGGTGTTTTTTTTTTTTTTACTTTACTTTTTTTTTTACTGAAGATTTTGTCATTTTCTTTATGTGGAGTGGTGTTTTATTTCATCATCAAGACAAATACACACACAGCATTTCCCTCCCTCTGATTAGATGTAGCAATTGTGTCATTTTTTGAACAGAATGAATTACCAGCTGGTCTGAATAAGAAGAGACTGGTGGCTCTGCTGAAGGCCTTTGGAGAATATCCTGCAAAATACAGGTAAGTGTAGGGTTCATGTGTTCATTGAAGACTAAGAAATGCATGCCAACTTATTTACATCCATTTTAAAGATTGGCATGATACACCTCTGTGTGTGTGTGTGTTGCAGGATGTTTGTGTGGCGTTCTTTACTTTGTCTCCCAGAGAACCATGCAGCATACAGCAGTCTGACTGATAAAGGCCTGCATTCAGCCTACCTCACTCTGCATGATAAATACCCCATCAAAAGTCACAAGTTACAGAGAGGACTTCAAAGGTACTCTCCCTCTCTCTCTCTCTCTCACACACGCACAGTTAACCCTTTGGTTGCAGAGGTTTTTTTGATTTTCAGCAAATCTTTTAGACCTCATTTTCCTCCACTCCACAGGGTTTTGTCTGCCTTAGCTCACTGGGCAGCCATCTTCGGCGAGGTGGAGTACCTTCCCCTTGTGGCCTTTCCCTTTGTCAAGCTCTTTCAAAACAACCCGATGCTCTGCTTCGAAGTGGTGGCAACTGTCATAGGTACTTGTTCATTTTAATTTTGGTGTGTAGTTTTCTTAGTAAACACAACATTACAGAAACACAGGATTTTGTTATGTTACACATTGTTACATGAAAGCTTTTGAAATTCTTCAACTGTAGTTTTTATTGTTGCTTTTTGTTAGGCCACCAAATGTCGCGTGGCGATGTCGACTTATTGTCCGTTTAATAAACATGCGACAAGCAGTTCTGTTGACTCAGATACTGTTTTGCAGTGAACTGGTGCCAACACTGGTTCGAGTACTTCCCCAACCCCCCTCTGAACATCCTGAGCATGGCAGAGAATGTTCTGGCGCATCACGACAAGGAGCTTCTGCAACACTTGGTGGACTGTGGCATCACTTCACAGGTAACATCAACCCCCAGCTACACACAACTGGAGTAGAAGGGTGGAGGTCAGACAGATCAATTTCATCACATCTCTGCCCTGTTTAAGTTTGTGCACATTTAGTTTTTGCCTTTCTGTCGCAGCTCTATGTGTGGCCTCTGCTGGAGACCTTGTTCTCAGAGGTTTTGACTCGTGATGAGTGGCTCCGACTCTTCGACAACATTTTCTCCAACCACCCATCATTCCTGATCATGGCCTGTGTGGCCTACATCACCTGCTGCCGCGAGCCTCTGCTGCTCTGCTCCCAGAAACAGAACTTTGCGGTAACTACTCCGCCCTCTCTTTTCAGTTCCACTCCTCTGAAAATAAACACGGTCGCTCAGTAACATTTCCAGTCTGTCCTCCTCCATTAAGTTTTCTCTCCTGTATCTCTCTTTTTCAGTATTTTTTTCACCATCGTAACAACCTGGATGTGGGAGCCATGATAAAGGAGGCCTACCGGTTACTGAGCAGCACGCCTGCAGACATTCATCCCAGGACCATTCTGTCTGACTTTACACCACTGACCAAGGGCCAGTACCCTGTGTTCAACCACTACCCAGAATTCATAGTGGAATATCAGAGCCGGGAGAGGGAGAAGATACGATTGCAGGAGATGGAGTATCTCCGTGAGAGGTGAGATCACAGATGAATCATTATAAGAGAGTTTTTTTTTTTGTCTTTTTAACTCAAATTTAAAGTGAGTGGTGAGCAAAGATGGATCACATGTAAGAGTATATGTGTTATATAAACAGACAGGAGGTGTCAGGGCTTCGTGCAGATTTTGTGCGTCGTCAGGCTGAAGAGGAGGCTTATTACGCTCAGCAGGTAGATGGCTTTTGCAGCTTTTCAAAATTCACAAAACACATTACAACTAATTAAAACATAGATTTTATTATTTAGATTGCTCATATGCATTGTGTTTCATATGCATATGAAACACAGTCATGGCATGGACATTATCATAGTGCTTTGATTGTTTTGAACACAGGAGCTGCTACAGAAGGCGGAGGAGCAGCGCAGAAACATCCTGGCACAAGAGGAGGAAAAACTAACACAGCAGAGGACAAAGTAAAAGCACAAAACACAGACTGTTCAAAAGTCGAGTTAGGAGAAACAGGATGATGTGATGTGTCTAAACTGGTTGTTGACGCTGCTCTGTCCTCTGTAGGTTGGCAGCCATGAAGAGAGAGCTGAAGGTGAAGGAGTTACAGCTGCTGGACGCAACTAGAAGACGCTTCCTCAAACACCAACAGGACCTGAGAGCCTCGCAGATACAAAGACTGGACCAGGAGATTAGCAGAAAGGTAAACACAGTGTTCTCTGGCCATACACAGCCTGTAGTTCATAGATTCTAAATAATTAAAACGGCACCAAAAACATTATGTTCAAAGTTAAAAATTTAAAATTGGCGACATTTCACTATAAAAGATCCCAAACTAGCCAGTGAGCTACAGTTGTAATACAACTTTTCACTTTATTCTTTTAGTCCAAGACACAGAAATGCTCTTCACTAAAAGCTGCTCTCTTTGATGGATCATGGATGTTGTTACTGTTTGTTTGCCTCTAGTATTTTAACATCTGCGTTGCATGTGTCTGTGATCACTCTCACTCTCACTGGCTGCAGCTTCAGGTTACCTTTCGTTTGGTTTATAAGCTAAGAGTTTATCGCCTTAATCTCAAAATGAGTCAATTTATTGTCAGGCCGCTTACAAAGATTTGTGTAACTGTTGACATTTGTGAAAACTGTCAGCAGTTTCCTACTAAAGACACATCTGATAGCTTTCATGTTCTGCCACAGATGGATCTCCAGGAGAGAGAAACAGCTGCAGCAGTCCAGGATCTGGAGGTCAGACAGATGGAGCTGGAGGCTCAGAGGAAGCGACTTGAACAGGTGACAAACACCTCACTTGTATTTACATTTGTTGCTGATCAACTTAGAAAGCTATTTTCAACTGTAATTCCATAAAGCATTAAAAGTTAACACTGCTTTCTGACTGGATGTTGAATAGATGAAAACGTGTGACAGCACTAACAGCCTGTAAGCTTTAAAGTTTTTGTCTCACTTTGTATCAAAACTGAAATCTCCTCCTGGTGTTGGAGCCCTCAGAGAGACTAGATCTGAAGAATGTTGCAACTGTTGATATGATAAGCACTTTGAGTTTATTTCAGTGTTTTTTGCTGATAATATTACCACGCTCTGTTCATGTTTCTTTCCACGACCATTTGCCTCAGCACCTGCTGAAGGAGCAGGAGCACATGGGACGGGAGGTGGAGGAGGAGGTGGAGATGAGGATGAGGAGGGGAGAAAGACAGGAGGAGAGCTACGCAGAGCTGCCGCATAGCACAGAGAAAAACATGCAGGTTAGTGACATATTCCAGCATGGAATTAAATATGTCAGCACATGATCTTGATGCACTCGTACATCCATCTGGCTTTACAAGAACCTATCAAACCCTCACAGTCGTCCAAACTCTGGTTTTGGAACAGGTAACCGTGATCTCCTCTTCTTCTATCCGTTTACTGTCTCTACACACACACAGATCCTGGAGGAGTCCCTGGCGGAGGTGTGCCAGCTGGGTCTGAATTCAGACTGGCAGAGAGAGGTGGCGGAGCGCCTGCAGGAGGTCGACACCGAACAGGAGAGAAAGAGGGAGAGACTGGCAGAGCTTCAGAGGCAAACCCTGGCAGAGGAGGAGAGACTGGCTGACGCCATGAGAGATGTGGCTGGAAAGAAGGTGAGAACAAGAGTATGTTTGTCAACACTTCGCTTTTTGGCTTGTGCGTTACATTCGATGCTGCAAAATAGAATAAGAATTTAAAAATGACTGATATTTGTGTTGCTCACTGAGAAACATCAGACCATGTTAATGTCTGAAATGTTATTTATGTATTATCAATGATTTTAATTTGCAGTGGGATGAAGTGATGAGTACCAGAGCCCAGTTACAGGAGCAGCAACAGGCCTGGTCTTCAGCAGACACAGGTATTCTCCACACACACACACACACACACAAAAGTTTGTGGCTGAACTGTCTGGATGTGGATATAATATTACAGTGTCTGCTTTGTGTCAGATGGTCAGAGACATACGAGGACAAGGTCCCCAGGTTTGATCAGAGGACTCCCACACAGACCCAGCACCACCATTGCTGCTCATGTTGGAACCAACGGTGCAGGTCCAGCAGTCAAACCCAGCACGGCAGGAACCAACATGTTGTGTCTGAACAGCACCTCACCTTCAGGGAGCACCTCCACCAACTGTAAGTCAGTGTAAATATAATCTTGTTTTTGTATAAATAAACTTTTTTTTCCTCTTGCTTTTACTCCTTAGTGTTGAGTTTCTGGCAACACCAGTCCAGGATCACTAATTTCCATCAGGATCAGTAGAGATTTCTATCCTGATCTTCCTTCTGCTCTCCCTTTTTTTGTATCTATAATGTTCCTTTTTGTCCTTCTTTCTCTGTATTCTGTCAGTCTCCCTAGACCGTGGCCGGGCCCAGCTGGACAACAGTGAGAGAGAACTTCTGAAGGAAATCAGAGAGCTGAGACAGAAGCTGGCGGCCAGAGCCAGAGAGGGCAGCTCTGCCTCTTCACAGTCTGTCCACACACTGTCCTCTGTCTCCCAGTGACCACAAACTGCTCTGCATCTTTATAGTGTCAGAAAAACATATTCTCAGCTCAAGTGAGCGAGAGAACTACAGAAATAGTGACTGTAGCTGAAAACCGTACTGGCTCGCTGCTATCAGTTTCTCCATTCAGGCAAGTTGAATATCATCAGCCACTATCTCATGAAAACCAGTCTGTTCCATTAAAACTAGCATTTTTTTATTGTTTTATTGTTGTTTTTATTGCCACACCACCTTCTATTTAATGTTCATTTGCATATATTCATGGTTTTCATTGAGATTTTAATGGACAGTGACTCACACAGATTTCATTTACATGTGCTGGTGTTCAGGTTTGGATTTTAATTTTAATGACATTTTTTTAATGATTATTTAAAACCTGTTGTGGATAAAGTGTTTTTAAAAGCCTTGAATCAACCACGTGTCTCGTACCTTTCAAAGTAATGCATGCATCAGCGCAGCGATTGTGGCAGCATTTGATTTTAAAAGCAGCTCTTTAAACTCTATTTATGTCTATCTATTTATCACATTCAGACATGTTTAAAAAATGAATGAAAATGGTCATGTGTGTATGCAGGCCATTAGTTTTTTTTTTTGCTGTTTCCTACAGACAGAATGCACTAGTTTTATAATCTAAATTAGGGGAATCATGTTTTGATTGGACTTTTGGGGGGAATTTGTTTCATGATGTTCATCTTCTGTGCTTTTTCTTGTGTTGAGGCAGCAGGCAGGTTGTTCCATGGAAAGAAAGAAGGCAGAAGACATGTCTGTGCAAGTTCTCATTCATCCAGGTCATCGTATCCTAAGGGTTGATTGACTGCAACTGGACTTCTTCACACACACACACTCAAAAGTGAGACACTCATGAGGATTTTCTCCAAACACAACATTCCAGTTCATTTTAGGCCCTGTAACACCCTGAGACAGAAACTGGTACACCCCATAGACAAAATTCCCTAAAACAAGCAGAGCGATGTCGTCTATGCAGTCACATGCAGCGAGGAGTGTTCCAGCCTATACACAGGGGAGACTCAACGACCACTCCACAAACGCATGACCCAGCATAGATGAGCTAACTCCTCCGGTCAAAACTCAGCCGTTCACCTGCATCTCAAGGAGAAGGGACACTCCTTTGAAGACAGTGATGTCCACATTTTGGACCGAGAACATGGATGGTTTGAAAGAGGAGTTAAGGAGGCCATCTATGTCAAAATAGAACATCCACTAAAGACTCACATGATGCTTAGTATCTACAATCAGGTTAGGCACCCTCAGGTGCTAACGAGTCCACTTGAGGCAGCCCAGCAGGCGCCACCCAAGGTGTGAAGGGTTCCACCAAGTGGTTTCAATTGCTCCCAGAAGTACCACCCTCTAAGTGGGATAGGGATGAATTTTTGGATGAGAGGTGAAATGTCTTCAAGCTTCAAAGAAGAAGTCCAGTTGCCTTCTATCAACCCTTAGGAAAAGGCAGAGGACAGGCTGGACTCTACTGAGGACCAGAAGTGTAATGACTGTGAAACACAAGGGCACCTGTGTGCTTCTGCTCCTCGCTGCTCTGTCTGGGTGTGCCTTTAACTCTGTTTTTGCTTTTGGTCTTGTTTGCATCCAGGTGTTGTTTGACATGAGCTGAAAAGACAGCCATCCCCATTCCTGTCACTCATTCTTTATCCCTCCACCCATCTTTTATCTGTGCTCACCTGCTCTAAATCAATCTGTCTCAGGCCCTGGAAGGGAAACTCCAAAATGAGTAGCTGTTTTTTTTTTTGTTTTTGTTTTCTATTTCTGCAATTCTTGACATGGTTAATCATGGAAATATTGGGATATGCCTTCAAGCTAAATTTCACTAAATAATCTTACCTCTCTGACAGAAGGAATATTTTTATTTTCCGTACACAGACATACAGTACTTAACCGTGTATTCTTCTGGAAGGACACATCAGCATCTAACAGCATGACTTATGCTCTCAGTCCTTACCTGTCACCTCTCATCACTTGTGAAACCATCATGCCCTGAGCGGGGGCGTGTCTTCCTTTCTTGAAAGAACCAGTGGTTCTTTCTTAGAAATCAGAGAAATGCAAGCAACCCTCTCCTTCAGGCTCTGAGGGCCATGCACAGCTGCAGCATCAAGTGTGTTTGTGGTGAGAAGTGGGGAGGCGCTCAATTTTTACCACCATGGATGCCAGCAGCGTGTCTGTGCTGTGGTACAGGACTTCGAAACCTCTGGGGAAGGTGAGGCGACGGGTTCAAGACCTCCGCATCCCTTCCTCCTGTTACCACGACGATATAGCCATCAGTCTGTTGGATCTGAGCCACAACGAGGGCGCTCGGTTGGCGGTGGACTGCCTGCTCAGCCGGGGCTTAGAGGGATACCACCAGGTGTTGAACACAGAGGGAGAGGTGGACTTTCTGTCAGAGCTGGAAAAGAATTACATCCTGGAAAATGGAAGAGATGGCAACACAGGTTGTACATGTTTATATACATTTATATTTTTGCAACTTGTGTTTGAAAACAAGACTGAATCATTGGATTAAAAAAAAAAGTGATTGCTGGTTGTTTTTGTGCTTCACAGCTGATCCTGGAGAATCTGATGATGATGATGTTTACAAAGAGTTAGAGAGCTTGGCAGCTGGCTCCCAATCTGCCACACTGTTCTCTGCAGTGTCCACAGGCAGCGATCCTACTGTGGCAGGTTTAGGCCCGAGCAGCGTGACGGGTAACTTTTATGGAAGCAAACAATTTGCCGCAAAAAAACTACTCTATTACTATAGCTGAAGTAAAATTTTTCTGATATAACAAATCAATATTCATGCGTTTGTCCCTTCCAGACGTGAAGTGGACTGATCCTGTCCTGGATGAGCCCTGTGTTGAGGTTTATTTCCAGTCTGACAGCAGAGGAGCTGGAACGAAAGACCTGGTCAGGGAGTTCATAAGAAAGGCTAAAATGGTATGTTAGGAGTTGTATCATTTTGTGTGTGTGAGATAGAGAGGAGTTGTTTGTGTGTTCCTAAATACATGTGTGTGCGTGCAGAAAGGAAAATGACATGCATGACTGTACATGTGAGGGAATGTGAATGAAAAATGTCAGGGTTTTTTGTCTGCAGGTTTTTGTTATAGTGATTGACATCTTTACTGACATGACCGTGTGTGTGTGTATGTAGGCCCTGGCCATAGTGATGGACAGCTTCAGTGACGTAGAGCTGCTTTGCGATCTTCTGGAGGCCAGCAGGAAGAGGAATGTGTCTGTTCACCTCCTGTTGGATCATCTCAACCTGAACCTGTTCGTCAGTATGTGGCAGGACCTCAGACTGAACAGCAAAAATTTCCCTGTGAGTCTCTTCGTCTTCTTCTTCTCTCCACCACCTACCTAGTTGCTGCTGCAGTGAAGTTCTCCCAAAACTGCATAAACATAAAAAAAAAAAAAAAAAACTGTGCCAAAGTTATTAGAGTGACGGGAGGAGGAACCATCAATCCACACAAGGTCTTTAGTGTCACTTTGTTGTCTTCTTGTTCTCGTAACTATGCAGCTATAAATCAAACCACCAGGCAACCACAGCTTCCCTGCTGCAGCAAGTCACAGCACAGACGTCTGGCTGCCTGCCAGATGCAAATACACGCAGTGCACATGGAAATCACCTTGGCTACTGTGTACTATTTATCTGTCTATCACAAGCTGACCTTTCATTTCCAGCGTGGTGCTGATGCACTGGCCTAAGAGCTGACGCTCGGAAAAGCAGGGGACTTTTTCTGGGACACACTGCTGCCACTGATGCATGTAACCAAACTGACTGCTGGCATTCTGCTGGACCTTTATGTGGGCTGATCAAAGGCAAAAAATGAAAATACTACAGCAGATCTTCATTACCATCGTGGTGATGTTCAACATCTAACGTCCCTATGTATTTTTTTCCACTTCTACCAAGTCTTTAGTTTGCTGCTGCAGTCTCCAGCTATTTACTGATTCATCAAACCAAACTACCATCACAACCTCTTAGCGGGCCACAATGGGTTTAGCACAGGAATTTTGTTTCTGCTTCCACAAGTGAGAAACTAACACATGGGACACACTGAACAGTTGTTGTGTTGTGTGTGTGCACAGAAACTGTCAGTGCGCAGCGTCGATGGACAGACCTACTGTGCCAAGACAGGCAGGAAGCTGACAGGTCAGATTGCTGAGAGTTTTATCATCACTGACTGGACTGAGGTGTTGACAGGCTCATTCAGGTACACACACACACACACACACACAGTATGTACACACATGCAAAAAGTAAATCTTGTATGAATGTTTTTTAACTGTGCATCTAATGTATCTGCATGTCTAGTCCATGTTCACTCTGTCTTTAGTGTTTTTGCTCTACTATTCATAATCTTGTGTGTACGTGTGTGTTGTCCCCTCAGTTTCACCTGGCTGTCCTGGCAGGTCCATCGGGGTCTTGCCGTTCTTGTAAAGGGCAGTGCCGTCACACCTTTCCATCAGGAATTCCACAGGCTCTACTCCAGCTCCAAACCAGTCCCAGACTTTGTCACCTTTATCACTGTGCCTCGCACTCTCCCTCTTTACATCACATCACCAGCAGCCCGACATAACACTGGTATTAGTAAGTCGAAATCAAGCCAGGCAAAAGCGGCGTGCGACTGGACTTGGACTGAAGATGCTCAAAAGACTCTTACAGAAGGAAACATGCCAGAGAGCTCAGCACTGGAGCGCAGCAAAGGTGAAGACCAGCTTCTACACAGAGCAGGTACAGGAACACAAACACACACAAAACCTCCACCGCTGTACCCAAAGCCTTTGGGTCAACCAAGAATACTGAGTGTCGGTCAGACCCACGTCTCACACAGTCAGCCTCAGCTTGCCGGCCGTAACATCACCACCACCGCCGCTGAAAAGGATGCAGAAGTACAAGAGTCTAACCCTCTACACACTGCAAACCCCACACACAGACAGCATACAGCTGTCTGCTATCTGTCCACTATGAGGAAGAATTCAAATCTTGATCACGACAGTCTTGGTACTGAGAGACTTTTCTTTCAGCAGAGGAACAGAAACAGACCGACAAAGACTTCAGGGGTTTCTGCAGATTTCAACACACAAAGAGGACAATGGAGCTGCTCACTTAACTTCAAACCAGAGGTGGAGCTTCAGTCTGATAATCCCAAAATACTGTCTCCTTCTACATTGCAGCAAAAACAAGCAAAGACAGGCCTTCAGTTCCCTTTGACACATTTAAGAGGTCACACATCCGGGCTCCACAACAAAGTCTCCCCTCTAGGAACCAGGAGACAAGATCAGCCCCAGATGCACCACCAACCCCTCCATCTGTCACATCCAACCACACAGTCCCCAGGTTCAAAGCTGACATCAGCAGCCATGGGAACTCAGCTCCACGCAGACGCCGAGCTGTTCTCCCCGAGTACACGAGCCAAGCAGCATCTACGGCCCCACACCTCCCAGCCCCCTCAGAGGCTCAACTGGATGCTCCAGAGTCACAACACAAGACCCAGGCCGGTGACTAGAACTAGCTCCTTCGACATCACCTACGGGACGAGACAGAGAACAGGTGGACAGCCAGGCTGGAGGCCAGCTCATGGTAACATGAATACATCACTGGGAAGGAGCAAGAGCTTGACTGACAGACACAAAGCAGGATTCAAAGCAGCAGGACTCAATCCAAACACAACCAAGACCTGAAGTACACAGACTACAGAGATATTAAACCCTCACACACGGGAGATATGAAGATGTGTGAAATATACAGTATATTCTATTATGTATATCTTATGGGATGATTATAGACATTTTGTGTGGCATTTGGGAAATAAGTACATGCACAGTTTAGTTAAAAAACAGAAAATGATTTAATTTAGCAAGAATTTGCTGAATGTTTTTTAATCTGCAAAGGCTGTAAAACATCATAAAATGAGACTTTTAAAAATATATTTTTGCAAAATATATACATATATTTCAGCAGTAAAACAAAGCATAAAAACAGCAATGTCATGTTTTACGAGCATGTTTAAGGCATAAGATACGTTTCACACAGAAGATAAAAAAAAATGAAAAGGTCACTTTGATTTTCTGTTTCAATACATTACAGATGCGCTGTCATAAATTAAATTTCACATAGTATGAAGTGGATGAAACATTCATGGGTCTGTGTTTGGTACTGAAGGATTAACTATCACTACATTCACTACACTGTTCTCCATGTACACTTCAGTTACATGAAGAGATGAACATGAGAAATTCAGATTGATTTTAATAGTGTGATTTATACTCTCAAATGTTGTGCGTTTTTTTTGTTATCTGTTGATATTTTCAGCATTAAATGTTAACATCTGATCCCTGGATCTGGCTTTCAGTTCATTCACTCGGCCTCTGTTGCTCTTTGATGGGATCTTGACAGAGGCTGAGCCATCGTCCACATGTTCTTCAGTCCCCCTCCTGTCTGCCATCTCTGTAAACATTCAACATCAGGACTCTGTGTCCTTCTCTGTCTGACGCTGACCTGCATCAGTCTCTAACACTCCAGTCTGTAAGATCTTGTCCCACCAACGCTCTCTGAAGCTCTGCACACACACACTGGCCAGACTCTCCCCGTCCTGGTAATCTTCCCTCATCTTCTCCGGGATCAGGTCCTCTGACATCACCTGGGAGATCAAGGAGAGAGAAACCAATCCACCAACTTGAACTCAGCCCCTCGCGTAGACCAACCCCATGTATACCCAAAATCAAGTGTGTGCTCACCTCGGTGAGAGTCTGCAGCGTTGATTCTTTGGGATTTAGCCGCTGTAGCGTTTCATCTGTCGTCCGCAGGGCGCTTTTACTCCGCTGCAGCACAAAGGAGGACTGCTGCTGCCTAAGGATTCTCAACAGGAGTCTGAGGGAGGCAAAAGAAACAAGGAGACTTTAAGATGTTAGGATTTACATTTAAGCTTTTCATAAAGCAAATCTCTAATTCCAGGTGCTCCTTCCAAAGATTTTCTGTGATTACAATATGTTTCTAATGGTATTTCTACCTGCTTCTAGTGGGAAACAGTTGATATTTTGTGTGGTGTGTGTATGTGACACACATTGGGTAAACACAGTGGTTGCAGTCACATGCTGTACCTCGTCCTGATGAAACACGTGCAAGCTTTGAGTCGAATTCTGTCCTCACGGAGCTCTGCTGTCTCCTCCTGTTGCTCCTCAGTCTCTCCATCAATCTGCGGCTCTGCTGATTCACACCTCTTCGAGGAACAGGATCCTAGTAAAGGTAAGTATATCAAAGAACATCAGAGCATTAAGACAAATCATTGTGTTTCATCTGCATGTTAGTTAGGACAACAAGGAGCAAGAGTGTTGATTCACCATATCAAATTAAAAAAAAAAAAAAAAAAAAAATCAATGATCGCACCTGCATAACTGTTAAATAAGACAGGAAATGAATTCAAGCCTACTTGTGGTTCTGCCGTTCTCCAGCAGCTGCAGACACATCTGGCCCAGGTTGAACCAGTGCCAAGGGTTGAAGGGCAGCAGGCTGCACAGCTGCTGGAGAGATGACATCTTTGATCCTACGGCTCCAAAGTGCTGGAAGATGCTGACCTTTAATAAAAGATTTTATGTCAGTTACATAATTATGTCCCTGCATTTTCGTAGAATGATGATGAATGAACAAAAGGTGGAAAATGTGTTCGTATCAGTGTGTGTGTGTCTGTTCTGGCTAATGCTGACCTTAAGCAGCAGGAGACTGGTCAGGTGGCAGGTGTTGGAGGCTTCTTTGCTCTGGTGAGAGATGATGTATAAATTACTAGTGAAGTCTGACCATTTTCGAAGCCGAAGCTTTCAGACTGATTTCTTACCATCATTTTTAGTAGAATGAAATGCAACTCGCTGCTCCTTCAGACAGGCTGCCCATCAAAAACACTGTGTACTCTTTAGATTTGTCAAAGTTATTTCTAGGATAGGAAAGTCTTCAAGGGTGATGTGTTCATGTGCTGAAGAGAAGTTAACGTCCACCATATAGGAGGCAAGTGCCCACACAGGCTGCTGTCCCTTTTTAAATTTTTATACAATCAGTAAAAATCTGTGAAAACTCCTTGGCTGCCTGGAAGGTAAGAATAAAACTGTTTTTAAATAATACTTTGAAAAATGGTGAGTAGAATTTCTCTTTTTAACATATAATTTCTTGTATTTGTCTATTTTTACATATAATACACATACTGTATATAGAATAAAAAAAAACTCAGCCTTACTGACCTACTGTTCACTTTCTACATCAGACAAAATATCTGTAATGGTGAAATGATGTTTTTGGCTTTGGTTGGTTGGTTGTAGATAAGATAGAATAGATCAGGTTCAAACTTTCTATCCATGGTATGCGATGCAATTCTACTCCAGCAGTTACCTATCAAAAATGAACAACTACTGAATGATCATGATGGTTTATACACTAATACTACTTCACAACAGCTCGAGCAAACAAAAACATTATTTAAATGCACAAAATTGTAATCAATATAATTCATTCTACCAGTAAGTCAGCCAAGCCCAGTGCCCTGTCTCTGTGTCCCAGCATGGTGCAGCATCGGGCCATTCCCTCCAGCACATCTCTTCTGATGGTCAAGTTGTTGTCAGCAATCCACTCCAGACAGCAGCTGTATGCTTCCAAGGCTTTCTATACACACACAGCATGAGGAAAGAAACACAACCAGGTTTTTTTAAGAACACTATGCACCTCAAAGTGGACGATGGAAAGTGCTATGAATGACAGCAGGAAGAGAGGTCGGCGTGTGCCAAGACAGACCAGGGTTTTATCTGCCTTAAGCCTGGAGCAACTTGTCGGTGCTATTACTGTAAAAGCACTGAAAATCAACGTGGTGTTAAAATATGGCAGGTTAAAATCACATTTTTCCACAATTTAATCTGCTCAGAGTGATTAAACTGAATGACTGTGTACTTGCCTGATAGTTCCCTTGTCTCACGGCCAAGTCACCTCTAAACTTATAAACTTTCTGCTTCTCCAAAGAATCATCTGTATCGAGAGCAGCACTCTCAGAAAACCACTGCGGAGAGAAACGAGGAAAAACGATGGTAGTAAAAAAACTTACTTAATAAAGACTTTTTCATAATGCACTTAGCCACACATCTAACATGAAGAGCTGCCACTGAATTTACAATCTTTGCTGTGTTAGAGTTAGCATGCTAACGTTGAGCTATGCGTTAGAGTTAGCATGCTAACGTTAATCTATGCGTTAGAGTTAGCATGCTAACGTTAAGCTATGCGTTAGAGTTAGCATGCTAACCGTTTGTTTTCACTCATACTGCTTCCTCGTCATTAAACCTCCGTGTCAGTGTCCTGAGTCCAGAGCTCAGAGCGGGTCTCCCACACCGCAGCTGTAACCGATGTTAAGCAGTCAGGCGTATGTTAAACAGGGGACTCTCACCTCGGGTTCACACAGTTTGGCGTTGTAAGAAGACAGAGACGCACACACTCGGTCTCTCGCCTCCGAAAACACCGAGTCGTCAAACGTGCTTCCTAATATCTCCATCCGGAGCCGGAGAGTACGATGGATTCCCAAATTTTAATAGAGAAAAAATAACAGCAGAGTGCAGCTCATGCACGGCTCGTTTACACCCTCGTGTTTACGCAGTCTTTAAATTAACTCTGCACGACAGATACAACGTCCAATGACTATAGTTCCGGGCAGCAAGGTTCCGGTGGATGATGAAAATATGCAGCGCACACAGCTGTCAGCTTCATCCACTGAGAATAAACATATACATTTCAAAGTATACAAAGTTAACCCACATAAGCTTTGCTCACATGTATTTCCAATCAAGAGTAAATAAAATGTACAATAAATGCAAATTCAAACAAAAATACGCAATGAAGGCTGCAAATGCAAGTGTTTCAGCAAGGAAAACAAAGGAAATATGGTCACATAAACTGTATTTAACATGAATGGCAATGCGTTTTTCCATTTCTGTCAATTTGACAAACATCCCAAATATTTCTGAATTAGATTTTTTTTTTCATATCAGAATGAATCAACAGAATAAAAGTAGTAATAACGTCAAAGATCCATTTTCAAGAAGAGAAAGAAAAACCTTATTCTAACATCAGTGATTAAATCTGAAAATGGTGGAAGCAAAAGCAGCAAAAATATTTTGCTGTCATGTAATCAATATAACACATCAGCATGGATTACAAATGAAGGACACACTGACACAACCTCAAACATTTTACAAAGGCAGAGTACATGCATTTACCTAAAGTACAGAGAGAAACTGATTAAATAAACTGTTACTCAAACAGTGAGCACTATCTGTTTTGTTGTAAGCCCTGTTCATGCTGCAGGTGAGAGTGGAACTGCTTCCTGCTTCATCCAGTCACGTTCATAATACGCCTTAATGTTACCACCCATCTTTAAAAAAAAATGAGCAGAGAAAAACAAAACCTTCAGTCAGTCTTGTTTCACTGCACAGATGAAATTAAACGTTTCATTGTCAGGCTTGCTGAACCAGTGATATTCCCCTTGCTTCTGCATGGCACCACTCATGTTACACTCTTCTTTATTTCCATTTGGTTCCCAGCGATTGTAATATAAGCAATGATCTTTGACCCAGAACCAGAACTCCAGGGTGCAGGTGTAGTGAAGGCCCAGCCACACAAAGGGAGTTTCAGCCTCCATGGCCATCACCTCCGCCCAGGCCTGGGCCTTTTCATCAAGGATGGAAGCTAGATCCAAGTATTGATCCCTGCAGTGGTACAGGGCATCTGCCCATGTCTTCTTCTCTTTGATCAGTTTAAAAGGTGGCTCTAGAAAAAACAAACAAACAGTACTGTGAAAATGTTTGTGTAATTGAAACTAAATTTTGAGCAGAATTAGGGGAAACATAAGCATTTTAAAATATATGTAATCAACAAATGTTTCACTTGGGAGTCATCCACTTTAGAAGAAAAAAAAACTTGACTGAGCTCCTACTCAAACACTTAAATTAAATAAAGAATATAAAACAAAGGTAAAAAAAAAAAAAAGAGAGAGAGAGAGAGAGAGAATAAGAGGGTGATGGGAAGATTTCTCAAAAAGTGAACATCTGAGAGAAAAAGAGAAAGGTGCAACATGGGTCCTGTCAACCTTTTGGTCTGTAACTGCACATAAAAATGACCCTATGTGCCAAATTCTGTCAGGTTCCTTCAAGAATCAGTTAACCCTTATGTTTGCACTGCGATAAAAAAAATAAACACCTAATTTTGTGGATGAGATCATTATAACGTACCTTCTTTGATGCCATAGATCTTCACTTCACACAGAACTAAATATTTGCTACCTGGTAAGAGCACAGTGATATAACGCCCCATCACTTTATCAAAAGTAACGTTTAGTTCAGTGCCAGGTATGAAATTTCTGACATTTCGTACTCTGGAAAAGAGAAAAAAAGATTAACATACAGATCGAGGACAGTTGCATTTAGTGACATTGAGGTGACATTTATTTTTAACTTTGTGAAATCAAGCCACAGAGGTGTCTCTGTTGTCACTGGAGCTGCAAACAAGAAATGTCCTTTATACCCAGAAATTATTAGCAATTAGTCCTACCTTTGTTACTGTCCGAGTGTACACTTGCTGTGAAATATGAAACAGCAGAGGATTGCATTACAATTCCTGTTCCCATTTCAATTTTTTTAAAGTCATGTCAAAGTTGCTGGCAGTTATGATTATTGCTTGGCAATATGACAGCACAGAATACTCATCCCTCAGTACTAGTACAAGTAAATTATTTGTACTGTGGAGCAACTTACAGCAAAGCACAATGGACTATTTCATTATTTCATCCATTCATCCATCCACTTTTTTTTTTTAGCTACTTACCAGTCAGAGAGATGAGCAATAGACTCCACAGCATCTTTACTGTGGAGGAGAAAAGCACCATCAGCTGACTGGGGACAAGTTAAATGTTCCACACCAATGACCACACATCATTTAACTGAGAGCAGAAATAAAGGTTTCTGTTTCTTTTAAACTGCACACAGGGATCTACCTACACATAAGAAAAAGAAAAGACTATCTGTGACACTACAGCATTAAAAATACTAACCTCATTCACCTTGTCAGCTCTTTTCTCTCTTCACGCTGATTTTAAAATGATGTCCTTGTACTTACCTCCCTTCACTCATTGCTGCCTACATTAAAATCCACTCATCACAAACAATACCATCTTTCTGGGTTGCCACTCAGAGCCCAGGTATTATTTCAGTATTCAAAGCAGCATCCTGACTGATCGTAACATTCAAAGGTCTTCCTACATATTTCCAACAAATGCAAATATCTCTGCCTCTCGATATTTTTCTCTACAGAAGAATGGTTGAGTCGAGAGGGTCCAATTTATGACATTTATAACATGCTCCTAGATAAAAGTACTGTTATCTGTAGGTTTACTGCAGAAGAATTTGATTATCAGTCTGTGTTGTATTTCAACAACTGCACCTTTCACGGATAGCAAAAAAAAGCAAAAAAGTTTAGTTTAAACTCTATTAATACAGTGATGATAAATGAATTGCAAAGACTCTCACCAAAACTCAGAAGTAATAAATGGTGGCTGACTTATTGTGTTTTAATAGGACACTATGCAGTACTTTCTGCATCTGCACTTAGTCCAGACTTCTTCATATCACATTTATTCAAAGCAAAACACGCAGAATAGCAACACACGCAGAATACTGCTTACAAGTACACATCTTTTGATCAAAATTTATTGGGTTTTGTCCTCAAACAAGTATAAAATATAAATCTTTTCTAAATCAAGCTAAAAATCAAGCCAGAGCCTCAATAACAGCCAGGATTTAAAATCAACATTGCACAAATTGTTTGCCTCACAGCTGGTAGCTTCAAGTTGATGACTGCAGGGGCCACAAAGAAAGCTGTAGCTCTCTAAACCAAGCCTGTAAAGGCGATCGCACACATACGGTGTTTAATCAAAGTTTATGACAGATACTCTCGGTTTGAAACACACTGCAGATGTACAGGTAGGTAGAGTGTAGAAATAACTTAGTGTAGGTGGAAATGTCACTTCCGTAGACACAGAAAAACACCAACAAGTTGAAGTGCTCAGTTGAGGAGTTTGGTCTTGAACGTTGCAGACAGAAAAATCATCTTTGCCTACATCGCCGGCAAAACGTCTAAGCTCAAGTAAGTCAGTTTAATTCTCAGAATCCTCGATCAGGTGCGCTAGATAAGATAAGGTGCACCAGTTCATGGTGGATTTCTACGGGACTGAAGTCACAGCTTATTTGTTTAGGGTCTAAAAGGGACTAAATGTCAGTTAAAGTCAGGGTACAGGATACAGTTAGGTCACTCTTTTCTTTCAACAGAATCTGTGTCTACGGAACCGACCGTCACTCAGTACATGAGCTGAGAGATCACTGTCATCGCTCAGTAAACAGGTCTGGAAATATGAGTTGTACTGAAGCAGGAACAAGGAGAAGACTGTTCAGTTTACGGTTAAAAGCAAAGCACGCACATTAGAAGCAATAACTCGGGGTAAAAACTGTCAGCAAAATAAAACTGGATCAGAAAAACCAGAAAGTGAAAATTCCATTGTAAGTGAATAAAAAAAAAATCTCCATTTATACGTACAGTATATTACAATTCTGACAAAATGTTTTTTTTTTACCAAAAAGCTGGCTGCTATATAGTGAAAACATCTGAATCTCTGATTGCTGTAAGAAACATTCAACCAACTACTTGTCTAAATACAGAAAAACGAATGAGGACTATAGTAGAAGTTTAGCGAAGGATACAGATATGACATATGAGCACAGTCGGACAGCAGGTAAACTACTCCTATCACAATGTTAGCTTGTAGCTCTACTGCACAAGGTTAACTGGGATACATGATGAGTGAAGCATATAAAATCACAACTCAGAGAAAAATATCTGAAAACGTGATTTACTGCATACAGGTTACACTGTAGAAGAGCTGGCTCTGTTTCTACTAATACTCTTATCATTCACCCGATATGGAGGTAATATTACCTGTCAATGTGGCAAAATGTTGTTGTATTGTCAGAAAATGAGCAGGAAAATTATTAAAGGTTCGAGTTGAGAGAAGAAATGCTCAAAATCTGTGCAGCAGAGGCCGTGGGAACCCGACTTTGTAGCTAGTTTTTCAGATTTGTTTTGTTGTTTGTTTTTTCTCCAAACGATGGAAAGTTCCCTCCAGAGTTTTAACTTATGTGCTGCTTTTTTTTTTAAAATTAATTTTCTGTTATATTTAATGTATCCCTAAAAAACAGCTGAGGCTCACATTTTTTGGCAAGCAAAAAAGATTTCAGTTCAGATTTCAGATTTGCCGTTCCTTTAACTAAGAACATGTCTTTTCTATTGAGTTATGATTCTATATATTTTTTTTTGCAACCAAAGTACCAAAAAGCCACTCAGGCAACAAGGGATGGACTCTAAAACGGATTCTATTTCAAAAGCACTACTCTGTTGTACGTATTGTATGAGCCGGTATTGTTGACAAGCAATCCACTGATGTCTGGACAGAGTTGTAATGACACAGTTTTCATAGATAGAAACATATAAAACCATTCAAAACAGACTGACTATAGTAAAGAAAGAGCACACTGTAAAAGACCGTGGGCTGGATACCTGGATACAGGATTAAGCCTAACCTGTGGACCAAAACAAGCTGTGGACAGCCATTTTGTAGTATGTGTAGAAATTAGCACTTGAAGCACAAGGATTCAAATAGTTACAAATGGGCATAAAATGGCTGCCAACTAACAAAGTGGAGTCAAAGACTGAAAAAAACAGAAAACCAATTTTTAAAAGAAAACAGGTCCATGGTCCAAATGGGAAATTAAAAAGTAACTGGTATTATTAAAGCTACACAAAAAGGTAATCCCAGATTAGGCTTCTACAGTGCCAAGTATACCAACCCAAAATACTGTATGTACAAAATGAGAAGTTGTTCGTCTTGGTTATTGCATGCAGTATTAGACAAAAGGTATACCTTGACATTTTGAATTTGTTATTTTTCATAGCCAGGCACTTGTCACATTACAGGAATAAATGGTTTCAGCTGTCACTCAGTCGCTATAAACTAGCTGTCTTAGCTATCTTAGAGATATCAGCCAGCACTAGTTTCAAAGATATTCATTAAAATGCATTTTATGTAGCTAAAGGTGCCAAGTGCTTGGTGACAAGTGTAGTGTGACAAGTGCTTGGTAACAAAACACAATAAAGTTCGGATCACCAAGGTATTCATTTAAGGACTTACAACAGAAGTTTCCAATATCAACTTCAGAGTATCTAGGCATCTTTTAGCATCAGCAGAAAGCAGAGCTCGGTCATGCATCACACCTCAGTTTGAACAACCCTCCTTTGAAAATCACCCAACAATTTCTGATTCCCAAAGCAAATTCTCACAATTTCTCTCGTCATCTTTGTTGGTGTAATTGGTGAAATTCTGTTCAAACAAGTATTCGAGCCATGTAGGCACATAGGTTTATCAGCAAAGCTTCAGAGTCTCTCCCCTATCAGTGAAGAACTGTAGTCGCGACAGTTTTCAGTCTATTGTCCTGTCTTCTTAATGCAGTAATGGAGTGAAGAAAAGAGGAGCGTTATTTGGTAGACTTCCCACCACAAAGGGAATGCTGTGCTGTTTCTTCAGGCGTCACGATTCCCTCCATGAGAGAAAGTGAATTTTTTTCCAAGAGTGTCTTTTTTTTTCTGAATGGTTTCAGTCTTTTCAAGACGTCTGTCAGTCTGTCTACATGTGTTGTAGACAATTTAATGAGACAGAGAACCAACAGGACACTGCTAACGTTTACAGGAACAAGTGCATATGAAATCTAGGCATTTATTTTATAAAAGAGCACTGGACAAGAGTGGTAAAGAGCGAGATGGGGGTGTGTGGGGGCAGAGAAGGAGAGGTGGGAGACAATTCACATGATTTAAAGCAACAGTACAAAACACAACAACATATATAATGTGCATTTTCAAAAGGAGAAATGATTTTAAAATGGGCTAAAGTTGTGCAAGAAAGTGGTAGGTGATTGTTCTACTAGCTGTTTTTTTTTTGAGCCATATAAACACCCAAATATGAAATAACACATATTATTAGAAAAGTGGATAAATTGATAATATTCCTCCCCTTGAAAACACACTAAGGATAAAAAAGGCAAAATACTGGTTCAGTTCTTAGTCATACAAAAAAAGATTTGGTCTCTCAGAGCCATTTCATGGTATAATAAGAGATTAAGGTGCCTAATCAGGATTTAGTCCACCGTGAACACAAGTGAACAAAGTGCATTTTTTTAGTTTAGTTTAGGTGCTTCACGTTTTTCTCTTCAGTGCAGACTGGAGTCAAATTATTATTTGAAATACTGTTATTATTATTATTATTATTATTATTATTATTATGTTAAATAACAGTGTTTCTTAAAGTACGGGCCAGGACCTAAAATGATTCACAGGCCTGGTTTTTGACATGAGCCCCAACGCAAAGGCAAGGTTTCTGTGATTTGGTGGTGACAGCAGTCTCATCAAGGTGATAACTTGTGGACTAACGTATTTTAAATTCACACTGGAGCCGCAGCCGGTGCTTACCCCACGACGAGCAAAGTCTAAGTGAAATGCTGCAGCCAAATGTTTGTTTGTTTTTTTCCAGAGGATCCAGATGTCTGCCTCACAGTGGCCATTGCTAAGTTTACAAACTGTGCCTCTGCTTCAAACTGCAGCTCACTGCTTATGAGACAACACATTCAACTTTGGCACAAAAGCCTTATACTGTCTGAATCTACATAACCTCCTTTAAGAAGTTTATAATAGCACAGGATGAGTTCTATCAAAAGGTGAAAAATTTGTTTAAAAACATTAAAAGCAGTGCATATTAAACACTTACTATGGACTTTTTTTTTCCAACAATGAGCCTCTATAAAGGGAAGACTTGAGCAGACATCCTGCGTCATTTAAAAGCATCATGGCATTGGCATTCATTCAGCTTTAAGGTTTAAGTTTTCCTATTCCTCTATCACTTTAGGCCTTTATCCCAGAGAGATAAATACCTGATTCCAGTAATGTCAGCTCAAACAACCTGGTCTATGCTGTGATCTTCACAGGTGCAATAAAAACAGGTACTGTAACATGTAAAATCAAGCAATTCCATTAATTTATGTATGCTAGGCTCAGTGGGGGACATTGCTCAGCAGTGACATCTAGTTGCGATATGTTTTTAAGCACCTTTGTAGACACAACAGATAAGTCTTTTTTTTCTGTGTGCAGTTAGTTTGGGACCGTAGGTGAAACATTCATTCAACACTGGAGATTGAAGTTTGAATTTTAGGCCAGTGCTCACAACAGCATAACAAACTCCTTCTCAAGGAAATGCAGCATAAATGTGTAAATAAATCTCCCTTAATGGCTTCATTTAAGCAAGCAAGGAGTGCAAATTTAACAAGGAGCATGGTGGACATTAAATCGCTCAGTTCCTCAGAAGCTATCTCATTTACAACAGTCAGTATTCATCAACTGCTTCTAAAGAAGGATGTGTGGACGTACCTGGATATACCATCTTTTTTTGGGCAACTATTTCGTCTTTTATCCTCAGCTCAGCTTGAAGGTTGCACTTCATGGTATTCTTTCTGACAAAATATTGTGTAAATGCTGTTTTCTAAGCTTTATCAAAGCTTCTTGTGCCACAGAAGATTTGTAGGGTTTGCTAAAAACTCCTTCTTTACCATGATTATTGTCTAAACTGACACATTACCTACAATTAGTAAGATAAGAAACGAGAGAGTGAGCTAAAGTTAACAGTCCATCTGTTAGTCTCATATAGACATGGTTCAGAAATAGTTTGAAAAAACAGTTAATTGTCATAGCAAATGTGTACACAAGCAAATCAGTGGCAAAAAGACTTGGTTCAGCTAACTGTCCTCCAGCACTGATCGTCCCAGTATTCCTCTTGTAACATTCTGTAATGTTTCACCATGCTTTCCACAATCATTAGTCTTCAGAAACTGACAAGGATTTCCTGACACTACGTGATGGTTCCCAAACCTCACTGTCATCCGTATCCTCGGCGTCATCCTCGTCTTCTTCATCATCATCATCTCCTTCTCCCATCCCAGCACCGGTCTGGTCTTCGGTGGCCACTGACGGCTCTCCCTGCGTCGCCTCTCCCTCCAGCTCTCCCCCTTTGTCTCCATCCACCGCCCTCCCAGGAGCTGGCTCCTGGAAGGGATCTGACCCCATGTCCGAGCGTCGCTGGACCTCGGCAAACCACTCCCTCACCTTTTCAAGGAGAGAGAAACATGTTAACTGCACGATGGCGGCAGGCCTGTCGCTAATTGGGATTGGGATTGCGGCTGTTTTAATAACATGAAGACAGGTTTACATTCTGCTACTACACAGGACCCATTCATATTTTTTAGTCTAGACATATTGAAATTTGATTAAAGAAATCAAGTTTAATATTATTAAATACAAACATTTCAAGATGGGTGGGTGGTTGGAGTTCTGCTAGGGTTTACACTCATGACCTCAGTATTTCTAAAATTCTGGCTATGGTCCCAATCAAATGAAGAAGTTAAAAATGCCTTCAAAGAGTGTATCCACAAACAACCTTAAATAGTTTACTCTTGTTTCCTAAAGTAGCACTAAGCACGACTGCATGTGCAGGCTGCTAACAGTTTCTCTTGTTGACCTCTCTTGATACTGAAAATGATGATGAACATACTTCAAAGTAGCATGGCTTATCTGACTGCCTGTAAGGCTACATGATATAATAATTCAGTTTAAAGCTTGCTGCTCTTTATGATTCATATTACTGGGTGGAATTCGGGTTAAGAGAGTAAACACTTGGTGATTTTGCTGCTGCACCACTGTGTATATATGTTGCTTATTTAGTTATATTTTCAAATTTACACATCATCCCTCACTTTGCATCAAAGTATCACTTAACAAACAAGTCATGACAAAACATTTAAATTACAGTGTCACTGGGGAACACCTTAAGCTTAAGGTGGATTTACTATCATCTTAGCATTAAGAAGCTTTCGGTGACGGGACCCTGGTTGACAGGTGAGAAGTTGACTGGAGAAGTTTTCTCACATCCAAAATAAAACATATTTTAATTACCTGTTCATAGCTCATGTTGGTCTTGGTAACAAGCTCATCCAGGTCTTGTTCATTGAGGAAGCGGTACTTCAGGTAGTACTCCTTCAGGATCTCCCTCCCACTCTTGAATTTCTTTGCCGGGGGAGGTCTGTCGATATCTGCGCTGGAGGAGGCAGACCTTCTTGGCTGCTTCCTGGTTCGGGACCGACCCCAACCACGATTTCGCCCACGTCTTTTTCGACCACTGCTGCTTCCTATTTTATTGCCTCCTCCGACGTTCACCCCCTCCACATTGCCACTTTGGTACTGAAAGAACCATTTCAGGTTTCCGTTCTTCCAGGAGTAGCGAGAGTCCCCGAACCAGCTGACAATGTAGGACCGAGGAAGTCCGCTCTCTTCTGCCAGCTGGTCGTACTCCTCTGGTGTGGGCCACTGGGTCCGCACAAAGGCACTTTTCAGAATGTGGAGCTGCTCTGGAGACTTTTTACTTTTATCTTTCATATCCTTCTTGCTGCTGGTGGGCAGCTGCTTACTGCGACCTCCAGGAGGAGTCTGACTACCTTTACGAGATGAGGAGGCAGAAGGAGAAGAGGAGGTTGCTCCTACTGTTCCTCCTCTTTCTCCCGCTTTTGCTCCATCTGTTTCCATCTTCCCTCCCTCTGAAGAATCCGGGGAGGAGGTACTGACAGCTGGCGTTTTTCGTCTCTCAGTGAACCAGGCGTCAATCTCCCTCCTCGTCAGTTTAGTCTCTGTCCTCAGGCGGCTCAGTTCTTCATCGGATGGGGTGCTGCTCTTCTCAAAACTCTCCTCCAGCACCACCAGCTGCTCTGGTGTCTTCTCCTTAAACTTCTGCAGGGTAAAGTCTGGGAACGGGTTCCACGTTTTGGGACGTGTCTCCTTCTCCTTCACAGGAGGTGTGCAGGGAGGATGGGGAGACGTGGGGTTCTCATCACTCGAGTCAATAACAATGGTGGTGCTAGCACTGCTACTACAGCTGCCACCTCCTCTACCCCCTCCATCATGGAAAACGATGACATGGCTGTTCTTGGAGTTGCGCTGGTTGTACCGGGTGTCGCTGAACCATTTCTTGATCTCTCCCTTTGTCAGGTTGGTGAGCTTCATCAGCCGGGCGATTTCAGCATCAGTGACAAAGTGGTTTTTCAGATAGCTGGCTTTCAGCTCTGCCAGCTGCTCTTTGGACTTCTTAGGCCGCATACTGAATGTGTCAGCGCTGAGGGCCGAGTTCTCCTTAGAGAGAGGAGGAGAAGATTATATAACAAAGTGTTACTACAGCAATGACGGCACGAGAACAAACAAGTATTTGCCTGAAAGCCAGCTTTAAGTGTTGTCTCCACCTGTGGAGAAAGGGAGGGAGGTTGGACAGTGGTAGCCCGCTTCAGCTCACTGTTTGTTGGGACGGGCTGGCAGGAAACTCTGCTGGAGCTCTGGGACTGACTGGGCAGCCCTGCCACTGTCAGGGTGATGGGACTGGTCACTGGAAGGTTCCCCCCTGGGCCGACCTACACAGAGTCAGACAGTCACACACACAATGTGGGGATGAGATATACAGCCGGACTGAGATGTATTTGTTGTTTAACAATTTGTTTAACAATTTGCTTTATGGAAAGGTCTTTCTTGGTAAGATTACATTTCCTCTTTCCTCTAATTTGTTAACTATGAGTCTTGCCAGAGACCAGATCCACCACAAGTGACAGCTAAGTGAAAAAGATGTCAGTCTCCACAGAGCAAATGGAGGGTAACAATCCATCTATTCACTCTGCATTTATCTGATAAAAGACCTTGGTTCACGAGATACAATACATATTCAGCGTAATGTGTGGTGGCATGGCAACAGTTTTTGTGTGTGTGTGTGTGTGTGTGTGTGTGTGTAAGATGATATTGATGGCATAGATACTGTTTCACAGCATAATCCAGGTCTGTGGGACAATTATATGGTCATCAAGCTTACTTTAGTTAAGTCAAGTCATGACAGCAGGCAACAACAGCACATCAGAGTCTTACCAGTTTTACAGTGACTGGCCTTGAGGCAAGGCAGGTCAAAGCTGACTCTTGGTAGATATGGCATGTTTTCTTTCCTTACCTACCTGTGTGAACACCAGGCCAGGCTGGCCCACTATCTGGCAGGTCTGAAGAATGGACTGCAGGCCGTTGGCAGCAGCTGAGAGCTGGTGAGCCGGTATGACAGTGATGGTCTGAGGCACTGTGTGCACCGTGCCATTAAACTGTTTCCTCCTGGCCTCCTCCACTTCCTCAGGAGTCCAGCTGACACCGTGCTTCAGCCGCTGAGCTGAGAACCACACCTGGGTGGAGATCAACTACCTTTATTCACCATTAAAATTCAAAATTAAAATTGAGGTGACTCTTTATCTAATAAAATACAGAGATTAAGGAGCCTCTACTTGTAGCTTTTAAAGGTATCTTGCAGACAGGGTTGAAAACACAACATCCGTTGTAAGAGGATGTGACCGACTTTGTGACTGACTTCCATCTACCTTGATCTGCTCCTCTGTGAACTGTGTCT
This sequence comes from Toxotes lorentzi, assembly GCA_037833715.1. NCBI lineage: Eukaryota > Metazoa > Chordata > Actinopteri > Toxotidae > Toxotes > Toxotes lorentzi. The sequence continues at coordinate 18,074,699 of JBBMJY010000025.1, read as the reverse complement.
GTGCTGCCAGGCTGCTGATCTCAGCCATGGAGGGGTAAGGAAACTTCTTGTAAGTGCTGCCCAGCAGAGCGTTGGTGTCCATAGCTGCACTGTAGGAGGGGATGCTGCTGAGGGGAATGAGTAGCTGAGGCTGAGCTGCTGCTGCACTCTGCTGGGTCTGGAAAGCAGACAGCACCTAGAATAAACAAGGAGAAGGGAGATGAGAAACACTGAGACGGCTAATGCTACAAAGTGGCAAAGGTTGAGCTGACTGCTCATGCTCTGTTTGCCAAGCTGCTGTCCTCCCAAAGTGTCTCCATAGAAGACAGTGGATCTATCAGCTGTAGAGCTGCTGTTCTGTAGGTGAAACTGACATCTAACATCCCTGTTGGGGATATTTTGCAACCTACCAGCAGCTTTTAGGAGTGCAGATTGCTGCTGAGTCGGAAAACATGCATTCATTTTTCACAGATAGGTCTAAGTGAAGCATTCCCACACCCATGCTGCTGAAATGAGTTCACTAAACCTTTGTATAATCAAATCGCTCTACCTGTGCCAGGCCAGCAGGCAGAACTGTGGGGTTTAAAATGGATGATTTCCTCTGCTGCTCTGAGGGCGGGCTGACAAGCAAGCCGCCTCCTCCCAGCTTCATGGAGTCGTGCAGCAGCATCTCCACAGGTGTCATCGGCCCCAGAGGAGCTTCGATGGGCTCCTGCTCTCCTCCCACCTCTCCCTCGCCACCTCCTCCAAAACTGTCCACTGCCTCGTCCACTGATTTCAGCGACACAGCGATTCTCTTGGGTTCTGATTTGGTCTTCATTCTCATGATGGGTGTCTTACTGAGAGATATGGCAGCGACCGATGCAGGGTCTACTCCTCCCTCGTCAGGCATATCACACTGTTGTTCCTGGGTTGGCTGGTCGCTGCTCAGATCCTCAGGAGGGCTTGTAGCACTGCGCTTCAGTGATGGCTCAAGTACTTCACTGTCTTCTACAGCGGAGACACTGGGCTCATCTATAATAAGAATAATGCACTCATAGTGACAAATATTGCCCATGTCTTTCCCATTCATTCAGATTTACAATGCCTTTATGTACAAATTAGCATATATTCAGGCTTGTAAAGTGCTGCTGTCATCTACATAAGGGAGAACAGGTCAAAAATAATCTTACAGTACCTGTATCTGGTGGTGTGGGGACAACCACTACAGCTTGACCTAGCTCCTCTGCAGATGGTCCCTCCTCTGCTCCCTCTTTAACCTTCTCCTCCTCCACATCTTCCTCCTTTGTCCTTTCTGTTTTCTCTTCCGCCTCTTCCTGCTCCACCACATCAGAGGGCAGCACCATGCAAGGTGTGGTCGATTTCCGGCGGCTTGACATTGTCAAACCAAACTCTGTTTACTTCTACTCAGGGTAAAGAAGATCTGTGGCAAAAATGTTGAGGCTCACATGTCTTAGGTGGTTGTGTTCACATGTTAGAGTCACTGAATTATTTATTTCTGGGGGAGGAAACAAAACAGATATACACAGGTCATACACAGAATTTGTCTCAAAAAGAGTAAAGTGTTCATACACTAACACTTCTTTCACAGACAGCCATTGATGATTTGCCTTAAAAGGCTCCTTCAGTGTTATGAGTCGTACAAAAAGCAGATTCACAGTTGTGAGGAGTATTCTGTTCTTTCTGCGCCCTGAGTATCTTTACTTAGACAAAGGAATAACTTTTAAGCTGTTGTGCTTTAAGACAACAGAGACTAAACAAATACTTAAAAAAAAAATAACCGATAACAGAGTTATCAGAAGCGAAAGTTGCGGCAAGTTGCAGTCCTACATTTAACCATGATCTGGGTCACAACAGTACATATATGCATATGCATATGCATGCAATTATTTCTGAAATTCAATAAAAACTGTACATTTTAAATATTTAAAGAATGAACCTAAAACCCAACAAATTGTTTCTTGTGTCTTCTAAAAAAAAAAATCACAATATTTCACAGTTAAACTGTCATAATAACAAAGTTTATAACGCATGGGGTTTATGTAGCTGACACACAGCTACACTGTGAACAGTGAGACTAGATTACATGAGGTGCACTTCATTCAGCATGACGACTAACAATGTGATTCATGTGGGACTGTAAACAGATTTAACAAAGTGTAATGAGATTTGTAGTATCACCAAAGCCTGTGATAAATACAAATTTACATTGTGCTGATTATACAGGTAAATGGGCAATAAAGTTGAGATTAAGGTCAAGATAACGCTAAGATTTGTAAGTGTCAATATGGACAGCAAGATAAGGAAAATGAATGCAAAATGATATATAATACATTCACACTGGTGTTCCTGCAATACAATTAATTAATCACCTGACAGAAGATTATTCAACTACTAATTGATCAATCTTTTGGATCATCTGTCGAGCAAAAACGCCAAACATTTGCTGGTTCCAGCTTCTCATATGAAAGGACTATATGCTTTCTTGTTCCTCTTCTGTTTTATGTCATTGTTATTTTAACCAAAGACACAGCAAGCTTTAATAAGATGAAACCCTTGGTTTTGGGAATTTTAATGAAGCAAACAAACCATACATTCATCTATAATAAAAAGGCTTATCAGATGGATCCCTAAAATTACAAAAGTTTTTAAAACCACAAGACAAAAACTCTTTAATTAACTTGCCAGGTAGTCCAGGCTGACCGACCAACAAGGTAAAAAAAAAAAAAAGAGGCAAGAGCCCCAGGGCTCCATGCTCCCGGACAGGCACCAGGCTCACTGTGTGTTAACTGGTTTGTGGTAATTTGTTTGGGAATGTGCTCGGCTAAAGCACAATATCAGCTGACATAATAAGGACCTTCATATTCAAGCCTCGTCTTGTTGAGGTATCCTCTGCCAAAATCTAGTTATACCTTCACTATTTCCATTGCCACTGTGCATTTGCGATGCATCTTCCTTCATAAATCTTTGTAAATCAAAAATGACCACAAAAGCAAACCTGGGTCCAGGTACCTTTCTAGCACAGGAGCATTGTACACAGTGAACAAGCAGGTTATTCCAGCAATGTTAGTAGGGACGATATTAAAACAACACCAAAATAACTGAAGTTACACCCATCTGACACCTAAATCTTGCTTAAAAAAAAAATGGCACCGCCTGGTGACAACAAATGTTTGATTTCATTTTGTGTTTATGTCCTTGTGTTAATGGTTATCACTTAGTTTAACTTGATGGCTGCTGCCTAATTTACTACCAGGTCACTATGACACAGGTGCTACAACAAAGGTGCAAATGTTCACTTGTAACACACCAGAGTACAAGTCTGTGTATTAGATTATGATGCTGGAAATAATAATAATAATAATAATAAAATATGTGCAGTGTGCTATGCTGCCCTGCCGTAATGAGATCATGTGCATTAACAGATAGCAGCACAATCATTTTGGAGGTGTGAGCTAGCATATTCGTTATTATTTAAATAATGTTGAAGCGATAAATGAACATACAAGGACGTGTAACTTAGCCCAACAGCATCTAGCACGAATATGAGGTGGGCCAACTAGCCAGTGTTAGCCGGACCAGTCATTTTTATCGATCACGTCTGGCGGTAAACTTACTGGAACTACTGAAATGTGCATAGTGTTGCGGCCAGGCTGTCGAGACGAGGCGAGGAATGATTTCCTGGGTCTCGGCAGAGCAGCCCTCGGGTCCTGTTTGGCGGTGTCTGTCGGCGTCTCTCTTTCCCCGGGCTAACCATTCAGCCCAAGCGTGGCTTGGACCACAGTCGCGTTAACGTTATTCGGGCTTGCGGGTCTCCCAAGCCCAGCGGAGGGCGGCAGACAGACAGACGGACCGGTCTAACGGCTACGGCTCGCGTCTGCAGATGCTGGAAACACCGGACATCTCACTCCTCGTCGGAGCAGGTTATTTCTCACCCACGGCGCGTATTTGTGAAAGTTATATCGTTAAACGCGCGGTGGTTACATTCATACTGTGGCGGTCGGTGCGGTGTGAGTTTGCTGACCTAATTCTCTGATATTTTTAACGGCAGATTTTTTAATGATCAAACGGCGTCATCATTCAATGTGATACGTACTGACGTCATTCCTCGGCGACTCTCGGTGCTCTAAAAATGTTGGAAACTTTGGCCGAAAAGAAAAAAGGAAAAAAAAAAAGTGCAATGTGTCATCGCTGTAATGCAGTCTTTATGAGGTGGGCTCAGCTATGCAACCATCCCAGATAAACAGAATATTAAGCACCGTTTAAAGAGAGCCGTAATCACTCTCGCCTCAACCCTCGGCTGTCTGCCAAAATGTCCTTACATGACCCGTCGGGGCAGTCGGAGAAGGGACTTGAGGACAACACTGACACTGCAAAGTTTTCTTTCAGTAGCGTTACACCTGATTCCGTCTCGAGTTGCTAATCTAATTTTCTGATGATTATTTCAACCATTTCCGCACTGTTTCGTTTCGTTTTTTTTAGTAACAGGTATCTCGCTTATGATAAGCTGCTGAGCAAACGCCTCATTATTTATTAACAGAGTAGTATTTGTTTGCATTATCCCGCTACCACTGGTTAAAAACGACTACCGCTGGGGAACAAATACCAAGGAACTGTTAGTATGGTGGAAGTTAAGACTGAGATACGTGTTACATACAGAAGCTAAAGGTCAGTAATGGAAGGAGTGTATAATGAGAAGAAAACTGGGATTTAAACAAACACAAAACAAAAACAATGATGCAGCTGACGCCGAGATAAACTATGCTACCACTTTGTGTGAAACTTATTTGACAAGTAAAATTGGTGGAGTGACCCTTTAATAAGGCTCTAATTATGGCAGCTTTTAAAGACACGAGTACAAGTTTTTTTTTTTTTTTTGCACTTTCAGTTTGGCACACTCAATTTCAGTTATTAGTACTTATCACTCAACCACATGTCCTGAAAAACTGGAATACAAAGCAAACAGGATATTTTCTAATCCAAGTGTCACCTACAGGCTGTGGGAGACTGGGTTTCTTAAAAGTTATGGCAAAGCTATGTCATGATTCTTCACAAGTTGTGGCAACATTAGTTTGAATCTTGAGCGCACAATAAGTCACATAACAGCATTTAGAGGAAAACCATTTAATTAAATATAAACAAAAGAGGTTACAAAGTTTTAGCTAATGCACAAATAGAGGTGCCTGTAGATTTCTATGAAAATAGAACCAATGTTTGTGTATTTACACAGCTGAGATGATGAGCAAATAATTATTAAAAATGGTCACATTGTTCCTGTAGAAAAGTCAGCAGAAGTCTTCAATCTCCTGCTCCAACTCCTAATTGAAAAAAAAAGAAAGACCAGAAAAGCACAATTATTAGTAACATAAAAATAAAGCAAAAACAAATGTCTACTGTATGTTAATAACATGAAATATACATTTAATTAATTCTAAATAAGACTGGCAGTATTCAATGTTAAGGCCACATGTAATTATCATTATGCTACACTTCTCTTAGACAACAATGCTACAATAAAATACGTGAAAACTGGAATACATCAGTTTTTCTTCACTGCAGACATTTTAACATGTCATAGCGGTTCAGGAATATAAGTTATGGGTTTACACCTGTGCATTTCTTCCTGTGACAAGTTAGAATATCTACAGTGAAAGAAAATGTTACATCTGCTCATCAGTACAGCCCAGTACTAACCTGTATTAATGCTGTTTTGTTGAAGTCTCGTCTGTGTCTATAAATGCTCTGGCAGAGCAGTGCATAGAGTTTCTCCAGCTTGTAGACCTCATAACCATCGGTCTTGGCCACTACTCTATCCAACAGCTCCTGAAGAAAAGCAACACAAAGACGAATGACACACAGAAGATGTTTAGCTGGCAAACTTAATATGTGATGAGATAAAAACCACAGTCCAGACAGAGAGGACTGACAAATAAAAATGAGCCCTGGCTTAATTCATCAGTTTTTATGAAAGAAGTTAAGATGCAGAAGACCAATTGGATGGGTCGCTATGACAACTCTGTGGAGAATAAGCCAGTGGGTGCAGACACCCACAGTATCCCACACCTTTAATTTGTCTCTGTCCACCACCAGAGGAGGAATTTCCCGGTCCAGGATCTGCAGAGCTTTGTCGACATCAATCATCTGCTGCTGCAGCACAGCGTTCTTTAGAGCCCGAGTCATTCGCCTCACACTCCGCTCTGAGACACAAAACACATGTACACAAGGTGTTTAGACCACTATAACAGAGGACATAGTCTGCTCACAGTCACTCTGAGGCCCTGAAAACATAAAGAAGCACTAGGATTGCACCATGCTGTCTCTAGAAACATTACATTACATTTTATTTAGCAAGGGATTTAGTGGAATAAAGGTCGACATTTCTCTTGATATTTTTTTCTTGATATTTTCACAGTCAGAGGAAAAACTGTGACTGTGAGACAGTACTCATATCCAACCTGTGTTCATGTCCTCCTCTCCTCTGACAGCTGCAGAGGCATCTGTGGTTGAGGTTTCAGTTGCTTCCACCTCCATTGGCTCCGCATGGCTGTTCACCTCTGCCTCCTCTGCTGTGGCTACCTTCTTGTTCCTGTCATCTGCCTGCCTCACGGTTTGACATTTCTCAATCTCAGTTTCTGTCAGCTTTTGGTCGTTAGTTTCACCACTTTCCGCTGAACTGGATTGTCCCTGGGTATCTCCCTTTGTCTCAGTGCGCCTGTCCTTGTTAGTGTTTGCTGAAATGGTTTCACTGTTCTCATCTCCTCCCTCTGGCATCGCTTTGTTGTTTTCTTCTGGTTCATCTGTAACCGCCTTGTCCACCTTTTCTTTTCCATTCTGTGTGTGGTTGTCATTTTCTGTTTTTTCGCTTTCATACATGTTAACCTCGTCTTCAGCAGCCCGACTCGCCTCCTCTTTTCCCTTCTCCTCCTGGCTGTTTAGTTCCGTCGCAGTGGGCCCTGAACTACCTTCCTGAGCTTCTGCAGGCCCTGATTCTACATCAACCACCATCTGGTCCTCCTCTCCTCCAGTCCCCTCATCACGCTCTGTTCCTGCTTCCTTCTCAGCCTCCTCCTCATCGTCTCCATCTTCCTCATCCTCATCGGAGCCTAACTGTGTGCCATCTCTGGACACGTGAGGAGAGGAAGAAGACTTCTTCTTTGCATATAAGCCAGTGGCCCATCGACTCTTCCGCCTTTTCTTCCTTTGGGCTGGAGGAACAAAAGGAGATACAGATTTGTTTGTGGTAGTTCTTTTACGTAAATCATTTGTTTTGTGTTATCTGCAGTAGTTTTCACCTGTGTTTTTAGGTGTTATAACAGCAGAGACACTTGTATTGGGAGTAATGGAAACTGTGGCTCCACCTGGATCTCTTTGTGGGGTCATGTCAGTGATCTTGGCCTCAGCAGGAGGTCTGGGCTGTTTGGGAATGACGTGGTAAAAGGAAGGAGCAAACCAGGCAGTGGAGCAACCTGAGGTGGTTAAAAACAGAAAGCACAGTGCATTTTTTTCATCTTTCCTCCTTTGTGAAACAGTTTTTTGTCAAACCAAACAAACTCTATACATTCTGAAACTGAAGGTCTGGTTTAAGTGGATGCAACTGTGCAGTTCTGGTTTAAATAACAACTAAATTATACTTAAATGGAAAATACTGAAAGAGGTACAAATGTACATGATGGAATTAAATATGGTAGCACGAAAGTATAAACAAAGTGAGAGACACTTTATAAGAGGTTTTCAAAATTACTACAGTAATCTACACTGGTTTATATTTTAAAACTGAGCACACACAGAATGTCAGTGTTATAAAAAGTTATCCCTGAGGCTAGGACAAAGTTAATCATGAGATGTTTGCCTTCTACTACAACAGACACACGCGCACACACAGTACTGACCTCTTGTGCTGCGTGATACTTTGATCTCCTCACAAATTTTCTCAAAATCTTCATCCAGTTCATCTCTAATGATGGCATGGACAGTGTCCTTCAGTGCACATGCTCTGTGGCGTATCTGACGGTCTAGAGGAAACACACACACACACACACACACACACACACAGACACACACACATGCCCCCAAAGGCAAATTTACTGACTTTATTTGAGTTCAGCATTTCTTTCATCATCCAAGATTAAACACAGTTATAACAAAAATTAATTGGAACAGTCACATAATCTAATCATTTGATGTAAGTATTAGGACTCTATATCTCTGTACTGTGTGTACCTGAGGGGTCCCTGTCCGGGTTGTATTCGAGGGCATTCTGCCAGATGAGATCCACATCTTGGAGGAACTCTTTCACTGTCACATACTGATGCAGATCTATGTTAGTGAGAACCTTTGACAGGTCCATAGGCTTCTTAATCACCTCAGCATAATCTGGAACCTTAAAACAGAAAGAGACTGCTGTGAGTACGACCACAGGGGGAAAGGAATCTAATTTAACACTAGATTTCAGTGTATGTCATCTACTGATATGAGCCACAGAGTCAGTGACACCATTGATTTTACATTTCAAAGTCACTGTGTAGGATTTGAAAATGTCTGACTTTGGCGCCTCCCAGTGCTACTGTCAAAAAAACAAGATACTGTAACAGACAGCAGTGCAAACCACTGACGACGACAGTCAGCTACACTCAGTTTAGATCTTAGAAACAGACATTAAAAGAAGGTAGACAACCACAGAATCAAACAAAGGAATCAAAACAACACTAAATAAAAACCTCCATCAGTCAAGCATGGAGACAGTACCAAGCTTGACTGATGGTTTTTATGTAGTGTTGTTTTGATTCCTTTGTTTTATTCTGGGTGGGGCACATTGTTGTACTGATGGAGACAGTACAAGAAGACAGACACCACAACTTGGACATTAGTAAGTGAGCTTCAAATAAGGCACTGTTAGAGAACAGGTTAGGAGAAAAGACGCACCTCATCTAAATCCACAGGCTTTGTAAAAGCCTTGAAGCGTTTATCCTGGGACAGTCGGTTGGTGACATCACGCAGGAAGAGGCGGAGCTCCCTGAGGGTGTCTTCCTCCTGGTCCTCCAATTTTTGGGTCTCCTGTTCTGACAGCTGACGTGGAGGAGGTGGAGGGGCTACAGGGAGCACCTCCAATGCATGAAGCACTGAGGAAAGAACAGGGTTAACATATGAAAAGGCACTCAAACCTCTCTCTCTCTCTCACACACACACACACACACACACACTTCATACAGCCTACATATCTGTCAAATGCTGTAGTTTTGATTTATAGCCAAAGCTGAGGTCATCTACAGGCAGCACAAAGCTAACAGATTTGCAGTTTGTTTCCAAACTCATCTATTTCTCACCAGCTTTCTTTTTTGAGGCAGGAGCCCTGGCAGCCTGGTTAAGGATCAAGTCCTCAAAGAAGTTTCTTCTTTCTCTGTTGGTGGGGACCTGGACGTGGAAAACCTCACCGTACTCCACCCGAAACAACTCCTGAACCTGAGGCGAGACAAGTGAGAGATGAGGGAAGACATTCTTGTAGAGGAGTGTATATCTACGTATTAGAAAATCCTTTTACGTTTGAAAAAAATCAGATGCATTGACTTATTTTCACTCCACAACTTGTCGACACTTTATTGCTCTTCTTACGATACCTCAGTACTGAGTTGGTCATATCGCAGGTTGCAGGTGGCCAGCAGCAGTATAGGAGAGAAGGCTGGGATCGAGCTAAGCAGGCTCAGGAAGGTCGCTCTTAAGGCAGGACCCACAGTTTCCCACCACTGTCCGATATGAGGGATGTACAGGATACTGGGAGAGGTCCGCTTGGCTTCAACAAAAATCTGCAGAACATATGACATAGAAGCACTAATATATGGTATGAATATTTACAAAAACTGGAAGTAAATCTACAGACAGACATACAGAACAAAAGATGGGAATCAATATGATGGGATGATAAAGGCTAAATGAATAAATCAACAGTATGACAGAGAGACAGACATTAAAGAGTGGGCAGGAAATTGAGAAATGACATTAAACTAATACCGAAACAGTTAACAATTAGTTTGACCAATCATTTTGAAAGTGAATGATGGTTTAGTCATTTTAAATATTAAAAAAAAAAAAAGAAAAGAAACAAACAAACAACCCCCCCCCCAAACATTTCAAGGTTAAAACCTCAAAAGTCAAAAGTAAGGATTTCTCATTTCACAAATAAATAATTTTAAGACATCAAGACACATTTGTCTGTAGTACATATTTATCCCCACTGCCCATGATGTAAGGAGGTGGGGCCCATGAACTACAGTCTCTGTAGCAGCCATTTTGGCCAGTCAGTTCCACTGTAAAGAACACACTGAATTTGACAAGGCTGCAGGAATAAAGAGTAATTCTAGTCTGTGTGTCTAAATGTAAACAACCCAACCAAAAGACATCCCATGAATTTTCATTTGTTACTACATATGTACATTAATATCTAGTTTACCTGAGCGCATGTCTCTTCTGGTGCAGTTGCACTGGCTCCAAACAGCACGGCCATGTCCAGGGTGTACACGGTGAATTTCTCCAGAGCATGGAGGACAGCAGGAGCCAGGTGGGAGCTCTGACCTGAACCTGGTCTGCCCTCCAATAGCAGCCTGGGACGGTAAGATGTCGGCTGGCTCAGCACAGTCCTACACAAGGAGAGATGACTGAAGATTGAGATGGGTGAAGCAATGGAAATTCCTTTTCCACATACTTTTTCAAGGGCTTTTTTGATAATAAAGTAAAAAATAACACCTGCAACAAACACACATTAAAATGATCTTTTCTTCAAATGTTATTGCAATGTACAATGTACTTGTACTGGGTACTTAACAACCCCCCACTTGGCAGATAGCACAGCTTGTAGTCCAGCTAAGAGTCTTTTTCTCAATTTATGACTTTTCACCCACTCTTCTTTGCAGATCACTTCAAATTCAGAGATATTTTTAGCCTGTCTTGCATGCACAGCATGTCTAAGATCCACCAACAGATTTTCATTGATGTTCAGGTCAGGGGACTGTGAGGGCTGTTCCAAAATCTTCAGCTTGTGTTTGAAGTTGTTCATGGTGGATTTTGACTGACTGCAGGACATTTAAATCCAGAATGTGTTGATATACAGTGGACTTCATTCTTTTTTTCTTTCTCTCTGCATTTTACCCACACCAAGCGAATGAAACACACACACAAGCATGCACATGCACTAGAGACGCTGGGGCAGA
>JBBMJY010000025.1:18046365-18063419 GCA_037833715.1 Toxotes lorentzi | reverse complement strand
AACCCACGACCCACCGATCTCAGGCCAGCCCAAGTCCAAAGCCGCACTCTTAACTTGTTGCGCCACGGCTGCCCCCAAATTCTTCCCTCTATCCATGCAATGTTTCCTGTGCTACATTTCTGCTACACAACCCCAAAGCAGAATATTTTCACCTTGTGTCAGCTAACCCTTTCTGAAGCTCCTGTGCAGCTGTATGGGGGGTATTGCTTTGCCTTTCTGCCTGTGAAGTTTTATCTGAATGTTTTCTTGGTCTTCCAGATCATGTCCTGCCTTCCACAGTCCCCCTTAACTTTAAATGTGATTAACTCTGGAACAGTTGTCAGCTGACAACTCCAACTGACAATTCTTGACCTGCCGTCCAAGTCCTAATGAGTTAATAAAGTTCAGAGTGGTAAGATGTCCAAACTTTAGCACATGCCACAATTACTGTTTACTTTTTTCCCTAGTTTTTAAGTTCATGAAATAAAAAGTAACAGTGCATTAACATTTGATGTGTTTGCCTGTTTTATTTACTTCTTTTCACTTCAGACATGAACAAAATGAGCCATTTAATCAGAGGTGTCCAAACCTTTGCATACAACTATACATCAACAGTGTTTTTCCTACATACAGAACTATGACTAAGATTTTCTTGAGAAATTATGTGAAATAATGCGTATGAACAAACAGCCATTATCTAAAACAATGCTAGATAAATAAACCTGAGTAACTTCCTTCCTGAATAATGTTTAACCTACCAGTTGAGGTTGAGGAGTCCCTTAGCAGCAGGTGGTCTGAGTTGAGAGTGAGGGGTCTGTCCGTTGAAGCAGACCTCTGGGTCCTCATCCTCACTGAACATCAGGTCATCCTCAGGCACACCACAGGCCACATCTGGAAATTAACACACAAGCACAAACACATACTACAGCAGTTGTTCCTAACAGCTGGCTGATGCCCCCAAAGAGGCTGGAGAATTAAAAGCCAATCTAGGTGTTTTCTATTCTGCACTTATAGACACGAGAAAATTACTTTGTTAAATTAAATGAAAGAATGCAGGTCCATGAACAGAACAGATGAGGACCAAAATAAATGAATGCAAAACAGAGCAAGAGAAGAAGATGAAGCAGAACTGTACCTTGATCTCTCTTCCTCTTTAAGCCCCACTCAGCATGTGGGAACACTCTGCTGACTGTGTGGAGGATGTTCTGCAGGGCGGCGCTCAGCAGAGGACGAATGGCAGGAATCAGGGCCTTGGCTGGTGACACTACCGCTCTAAAAACCACAATTGACATCATATTTACTTACAGCCATCTGCCAGAGCCAGGCTTAGGGGCTGACAGATGTAATATAATGTTTACACTCTAAAAACGGAGACAGCACTAAACTAAGCTACCTCTGGGCAGCTGGCACCATCTTGGACATGGCGGACATAAAGTCTTTGTTTGTGATGGCGATGGAGTTGACATCAAGTATGAGTTTCTGTGACGAGGAGTAGATTTGTGGGTAGCGGCGCCGCAGTGCACACAGGGCAGCCTCTGAACACACTGCCTTGATGTCTGCTCCACAATAACCTGCCAAGTAAAGACAAACAGCTTGTTGTTAATGCCCATCAAGACTATAAGCAAAGTTTAATATGACGCTGATGGTACAAAACGTTTCCTGTGGACATTCATGGATGGAGCTGAAGGATTTTGGCTCTGAGACACAGACTTTGTCCTGGGCTCATTCCAGGATCATTTCGTGTACATTAACTTAAAAGAATAAACATGTCTTTGTTCTTATACCAAGTTGGAGAAGTTTAGCAAGATTTTTTTTTCAGCTCTTGGGAACCATTATGGAAACATACCAACACATCTATCTGCCAGTTCCTCCAGAAAAGAGTCAGAGGGTGGAGGTGTCCACTGCCTGGTGTGGATCTTCAGAATGTCCTTTCTAGCCTGAAAATGAAATCACAGCATTTCAAATTCAGACCTAATACTCTGCAAGCTAAAACCCCTCTACTCCAATCCTTTGAGAGTGTGCTTAGAGTTACCTCTCTAAACTACAACTACTGTTTGCTACTTTAAAATATGTAGTAGTATAAACATCCACTAGCATTCTGACATAACCAATATGATCGCACATTTAATATGAGTCTTTGAACTAAGACAAATCTAAGAATCAGAACTTGCTGGATAATGGATTCTATTAACTTTTATTATCTCTGCCAAGAATTAAAGGACATGTAGAGTTCCTCACCTCTCTGTCAGGCAGGCCGAAGAGGAACTCTCTGTCAAAGCGTCCTGGTCTTCTCAGAGCTGGGTCAATGGAGTCCAGTCTGTTTGTGGCTCCTATCACAACAACCTCTCCTCTACCATCTAATCCATCCATAAGAGCCAGGAGGGTCGACACAATGGAACTATAGAGAAAGAGAAAGACTAAGATTACCAACTGACTCGGGTCAGTTCAATATGTTGGATTGTAGTGAATACTATATCAAAGTTGCAGGTTTAGTCCTTGCGGCAGCAACTGTCTTTTTCAAGAACAGTATCATAACATCTCTGAAAAAGATAGTGAAACCCGACAGTCTCAAGCTGCCGTAGGGTTGTATGGCTTCTTTATTTTCAATTCTTTGTCAGATGTGTTTATTTAGCCACCACTGCATCCTTGTAGTTTTAAACCCTAGGTGGTGCACAACATTTATTCATCACACATGAACAGTCTGTAAAAGAGCACAGCTGACCTGTGGATCTGGTCCTGACGGCTGGACCTGACTGGAGCCAAACCATCGATCTCGTCGAAGAAAATGATGGATGGACGCATTTGGTATGCCTAGAAACAATTCAGTAGGGATTCAATCAGCCAGTTTTCATTATCATCAGATCTGATTCTTTGAATGTATAGGCATTAACTTTGTGTATTCTGACCTACAAGTTAATGTTTCAAAATATAGTGAGTTGGCTTTTACAATAAATATTTCCTGATATTCTTTATTGATGAATTTATCTTTTGCTAACAACGGGACACAAAAGCATTCCTTGTACCTTGAAGGGGGAGTTTAGTTTACCTGGTCAAACAACAGGCGTAGCTGTCTCTCAGACTCTCCCACCCACTTACTGAGGCAGTCGGCTCCTTTTCTCATGAAGAACGACACCTTTCTTTCCTCCTGACTGCACTCGTTGGCCAGCGCTCTGGCAACAAGGGTTTTCCCTGTGCCCGGGGGACCATAAAATAGACAGCCCCTACGGAAGAAGGACAACATGACCTTATTTCTGTCTTTTCGAACTAACAAATTTTTGGTCACACACCTCTGTGAGTTGTGTGCACTGCACCAACTGAGTGGGAACCAGAGGCTTCTCCGTTTGCAGCCGCCAACCTAATGTCTACTAATAGTCTGCATGTGAAGCGTTTAGGGAACAACTGGTAAGTTGTAGCTACAGAAAACAAGTCACACTCTCCCCCTCTAAACTGCACTAGTCTCTGCATGCACATCGGTCGCACGCTGTGCCACCCACCACCACAAGTCAATTCTCAACCTGTGGCTAACAATGCAAGCCAGCATGGCACTTTCGCTTGTTCAATCGTGCACTGTTTACCTTGGTGGCTGTATCTTGAACCTTTCAAAGACTTCTGGGTAGAGGAGAGGGAAGACCACCATCTCCTTCAGCGCTGAGATGTGTCCACTCAAACCTCCAATGCTTTCAAAGCGCACCTGGATCACAAACAATGTTATGTTAAAATCACTTTCTCATATTCTCCTTGGTAAAACACCTCAAAAAGTAGAGTAATATATTTGGATCAGTACAGAAATGTGTACAGTCATGTTTTTCACCGTCCCTGTTTAACCACATTGCTTTGACCACATCTTCTTCGCCTCTGTCTTTGTGTCCATCCATCCAGCTTACCGTCTTGTCTATGTGCATGGGGTCCACATCAGCGAGGCTGGCTCCAATCTTCATCCTGTCCTTGTGGATTCCCAGCAGGTCTTCCTTCACAAGGTTCATTGGTAGACATCTGCATGAAAAACACACAAAACATAAATATTACTTTTCAACAGATTCATTGGCCCCACTCTATCTGTAAATATTACTACAGGAAGTCAGAATTACATTTCAGGGTGATGGGCTGTGACAACAGATTAATCAAGAACATTTTTCCTTACAAGATTTCTCTTTAAGACAAATTTGTAAGCTTTTATCCCCTTTGCTCTGCAGGAATTTAAATATAAATTAATGAGCTAGAGACAGTTGACTTGATTTTTTTTTACCTTTGTGCTCCACCCAAGTGCTGAAGAAAATTGCTGGTGTTTACCTGTACCTGTGCTGTGTGATGGCTGCTGCTGCTGCTCTCACCTGTTGACTGACCGGCTCCTGTTCTTACTCCTCCGTCTCTGGAACTTCTCATCGTCCGAAGACGTGGAAGTGGAGTCGCTACTGTGGATTGCATGTCTCCGTCTGCACAGGAAAAGGATGCAAAAACAGTTCATTTTAAACAAAGAGATCGTGCAACAAAAAGGTATGTCACTTTCTGCAACAACACATGAATCAATGCTATTAAGTCGCAACATTCTGCATTGAAAACTAACCTGAACCTTGAACACACAAATTCTATAACACAATAACAAACATAAACAACACCATTACCCCTACCTAATAAAGTATTCACATACACACAAGAAACACAATATAACGTTGGTAATGCATAAATTTAGAAAAGAAAAAAATAAGACGGGAGTATTTGATTATGGATCATGTGCAACAACAACACAAGGTGACTCATGTCAGTGAGTTCAAATGACACCATCACCATGCATGACACCTAACACACATCCAGAACAACACACAAGGAGAGCATGACTTACACAATTCACTTTAAAAGTACACAACATTCGAAATGATTTTTAAAGGTGAGGGAAGCTTGTGATAAGGGACATAAAAATACACTGGCTGATACAAACTCAACTTTCAAACAATGGATCTTCCTTTGTTTAAATGATGCTAAAATTAAGACAAAGTCTGGATGAAATTTGGTTCACCATCTCAATACTTCAACCATATTGCCACCCAAATGTGCCACACCTTCTGACAACCACAGTGGTAACAGAGACAGACAGCATCCCAAAGACAAACTAACAATAAACACTGACAAAAACAAGTAGTGAGGGACTTACCTCTCAGAACTACTCCTGATGGTGGGAGGAATCAGAAAAAAGAGGAAAAAGAGGAACTTTGGAATGGATTTTACATGATCATAGCACCCGCAACTGTGGGTGTAACTTCTTTTTGTGCAGCTGTGTGTATGATTGTATGAGCTATGAGTAAATCACACAATGTAAGAGCAGTCACACTGTGAAGAAGAGACTTATTAAAAAGGTTCTATCTTAAAGAACAAGCTTTGAAAAACCTGTGTGAGAAAAGTGAAAACGTATCTTTTCCAGCCTTATTACTAAAGTTTATCCTGATTGCAGCACTAACAACCTAACATTTGTTTTATATACAAATTTAAGAAAGATAATGGGTGTTATCCCGTTCTGGCTACTGTGTGAGTCAGACCACTTTTGCTGACTTGCAGCAGTAAGTTGGAGGATTATTTCACATGGTATTCATCCAACCATCAAGTGTGACTGAGCTGTCATACTAACCGGCTCGTTCTTCTCCTGTTGTAGGGGCTCCTGGGGGCTGTGGAGCTGAATCTGAACCTGCGTCTGGTAGGAGACGAGTGGTCCTTGAAGTACATGCTGCGCTTTCTGGGCTCTCTGGGTTCTAACAAAACATTCACAAACCTCATCAAACTGTGTGAAAAATAAGTTGAAGACAAAGCAACGCCAGCAGAAATTCTGATTAAGTGGCCTTAAAGGATAATTTGGGGATTTTCTAAAGTGTCTTTTGATATTTACAACGCAAATATCTAATGTTTTTAATGCCATCTGATTCTTGTTGGTAATGCCAGTACAAGTTTGTATGTATTATCAGATTTCAAGTAATAGAACTGTATAAAAAAGGACTTAAAGATTTAAAGGTCTAAAATTAGACTGAAATTTAAATATCTATCTCAATTTTAAATAACTGTTTAAGGCCATCAGCAGTCTCTCTGACAGGTGATGGCCTTTGAAAGATTTTGAAGGGATGAGCAAGAGCTTCAAGCCTTTCACACAGTGGCACGTCTACCATTTAAACAATATCAATTAAGTGATCAGTGGTTTTGAACAGTAGCAGTACCATCCTGTGGGGCCTGGTAGCGAACCACGGTCTTCCGCTGTCTGAAGTCATAGCGCCTCTGGTTTTCTTCTTCCTCATCTTCGCCCTCCTCATCGTCATCATCTTCTTCCTCCTCATCGTCATCTTCTCTGTCTTCCTCCTCCTCTTCATCGTGATCATCCTCATCGCCTCCTGTAAATTAGAAATAAATAAATAAACTGCTGCTGCCGTCTAAATTATTTACACAGAAAATTTAAGGTATCTTGTGTTTTTTTTTTTTTATTAATATTTTCATATTGAGGTTTTTGCAGTTTTAAAATAAAAAATATACAGAAAAGGTCTCTACCCTTGCTTTGGTCTATAACAGTTAAAAAACAAAAGCAAATTTCCATCTAGCATTGATGTGGGTATCAGAATTTTAAAACTGTTCATCATGTAGTTGACTACTTAATAAAGTGCCTGTCTAAAATAATATAGACACTGCAGCCACCTGTTGTACTCAGGTACAGAGGCACTGAAGAGCTGGTGCAATGATCATAATTGTCACTGCATGAAATCAACTTTGCAAATTTACAAAATATTGACCAAATTATCAGGCTGATTATAGTTTTTAAACAGTATCTAAATTTGGCTTTTGATTACATTATAAGGAGATAACACGTAGAACTGCTACCAAGCTATGTACTTTATGTGGTTACTACACCTAATCCATCTCACCTTGATTCTCCTCCTCAGTGTCTTTACTCTCCACATTCGTCCTTAGAGACCTTCGCATCTGGCCCCTGGTGTAAACACCGAACTGTCCAAAGGGAACAGGTCAAAAGCTTATTAATTCACTGCTTTCATTTCTTTTCAGCTTGAAAATGGAAAAGCAATGTTTCCTGATTAGGTTTTCACCTCTTCTTTAGTGTCTCTATCCCTGCTCCTCAGTCTCCGCCTCATCTTCTGCATGTCGTCCATCTTCTGGAGGACAGCTTCTGCAGTGCTGAGGTTAAATCAGAGAAAGAACTTAGTATATTATATCAAAGTTCATCATGAAGTTAACAAGTCACTACCTTTAAACTTAGCCTCATGGTTTGCGTATATATCTTTACCACTTGCTGTAGCTTTATTTTCTACAGAAACAGTTGGATAGGCAGGACCCAAAAGAAACTGGAGTAAATGTTGCTGAACTCACTTGGTGATGAGCCGATCGTAGAGCACTGACTGGTTGCGTGAATTCAGTTTGTATCTGGTAATTCGGGAGCTACGTCGCACTGAGCGATCCTCCTCCTCCTCCTCTTCCTCCTCCACTTCTCGGCTCCGTAGGTTAAAGCGGCTCCTCTTGGGAGTGGATGACCCCTCCACTTCATCTGGAACATCTGGGGGCACCATTTGTTAGCCTGTTAGCAGTGTAGACTCTCAAAAATGAATGTCCTGTGCTATGTATTCTAAGTGCTTAACGGAAAACTGAACACTGTAGCGACCTGTACCTGCGTGCTGCTTGCCACTGGATGCTTTTCCTTCTCTCTGCAGCCTGGAAGATTTCCTGAAGATAGAAATATGAAATTAAAAATGAATTCCTTGTGTCACTAGTAACACTAGTAATTAATTAGTAATTAAATGGTAATTAAAGTGAGTGGCCCTGTATTACCTGGTGGAGCAGGCTCCAGCCCTGTCTTCATTCACAGGCGAGCTACTCTTTGGCTCCATGTCAGCAAAGGAGACCTCTTGTTTAACTCTCTGCCCTCTCTCTGCCCTGGTCCTTAGAGAGTGATGGAGACCACTTCCCTCATCTTGACTGATATCAGCATGTCCCTGGAACAGCCACATAACAAGTTAATCATTTACAGTATAAGTTGTGTCTGGTTTCGGGAATTGAAGTCAATCATAAGCTGGGATGAAAAATATTTACTTGATTAACTTATAGGTCTTTGCAAAACTGAAGTGTGCAGGATACACATCTAAAAATCAGTTGCCACAGTTGACTGTCTGAGGCAAACTGTGTGAGCTCATCACATTGTAACACTATCAGTAATCTCATTATTTTTTGTTCATTTGCTGAAGCTTTAGTATACTGAATTTGACATTCTATTTTACAATTTGTAAATGTTCAGAAAACACACACACACACACACACACAGCCTGCTGCTGACTACTGTCCCAGCAGGCACTTTGAAGAAACTCTTCCTATGTGTAATGGATGCTTTATTTTTGTATTAGAACAAGCAACACTTTACTCTGAACCAGTTTACTCTCAGGATATTCTTGAGAACTGAACATCAGTGTCAAGCATGCATGCATAGACTAAACAACACGTTTCTAAAACTGGGGTCTATGTTAATCCTGCAGAAACCTGAGCAGTCTGTTTTACAAAATAGTGCCTCTGATTCTGATATGAAGTGACAGGGAAGTCTGACATAAAGTTTAATGAATGAATGAATTCATTAAAACAATGATAAATGAACATCTTGACTTCAAGGAGTGAGGATCATTATGACATTCAAATTTGCCGCAGAAGAGATGCAGATTTTGCAATCACAACTAGCCCTCAGACTAAATACGGTAACCCTCTCCGACTGGAGTGAGGGACGGAGATGGCGCTGGGCTAACGTTATTAGAGCTGCTGGCTAACAGCGCAGATATGGCATCGCGAGGTCACTTGTAATTCTGAATGCAAATTTTGTTTCACTGGTTCGCTTCATCTTTCCTGTTCATTCCACTATTTAAATATGAATTATATGAAAAGAGGCCATGTTCTGTTGACTAATTACTTAGGTAAACCAACAGGTCAGGTGGCAGGCGATATTTCTCCCAGGATGTAGAACCGAAGATATGACCCGCCCTACTCTGCCTCTGATTGGTTGACCCTAATATTCCTACCCCAGCCCTAACCAATCATTCATCCCCATGCCTCGAGCTCACCAACACAAACAATGAAGGCAACGAGTACTAGCCAATCAGAGGCGGGTAGGGCGGGTAATGCCTTCGCCATCCTGGGAAAAAAATTGGCTTACAGCGCACTACGGAATGATGTGTATCGCAGGTGATTTTTTTTTTTTTTAGAAGTGGATATACGCAATGCCAACTGAAAAATAAGTAGGTATATGCCGTATATCTGCACCACAAACTTCTGCTGGTCATTCAGATAATCTGTCAGTAACTATGTGACAAGCTGTTAAGGTAGCAGGCTAGCTTAGCACGCTAGCAAAACTAGCACAGCAAAGTTACTTCATAGATAATTTATCCACCTAACAAATGATGATCTGTCTATCTAACCAGCTATCTAGGTGAGTATTCTCACATTTGCCGTGTTGTTGTCGGGGCTGCTGAAGCTGTCATCAAGGGCCCTGGAAGACCGGGTCAATCGGGCGGACTTTCTCTGCGACGCGGGAAGCAACGACAGAAACTCCGAGCTTGTATCCAACTCCATCGACCTCCTCTTCGGAGTTGTTGCCGGCTCCGCTCCGACGCTGCTGCGTAGTATCACCATCTTGACTCCAAACCGACCCAGTGCCACGACGAATGACGGGTACTAGCCGCTATTCTGCTTTAAAATGTGTAACGCTTACGGTACTATCAACATAGCACAGATACTGTAGATATCGGCCAGCTGACACACACACACACACTCAGCCTCCTCACTAAACCCTTGATTTCTGGCGCCATAAACGTCATCGGAGGATATGAGGTAAGTAGCAAGGAGCTGCCGCCAGGAAAAATAGACCTCTTGGCAAAATTGTCAAACTGTAAAAGGAATTTTATTTTCATCGCATCGACGATGCAGCACATTGTCGTGATCACTGTCGTTGTAATTACCACATCAGTCGTAGTATTAGTTTATATGTAACATAAGTGGAGTGATAGGCATACAGTTTGAAAAGGTGTTCCGGTTGACGTTGGAGCGCTCTGTCATCCAAACTGCTCATACGCGGGCTCAATATGTACACAAACTTACTGGGACGCAGTAGTATACCGGCGGCCAATGTAGTTATAATGGAGGGCTACCCTAAACATAGTTAAACTGGGATTCAAGGACTATGCTGTCGTCGACGGTAGTAAGAGCACAGCATTATGTATGGTCTGCCGTTCAAAGATCAGGGACACATCCAGCTTCATCCGTCACTACAAAACACTGAAAGGATGGTGGGTGAATGTAGCTTTTAGCTAACTTACTGACTGATCAAATGTCATGCTAAAAAGCTAACGTTAAGTTTAACCTATGTCATGCTAAACACCTTACACAATTACTATCTCACGTGACAACTGGAGATGGTGTGAATCAACACTTCTTTAGTGTGGTAGTGCATAAGTTGCAGAATACCCTCAGGACAAATCTTCAGTGTGAATATGCATATAAATAAAGGAATACTTAGGCAAAATTATTATTATTATTATCACAAGGAACCTATAACATGATTCTGAATCTTATCAGTTACTTAAGAACTTTATTTACCTCAAGTGTCCCCTTTTATGTTTCTGTTTAATTGTTTAATTTTGTGTTTGTTTATCCTGGACTGTGTATGTGATGCTGTAGTGTGTATAGGAGGTGCAAAACTTAGACTCTGTCTCTGATGGGGATGTGAGTTCACCCCATGTTTCTTTAGTGTATGACAGCCTTCCTCTTTGAGACTGTTTGGTCTGTTGGCCTGTTTTCTACTTGCTTGTATATGAGAAAGTTAAATAAAGATAACAGAAAAAAGATTACTGTCCACAGGAACACACACAGCTTGTTAGAGCAGCATCACCCAGTCTAAATGTCTATAGCTGCTTTTATCTTGATAAAATCATCATAAGATGCAAATTCTCAAAGTATGTCCGTGGTAATAGCAAACGTATGAATAAGCACAATTGTGATCAAGAAGTGTTTGCAGTCATATTTATGTGATTGTAAGCAGTACAATAGTGTTTGTGATGTTTATGCACGTGTGGTATGTCTTGAATCCTTGTCTATATTTGGAAACTAGACTAACATGATTGGGTTTTATAAAAATAAAGAAATTATCACTTTTGCAATTATCCAATGTGACTGCATTATTTTACCTACTCTGTCTTAGATTATAAGCAGTCCACTCCTTTTTACCATTTTAAATACAACCCATAAAAGGCAGTTTTCCACTTGCCAAAAAGTGCATTATCTATCATGTGACTGTGGATAACAGTAGTTGTGAGAAAGTTTTGGGCTGTGAGTGTCCAAGTACAGAGGAAAACACAGATATAGAAAAGCCTCATGTACAACAGCGCATTTTACATGATTAATAACTAAATGGCTTTGAGCTGCCATTTCCAAACAAAAAACATAATTATTTAAAACACAGAGTCAAAATAAACTCATTATCTTTTATTTGAATGCAACAGATTACAGAGGAGAAAATACAAACTCTAGAATTGTTTCTAGCCTGAAAAAAAAAGTACATTGTGTAAAACTGCTATACAGCCAACCAGGTCCTGACTGTTAATTCTCAAAGCATTCCATTGTATCCTCCCTACTTGCTCTCTTTTGTTTTTTTTTTTCTCCATCCTAGTGTGTTTGAAGGGCACTGATGAAGTGAAGTCGGGAGATTGGAGGGACACGGTGTTAGCCTTGTTACAATTTAAACGTTTTGCTTTCTTGTGCCATCACAGGTCATTTGTCAGACTTAGTCATGGCGACTAGCAATCGAATCTTGAATAATGATATAATGCAACAGTACTTGATTTGTGAAGCGATAGCATCGCCATTGCAACAGTAATGACAGAGAAGAAAAGTGAAGGATTCAATGGAAGACTTGAGACTTCACTCATCTGAGCCCACATTCCTTTTCATATGCACAGTAGCCAGCTGTCACATTCCACATTAAAAGCCAGTTAAGTGCTGGCATGAGTCTGCCATCTCACGGCCACTGCTTGAGTTTGGTCAATGCTATTGAGTGACAGCGACATTAGCTGCACACACCCAAAAGCTGTGTCTTTAAGTACCCCCGCTCTCCCCACATATTTTCAGACCAGAAAACATGAATAACTGCTGTGGTTTACAAAAATGTGTGTCATTTGACCGTTGGCTACTGTGCTGCTGTGTCTGTCTTGAAATGTGGCCCGAGAGCACCGTCACCAGGCAGGGTGCGTTCATGCAATGGCAGCCAGGTAGTCTTTCACCTCTGCTGGGGTGAGTCTTTTGAAGCCGGCCTCATTGCAGATTCCCACCTCGATGTTCTCCTCTGTCATCTGACCCTCGAAACTCTCCTTTAACACAGAGACAGTGGAGTATAAATGACTGATAATAAGAAAGAGAAACAGTGTAACAGAAAAGACAGAATTCAGTGTCTTTTTATTATTTATAGTAAACAGTATACCTTCAATGTCAAGATGGCTGTGTGGATGGCATCTTCCAATTCCAGATCATTGTTATACCTGGAGAAGAAAAACAAAGTCTCCATCTACCAAACTGTGTAGTGTTTATCAAGCTCAGCCCATTTATGATAATACACAGTAGTAACATGATTTTCATTATTTAATTGTGAACTCATACCTTTTCTCAAGGAATGTTTTTCCATTAACATAGTTCTTTCCCATGGCTGTGGCTTTCCATGCAAAATATGCACCCTGCCAAACAAGAAGACAAAAAAGAAGTTATACCTCTGACATACAGAGTATTAGAACGACTGCAGGAAGACAGCGAATGTGTTGAGCACATTCCACACAGACAGGATATGTGTGCTATACTCTTAAGAAAGAGTATAACTAACAGATTGATGTCTTAGAAATATGAACATGAATATCTGCTGTCAAAGTTTAAAAAAAAAAAAAAGATTAAACTATTACAGAGCTTTGAGTTATAGAGAGCATAGTTACTGAGGACAAACATTCTTTTTCAACAAATGTGAAAATGAGCACATGAATAAAACATACGGAGGGGTCTGACTGGAACAGGTAGGGGTGGTCTTCATCCCATCCAGCGATCAGCAACGATACACCAAATGGACGCACACCGCTGGAGGAGAAAACAAGACAGAGTCCAGCTAAATATTCTGACTGAATACATTTTTACTTCTAAAATACAAAATAAGCATATACATATTCATATATTTTAGTTAATGCATACCCAGACTGTGTGTACTCCTGCATTACAGAGGCCACTCTCTGGACAAGCTGGCCTGTTGGAATTGGCTCCTGGTAAACCAGGAAGTACTGCTGTGCCAACTTCCGGGCTCGTCGCACTAAAACCCTGCGAGGAGGACACAACTCATTAAGCTTTCTGTATATGTCAGGTTAAGTAGTCACAAAAACTCTGTGTGATATCATAAGCCATGGATATGGTCCATTCTCCCAACTACAAAGCACCAAACTCATAAACATCATATGTTTGTGTGAGCACGAGGCACGGGGCTAGCTTTCTGCTGCGGATCCAAAGCAGTTGTCAGTGCCTAGCCTTTTATCAATCATTAGATCACCATGGGGCCCACAGCTGCAGTGCCAGGTCTCACTCACAATGAACAGTAGCCTTAACTGTCCCTCCTTTTTGAATACATTTATGTGAACCGTCTGTTAAGCTTAACTCACACACTCAACACTAAAATTTTTCCCCCAGAGAAAAATTGCACAAGAAAGACTTTACACTCTCAGCAGTACAAATTAGCCTCCATCAAGTTGTTAAATTACAAATGTTGTTTTTCAACAGATGATTTTAAAACCTCATATACTGCAGCACCAGAGATCAACTGTCTGGAAAGTAGAATATCAATCTAAAACCTTTATGATATGCTTTGCAAAAATGTTTCACAATGTCCAATATATACAGTTTGATGAGGGGTTAAAACAAGCCAAACAACCAATATACCAACGTTCAACAGACCTGATAAGGCTAGGAATACTGGATACTGTTTTAGCTGCTAGTGAACGATCCAAGCTCAGCGTATTTTCACATTTCTTCCCTCTATAGTGCATTTTGAAGCTGGTGGATATGACACAGAAACATACTTCTTATATGAGTTTAGAAATGAAGGCCAAGCTGTTGGACAGAGTCCTCACCTGTAGTCAGGCCCCATGCCACTGTAGACCATGCCTATGTGTTTAGTGATGGGCTCCACCTTATGGACACTCTGCTCGTCGTACAGAATGGACTTCTGCTTCTTCTCTGTAGCCAGAACAACTCCATTGGAAGCTGGAAATCAAGAATATCACAGTTAGTGAATTCACAAATCCTAACCAATGATAATTTATTCTAACTTGTTTCACTTATGTAATGTAATGCATAGCCTTTAAAGATG
The DNA here is from genome assembly GCA_037833715.1 of Toxotes lorentzi. Taxonomy (NCBI): domain Eukaryota; kingdom Metazoa; phylum Chordata; class Actinopteri; family Toxotidae; genus Toxotes; species Toxotes lorentzi. The sequence goes on along the minus strand of JBBMJY010000025.1, from coordinate 18,049,039 downwards.
CTAGGATGTCTGGATGGCCCCTTGGCTTGTCCAATAAATTACACTTCCTTTACTATTACAAATAAATACAGCGAGAGGCAAAATTATAGATGTTATTACTTTTTCACTCTAAATTAGATGTGCCAACACATTTTTGTGTTTTGTTTTTAATGTTTAAAAGTTCCTAATTGTAAACCACTGCTACATTTAACATAAGGTCACACTGCCCTCTGCACTTGCCGTTTTTCCTCAGTGAAGTGAGGGCAAATTACTGCAAAAGGAGTGAATATATCAGGAACTATTTACATCCAATTCATGTGTTTCTGAGTTAATTTATCCTAAAGTAATGAATGCAAGTGAATATTATACACCTTTCCAGTCAGACAGACAATCAGTTTATGCACCAATTAAATCATAACTCTTTTATCATCTTTTATCTCCAAGGTAATAATCTTGAAAGGCCTGTGACCCACTTTTGTTCCTAAACCCACTGGTTTCCAGAGGTCCATACCTTTGATGCCAACCGAGGGAGCTCCGGCTGCTACAGCAGCCAGGGCATATTCAATCTGGACCAGTTTCCCCGAAGGGCTGCAGGAAGAAACATAGGATGTTGAATTATTATGCTGTAACTGGAACCTGAAATCAACTTAATTAAATGCAGATAAAAGAACAACTCTGAGCGTTTACAATTTGCAAAGGCGAAACTGAAAGTAAAAGCTAAAAGAACTGACTCATTTGAGCTAACTTTGAGCTAGCTAAGCTAAAACCAGCCTTTAGCATGTAAAAACCGACCTGATTCACTCTGTTCGCATACTGGCTCAAAATCCAACAATTTAGAGAGCTTTTATTACCGGTGTGAGAAGGGTATGGATACTTTACCGTTTCATTTAAAAACCCGTAAACCGCCATGCTAACAGTTAACGTTAGCCGATTCATTGCACTACCTGGCAATGACAGTGCATCAACTACAGCGGCTGCCAAAGTCTTCTTTTCAAATTAAAACAGAAGACCGTGCATACGTGTCTATCAAACTGTTATTTAATAACAACCACCGCTGATTTTAGGTTTACGTTTTTTTTAACTAGAATTTTAATTTTTAACAAAGTTTACCTAAATGTGGTGAGGGAGAAACTGTAGCCTCGTTCCGCCATCTTGTTCTTCTTCTTCTATTCTGTGTTGACTGGAGACTTGGAAATCAACTTCAGAATGTGTATACTGCCACCTATAGAGACTGTGCGCCAACCACCACGCCGAGTTATTTTCGACCGAAAATACAAATGATCCGAACTAATGATTCTATTATTAGTTCAGTCTTGACAGAGCATGAAGGCTCACGGAAAACAGACTTAGTTTGGTTTGCAGAATTAACGTGGAAAGATTGAAAAGACCTGCCAACATGTTGAGTTGCTCGAGGAGTGTATTTTGTAAAATTGTCCGATAGATGGTAGTAAAACGGCTAAATCCCTCTTGTCTACCTGAAATGAAATAGAAGAAGAAGTCGTGCCTTTTGTTGTCGCTGTATAATGACGTACGGAATCTCTATGACCGTGAGCCGTCTGACATGTTGGAAAGAGAGGAAACGTGCTGACAACTAAAATGATGAATTTAGCCGCTTTAGTTCACAGCCTCAGATGCTCTTTGCTACATATCGAGAGCAGACTTCTGCAGGCGGCGGGACTAGACCGACATCTGGGTGAGTTTACTGACCGGAGCTCAGGACGTTAGCTAACGTTACTGAACTGACTGCTGTGGGCTGCAGTGATAAGAGGCTAACAGTGTTTTCCCTGTGTGCAGCTCCAGCTCTGGCGGTTAATGGCCCCAGCCTCCTGCCTCAGGTCGGCCAGGAGCATCAGCTAGAGGAGCAGCAGAGTCCGGAGCAGCCCCCTGGCCTCCTGGACAGCATCTTATGGATGGCGGCTCCCAAGAAGAGACGCACTATAGAGGTGAACCGCACCAGAAGGAGAGCTGACAGCAAACTCCTAAAAGTCAAGGTACACTGGATGCTTAATGTTCACATGAAGAATGGATCCAATATGGTGTCAGTCTGGTTTTAGTGTTTCTGAAACTGCTGATCTCCTGGGATTTGCACACACAGCAGACTTTAGAGTTTAACTCAGAATGGGCAGACTGATTGAAGCTGACAAAAAGGCTACAGAAACTCAGATAACCACTCCTTACAGCTGTGGTGAGCAGAAAAAACATCCCAGAATGCACAGCACAACTTTAGGTAGGAAAGCGTAGCCTGGCCTGATGAATATGGATTTCTGCTGAGGCTGCAGATGGTAAGGTCAGAATTTGGTGTGAACCCATGGCCCCAACCTGCTTTGTGTTAACAGTCCTGGTTGGCGGTGGTAATGTGATGGTGTGAGGAATATTTTCTTGGCTCAATTTGGGCCTTAAAACCAGTCAGTTGTTTTTTGAATGCCACATGAGTATTGTTGTTGACCATGTTCATCATAGCCATAAATCAGTATTGCTGTATATATTTGCCAATAAGTAACAAAAAGGTCAAAGGTAGCGTGGCCGAGCGGTCTAAGGTGTGGATTAAGGCTCCAGTCTCTTCGGGGGCGTGGGTTCGAATCTTTGATGAACAGCCGTGGCGCAACAAGTTAAGAGTACGGCTTTGGACTTGGGCTGGCCTGAGATCGGTGGGTCGTGGGTTCGATCCCTTGACCAAGCGCAATAAAATGGATAT
>JBBMJY010000025.1:18023111-18046265 GCA_037833715.1 Toxotes lorentzi | reverse complement strand
TTTCATTCGCTTGGTGTGGGTAGAATGCAGAGAGTAATTTCCCCAGGAGGGATCAATATAGTAATTAAAAAAAAAAAGTGTGACATAGTTCGACCCATAGTCTTCACTCTCTGTGTCTTTCTCTGTCTCCCTCCCTCAGACCAACATTGAGCCGTGTCCAGAGTGCGGCCACTTGAAGCAGAAACACATCATGTGTGGCTTCTGTTACGCTAAGGTGTGCAAGGAGACTTCTCTGATTCGTCAACAGATTCAAGCGATGGAAGGAGGCCCGCTGAGGGCCCCGACTGTGGAGACGGTTGTGCTGTATGAGGGTGAGACTCCAAGCCAGCAGGACAAAGACAAGAGGATAGTGGAGAGGACGAGGAAGAGACCTGCCTGGTTCAGCTAATGACGCTGTGTTTGCTACGTACCTTCAGTCTGACTCAGGTGTGGTCAGATACATACTTTATTTGATATAGTGAGTCTGGGCTGCTATCCAGTAAATGAAAGAGGTGGATGTGTCAGTTTTGTTTCCACAAATATAATCTAGAAGAGGATTGTTTGATCAGAAGCATACATCTTCACTTCTGTCTGTCTTCTGTCTTCTTCATATCTGTGACCATACTGTACTATATCATTCTAATCTAAAGACTTGGTGGTTCACATAACCACATTTGGAGTTTTTGGAGCTGTTAGTATGAGACATCATTGTTCATTTGAAAAAAAAAAAAGAGTCTTGAGTATGAACTTGGTTTATCTTTAAAAAATAAATGCGACCATTCAAAATGCAACTTTTTCTGACTTTATGTGATGTGACAAAAAATCACCACCTACATGGGGATGATTGTTACCATCTTCTCCTTTTAAGATCACAACTTTCATAACCCTTCAGAAAAATATGGTCCAATTGTGTGGACCAATACCAGCCTTAAATGAGATGTAAAATACACACACACACACAATCTGTTCATCAGTGACACAAATGTGGTTTTATCATAAATAATCAAGGATTGAGAAACTATATGGAATCTAATTTTAAACATTTAATGTAAAATCTGTGCAGCTGATACATAACAAATGATATATACCAGTGTCACATAATAATTGTCAACATTCTGCGTTGCCTGCTTGCAATAGAAAACTAATTACCACTTCTAAACGTGATGAGGTGCCTGTGTTTGTTTGTGAATGTGCGTTCATGTTGCCACAGCAATGTCCATTAGTCAGGATTCAGCATCAAACTGAAGTCAAGTAACACTGGTCCTTGTTCCCCTGGGACAGACTGTTTTTGCTGGGATGAGTCCAGCATACCTTCCACTGCCCCAGTCATGCCATCGTACACCCTCTGATTTAGTTTCACCCTCAGAGTTTGAGGAAACGCGGGCTGCTAATGTCCCTGTGATGGCAAGATTGTTTAAGTTTAATAAACTTATTCTGTCAAGGAGCCTCAAATATTCATGGAGCACTTGAGTAAAAAAAAAAACTGTTCACTTGTGGAGGTACAACTGTTTTCTGTGGAAAGTCATTGAAACTCACAGAAATGCGAAGAAGTTGAATGTTTTATCAAACAACCTCGTAATCACACATCACAGTCGCACATTTGAAGGTCTAGATATCTCTCTTTAACATGATGCTACAGCTCTAATCCCGCTATGTTTATCTGTCCTAGTAAACTTTCAGTGTGTATCATGGTCGTTGACCTGCCTCTTAACCTTCCTTTACATCTGTCCATCATAACGATAACTAAAGGACACTGGGAGAACATCTGTTCAACTCAGGACTCTCATCTCATTATTACAGTTAACCATTCTGCTCCCTTCACACAGATTGTAGGTGTAACGGTTGTGACAGGTGAAGTTTATACAAATTAGTCTCTCACACACTCACTTTTGCAGCTCTCGGCATGAATTTGGCCAAGGAGCTGACGTAGCTTTGGGTTAAGGAGTTTGAGGATTACTGCTGTCAGTCAGTGATCTGATTGCCTTCAGCTGTTTCCTCCCTGTGATGTGATCCACGTGAGAGACATCTGAGGAGTGTGGGGAGGGGTATTTACACTGCCCCAATGGGTTGACCCTTGGATCTATCTTATTCTGACAGATTAGTCATTTCATATTTCTGTCAACACACGCAGACACACACACATGTACATGTCCCCAGAATATACAAACATACAAGTGGGGTAAGTTGTACTCCACTGTGTACTAGTTAGGACTGTGTAATTGCTTCTTAGTTTTTAATTTATTATTTTTTTTACCGGAAAAACACGAGACAACAACAAAAAATGCTGAGTGTTCAGTAGTTCAATGGATGAAATCAAAGGAGATTCACGTTTAACTTTCCTCTGGATTCATCTGGTTGGCTCCAGTCACGGAAAGAGCTAAAGCTCCTTTTCAAATGAAAACCAACCTTCAGGATGCCTTAATGGGACATTCATTACATTCACTACAATGTAAAAATAGTAGAGGAGTAAAAATAGAAACAAGGCTCGATATTTAAGACATTGCCTAACACACACACCTCTCAGACTATCTGATACACACAGACACACACAAAGTGATGGTGACACATGAATTGATTGCTTGTAGCCTTCTTTTCCCATGAGTTTTCTTCAAGTCAAATTGGACTGAGGTAAAAAAGGACATTTGTCTTGGCACAGACACAGACACTTGGCACAATCACGTCATGAACTGTGTGAGCAGAGGAGGCTCCTACCTGGTGAACTCCTGCTGTGATCTTCACGAGGACGACCAGCGGAGGAAAGAGAGCTATCAAGCTTGTTGGCTGAGCCTGGTCATTGAAACAAGGCCACAATACAAGTAGGTTGCCCTCATTCCACATCCTGCTTTATTCTACATAGTTTAACTGTTGATTCACACAGTGGGGCTGAAAACTCTTGCTGTACTGCTTTGTTTGGTCTGAAAACTTCTAAAAAGTTGCACTGACCTGATCAGTGGTATCACTGCAGGTATGTTGCCTGTGACAGCTAAAGGAAAACATCAGCAAATCTGTGATGTGAAGTGGACAGAAATGCAACCAGGTTCCAATTCTCAACTGACCAAGAGCAGTAGAGCAGCAGTTTTCTTTGGTTTCCTTACAGAGAACTGGATTAAAAATCATTAACCTGGTGTATGCACTGTGTCCCAGGCTGACACTCTCAGAGACAGACAGCGTCCGCAGAGAGAGTTATAAGCAGCAACAGGTGGTCCACTTCATGGTGGAGAGGAGTCCCAGACAGACACTGAGGCTGGGCAGTCACAATGGAGCCATGAAAGAGCACCACCTACCCTTCTTCAGGCCCAGCAGGGACCCATATCATGCCAGAGCCACCTTTGGGTGCAAAGAAGAAAAGCCAGCCGTAGTAGAGAGGGTGAATAATGGAGTGGAGGAACAGGAAGTGACTGGCATAGCTGACGACCTGAGAAAGCCAATCAGAGAGAACTTCAGAGCTTCGAGCCTGATGTCTTCTCCAAGGGAGATCTCTCACCGAGTGCAGAGGAGGGAGTGAAGCAGGGAGGTGCGGTGGAAGAGTTACAGCACAGAAAATACAACATAGCCTTTGTTCTTTTAATTCACATACTGGTACTTGTAAATTTTAATTTGCTTAGAAATTGTAAAAAACCATTGAAACTGTGACAAAAAAATGACCTCCTTATGAAATGAGCCTTATGACTATTGTTTTTGTTTATAAACTCCAAGATCTCACATCTGCTAAGTAACTTCATATTTCAGTATCATCCAAACAAGTCTTAGATGAAAAGAAAACTCTAGTATTCTAAAACTGAGGACTCTTTTGATAGAAGAGATTCACTGGATTTATTTTTCATAATTAAATTACTATATTATTATGTTAAATGTTTGTTCTATAACTTGAAAAGGTGTAGTGACATGCTGTATTATACTGTAGATGTGAACACATTCTGAAGCTGATTATTGCAGGATTACTGTATGCTGTTCTCTCTGAAATATATTTTTCAGAGATCAGAGATCCTCAAGCTTCATGAAAAAGTTTCCTGACCTTTATTCTGCATTCTGTTTTACATGGTATCAAAGATAATAAAATTGTTCTGCAGATGAGTGTTAATGTGTCGGTTCTTTCTATTTGTTCCTGTTCCATACTGTTATTGTAATTTGTGCAGTATGAGCTTCCACATCACATTTTAAATCAGTCTTCAGAATACAAATCCAGTGGCAGCACGCCCTTGTGGTAAAACAACAACATTATCCAGGGACACCCAGTGAGCTGAAATGATACTTTGGTAAATATAGAAGTGCTTTTGAGACTCTGAGGAGAAAACATGAACAACCCAGAAACCCAGTTTTTAAACCAAAAATGTATTTGAAGGATTGCACAGAATGGTCGGCAGCATTACATCCAGCACTTATTCACCAAGTTATAGTCAAAACATAACAGTGCAGAGCGGGTGTCTATCCTAATAAAAATTCTACAGATTCAGATAATCCTTCCATTACAGGTGTGAAATGCAGATGAGAGTGGCTTTTTTGTGTAGTAATCTGCTTAGATGTTGCAGAACTAAGAACTACATTGTGCTCTGTTCCCTCATTTAAATTCACAAGCACCTTCAGTAGTCCTGTCTCCTCCATGATAGTTACAAGGCTCCCACGAAACCGGATTGAAGACCAGAAACTTCAAAACAGTGATGAGAAACAAACTGTTCCATAGGCTTTAGGTCTCGTACTGTATGATAAATGGCAACATGCAGACTGTAAACATAGATGCCATAGATGGAAGAAAACTCCCTGGACTGAAGTGTTGGTAAAAACAAACTAAGTCCCACTGTTGTCTTCCACAATCAACATATTAAAGCCGAGAATCGTTCATTACATGGAGATTAAGGACTTCAATGACTTTGGTGTTACAGTTTGTTTGGAATTCATGGCTGTTTTGATTTAATGTAGTATTTTTTTTTATTGTTATTATAAATTATGTTATTTTGGTGATTTCTGGAAGACAAAGAGTGTTTTCTTTCAGAAATGTGTATTATCACTCTGGACTATGTGAACAGTTTTTGGAAGCTATTGAATTGTACCCAAGACAAAGAGAGAAAAGAAAAAAATGTCCAGACATACAGTTCTCTGCACTAATTCATGGCAGTGAGAGAACATAAGTTAAATTAACACAGATTTTCTGACAATATTTTCCAAGGGGATAAATGGAAAAAATAACTCTGTATATGTCATTAAACATCAGATGAGCATCCAACATGGACATTACCAGAATGGTCCTAATGCATATTTACCATTATAAGTTTTCCCACAGTTAATTTAAAGCTGATGAGTCTTATCTGGAGCTTCTGAAGTTATAATAATGTTATATTCAGCAGGTTAAACCTGGCAAAATCTCTTCCCTTCCACACTCTGAAATAAAGGAAGGAACTTTCACATGTTGAAGATTACCCTGTGTGTTTTCATAACATCCTTATCAAGTAAAGATAATTACTTAGAGTGGATAATATGTGTATTTTCCATTCCTGATCCACATATTTTCAACATTCTTCAGAGTCAAATGGAAAACACCAGCTTATCTTTGGTCTTTTGTCACTTTGTGTGAGACTGGATCTTTCCTCCTAATATGGCTTCCTCCGCTTTCTTGTGTTTTTGGACAGTGACCTGCAGCTGCCAGTACTTGAGATACACCCACATAAGGCTTCCATTCTTCCTCTTGTCCATGTTGAGCAGGTCCGCACAGTGCTTATCCTTCTTAAAAATATCTTTCAGGTCGGACTCTAGATCTAGTTCTCTCCCGATGGGGTCTTTGACGACCTTTAGCAGCATGTTCCTCTCCATCTCCAGCCGCTGATCTCGAGGTTGGATCAGGGAACAGTAGGCGTTCTGGCGTTCCACGAGCTGACCCTCTAACTCCTTCAGAGTGGCTGTGGCTCGCTGGTACCAGTCGTTCTCTCGTTCCAGGGCATGATGCAGCACAGCACCTGCAGCTCCAGACTTTATCAGCCTTTGCTTCTCTTCCTCCAAGGCCTCTCGCTCCTTGTAAGGGAGAATAAAGAGCTTTGAGCTACAGATTAGATAAGAAAAGTGCATAAAAGTAGAAATGGAGGGCCAGTTGAAGAAGGAGCCAGACAAGACTTTACCTGCTGTAGCTTTTTCCGCTCGTCCATCAGCTGAGTGCTCTGTGAGATCAGAGCCTGCTTGTAGCCTTTCACCCTCTGTCTCTCCTTTTCCAGCTCCAGCTCTAGAGCAGCAGCTACCTTGCGCCTCTCTGTTAGTGTCTCCCGGTGCCGTGCCTCCATCTCACTTTTTATCGTGGACACATCTGTCTCATATTGGGCTCTGACCTTCTCGATCTCCCTCTGAGACTCCCTGGTCCAGATCCAACCTGATGGGGTGGTGGCAGACAAGACAAGGCAGTGAGGAGATATTTAAGTTATACTGCCATGATCTTAAAGTTTGTTTTTTTTTTGTTTTTTCCAAATAATTTAATCTCCTTAAGTCCAGACTGACTGTAGCAGATAATACAGACTGTGTAACCTGCAGGCCTCCCAGTTTTGAGAGTTAGCAGGGTAAACATGACAACTGCATAACCTGAGGATAAAAATAATCATGCATTTGAAAGACAAGCATAAGAGAATAACAATTTAGTCCCAAACAAAAACTTACACTCGCTTTGATAAAGCAGATACAAAACTGTCTCTGGTAAACTTGATGCCATTTAAAAAAAATGTACATTTAATTAAATATCCAGATCTTATTTTTTTAGCCATACTGCCCAACCCAGACATGTGGAATTTAATCCTGAGGGGAGAAGGAGGATATGTTTGTCTATCATACCTGTCTATGTCATTTGGCATGCTCATAAGTAGAGGGACAGTCCCACTGAAGATGTATCGTATTGTATATTTATATAGAATGTCCCTAAAATGACAAATGAAAGCAAAAACACATTTCAGAGGTAAAGTATGGATCTCACACAAACTCGACCTGCTTTGCATTAACCATACTTTCAGTAGCTCTAATGTCGTCCTCTTGTACCTGTTACCTCATCCACAAACACTTCTAGACACATCTCCTTGTGTAACTTACGGAATGCAGCCAGTCCCAGCATAGGGACCAGCAGGGCGTAGTTCCATTGGTTGCCATCACCGGCCCCCGCCCCCCTTCCTCTGGGGTCTGGTTGGATGTTCCACCTGGGGGGGTCATTCAAGTTGTTCATGGACGCTGCTGTCACATATACACAGACGAAACCAAAAGCTCACAAATAATGTATACATCTTTACATGTACATCATAATAGACGTTTTGCAACACAGACTGAATGGCGCTTACTTGGTGCCAGTAGCTAAATGTCGGTAGTAGCAGGTAAAAATAGGTATAAAGTAGCAACAAATGATCATAAAGTTGATTGTGAAGCCTCTTGTCAGACTAAACAACGAAGGTCTGAGTGTCCACTGATTTATTAGCTTACAAAAAGAAAATGGTTTCAAATTCCCTATGAGCGATCTAAAAACATAAACATGTCTGGAAAGTGTGTGATATTTTGAAATGGTGCTACAAATAAGACGTGACACTTAGCAAGTTTGGTTAGCTTCTTAGCATTTGGTAAAACACCGCGACAGGCTGCACCAGCAAACACACGTCTGACATAACTTGGAGGTTTGACAGCCCAGCTAACCACAACAAGGCTAGCTGTGAGCTAACATGCTAGCTAACGTTAAGCTTGCTGGTTCATGCGTGCTACAGTATTTAACAGAAACATGACACACGGAATAATAACTCTATAATTCCGAACACAATCCAGTGCACGTCTGTCTAATCTAGGTTGCTGTGTCTCACCTTGAATGAAAAGTCTAGGTCACTTATACATTTGTTCCTGCACACCCAGATTATACAATTTTACGCGTTAGCAGTACACTTACACCGACCGAGGGTAATTCAAGAGAATCCCCTTATACAAAGGCCCCATTAGGTGCAGAAATTAAAGTTAATATATGTTTGTTTGGATTTACTATACAAAGTAAACCGTTCTTTGTTGTTAAAAACACGTTAATAAATGTTTTTAGTGGATAAGTATTGGGTGCAACATGAGTCAGACCCCCGTTTTCGGGGAGTGGTTTAGTCCAGTGCAACAGAATATCTGATCGTCTGGTGCGCCTCGGAATCGGTCTCTTAGCTGACAACATGGCGAGTGTTCGTGCTGCGTCCTGTCTCCTCTCCAAGGGGGTACTCTCCAAAACGAAAGCAGTGAGTTGTTACGTTTGGATATTGCATGTTTCATTTTTCTATATATACTCTGTTATGTGTACTGATTGTATTATTTTTACGTTGAAAGGAAGATTTTTTCCTGCACTTCCAGCTTCCGTAACGTGCGCTTTCTGACTTGCGTAACGTGTTATGTAGCATAGGGTGTTTCAATGTGACACCATGAACAAAAGCTATTTTGCGAGTCCATCAAAAGTGTTATGTGTAGTTATACCATGTCCATTTGTTTCACTTTAGTCATCGTGAGTGATGTTTTCAGTAAACTGTCAACATAACTGAGGTACTCTTATGTTTATAACAGGGATTGCAGTTGTCCTTGTGGATGACAACTTTAGCTGCTGCTCGTTAACTAGCAAAAGGTTAAAGGATGAAATGTAATTATCGTTAAAGGCAACTTTCGACCACAATGATTTTAAAACGATACCACTGGTGACTTAAAACGATCGTCAAGTCCAAAGAGCCATAGAATTTGCAGAGTGATATATGATTATGGATACTGACACCTATGCTATAAGGAATATTCTTTTAAATCATCCTTCTACATGTGAATAAACATAACAATATATGCCTATTGGCAGTGTGTTTTTTTTCTGTAGATAGGCATCCATCAGTGTTTGATTTGTTTGTTTATTTATTTTAAATTTCTCCATTGATGTAACATGTTTTCTTTTTTGCCAGGTCCCTGCTGCTGCAGTTCAGGGCTCCAGGAACTTTCACTTCTCCATCTATGGCAAAAAGAAAAATGCCAAAGTATCAGATGATGTGAGTTTGATTTGCTCTTTTATTTAGATCAGTATTGAAAAGGGAAATTCAGAGAGATGCATAATGCTCATAGATGTACATTGGTATAAACATCAGTCTGAATGTACACAGTATGTTCTCTGCATGTGGTGTGAATATCAGAGGTACTGCTGTTAAAAATGTACAATGGTGGCTTCAAACTGTCCTTGAATTATGCAAACTCACAACGTTCCTTGACTAATAATAGAGATTCAGCTTCCAGTATGAGAAAATTGTACATCACTGTAAGTTTTATAGTAACCTCACTCCTTCCTTGTCTTCAGATCTCTACTCAATACCCAGTTGTGGATCATGAGTTTGATGCTGTGGTGGTAGGAGCTGGAGGGGCAGGACTTAGGGCAGCCTTTGGCCTGTCAGAGGCTGGCTTCAACACTGCCTGTGTCACCAAGCTCTTCCCCACCAGGTCTCACACTGTCGCTGCACAGGTACAGCAGCACATTTTATACATTCATTTAGGAGATAAATTATTTTTAAAATTGTGTTTCTGCAGCATTTTAGCAGATTCTCCTTATATTAGATTAGAATAAAAAAAAACAGTTGTTATGTTAACCTAATGATTCAAGTATACACAATTAGCGCTCCATCTTTTCAAATTTATTGAACTGCTGGATATTAACTTGGTTCACAGGGTGGGATCAATGCAGCTCTGGGGAACATGGAGAATGATGATTGGAGATGGCATTTCTATGACACAGTAAAGGGATCTGACTGGCTGGGAGACCAGGATGCTATTCATTACATGACAGAGCAGGCTCCTGCAGCAGTAGTGGAGGTAAGATCTCACACAGAGACACATAATCATGGCTACGTTAGTTAGCAAATACTGGGCTTTGACCACCAAAGATGTAAACCATTCAACGAGAATATACAGCGTACCATTATGAAAAAAAACCCCAAGAAAACAGTTGATGTATGTTAATACATTTCTGTATTAACATATGTTTACCAAAAGTTATGGACCAAATGCTCTCCCACCCAGGATCATGTGACACACAAGAACAGCAGATTAGGAACTCAATGTTACTGTCTCTTTTTCCCAGCTGGAGAACTTTGGCATGCCATTCAGCCGCACTGAAGACGGGAAGATTTACCAGAGGGCCTTTGGAGGTCAGAGTCTCAAGTATGGAAAAGGAGGCCAGGCTCACCGCTGCTGCTGTGTAGCAGACAGGACTGGGCACTCACTACTGCATACACTTTATGGACGTGTAAGTACACACACTTTCCTGCCTTCTTTCTCTGACTCAGTCCATGCAGCTCTTCCGTGGAGCACCGTTTAACTGCATTTCATGTTTTCCTCTGCCCTTCTGTTCAGTCGCTTCGTTATGACACTAGTTACTTTGTGGAGTACTTTGCCCTGGACCTGCTGATGGAAAATGGAGAGTGTAAAGGAGTAATTGCTCTCTGCATGGAGGACGGATCTATTCACCGCTTCAGAGCCCAGAATACTGTCATTGCTACTGGGTAGGCGACTCCCTCACTGTTCTGTTCTGTAAAACAGAACAAATGAGCTGATACTCGGTCTTAATTTTTTACCTCTATGTCATTACCATTGTTTGAAAGTTGATATGGGACAGAAACATTTCTTCACCTGTGCATGTGTAACTTAAAATGTGTTTCTTTGTTTATTAAACAAGATCTATTTCCTTCCAGGGGTTATGGAAGAACCTATTTCAGCTGCACATCTGCCCACACTAGCACAGGAGATGGAAATGCAATGGTGACCAGAGCTGGCCTGCCCTGCCAGGATTTGGAGTTTGTGCAGTTCCATCCCACCGGTGAGAAAAAGAAACTTCATAAACCCAGGACATGAAATAGTTCAGCTACTGATGCACTGAAGTAGCAGAAAAAAAACCTGAGTCTTATTTTGAAAGACAGTGCTTGAAAACTGCACTGCAGCTAAATATGAGCTTGAAAGACACTAACAGAGGCGTTCTATCAATGACAGTTCAAAGTCTGTTATTTTATTGTCCAGGCATAATGGTGTGATAAGACACCGTATAAAGACTGAACTGTGTTTCATTCTCAGTATGTTTGTGCTCATCTTTAGTGATTAATGCCATTGTACGTTAATTTTACTACAGACAAATTTAGATGAATTATAAGATGTGAGCACTAATTGTCATAGTTTAATCCAGACAACTTGCTGCTCAAGTGTTTGGGAGAGATAATGAAAATGGATTATTTTAGAAATATGAATTGGTATCCTTTTGTTTCATTTGCTATATGGAACAATAACACATCTGGGTCATTTACAGTCAGAGGACTTTGAAATGAAAGAGTTAATTTGAAGTCCATGTATTTGAGCTTACTAACTCGGTAACTCTTTCTGCTCTGTCACTCAGATAAATGTATATAAATCTGTCGTGCCAGATTTTTAAAATGGGGCCGACCCATGAGTCTGTTCAGGTGAGGTATTTTACACTGAGCTCTAATAATAGACCGTACTTACACAAAGACAAGTGGTCCTCTTTATTTTTGTTCCCGCTGGACATTTGACACCAGACTCTTCACTTATGTATGAAGTAGCCTGGTGATGCGGTCCCCAAAAGCTGAGCCACAGTTCACTGAGTTACAGATTTCTTTTCTCTTCTTTTATATAAGATAGTTTAACTTTGCAGGCTGTTTTAAATACGTGGATACAGAAATGCAGCACACCTTACACCTTACCTTAAACTTCAGTGTATCACCAAACGAATATAAACTTCATCTTTAGCCAACTGATGAGGCACAAAACTATAAAATAAACCAAAATGCATTTTTTATTGTAGAACATAATAGAACAATAAAACTCAATAAATCTGATAGGATTGTGTAAAAATGTCAAAATATGTCAGGATTTTAAGGTTTGGTTTATTATTTTAAGAAAGAACGTAATTACTATTGTTTGTATTCCTTTTTCTGCCTGATACACCAAATTAATAAAAGCAATGTAAGAGTTTGAACCAACACGTTCTTCTGATGCTCGATAGGATTTCTGTAGAAACATTACAGTGTGAAGGCCAAGATAAATGGACTTATCACAGCTTGGGCCATAAAGCACAGTATCATCATATTTACTAATGCAGTATTGTGCCATAACAGTAATAACAATAAAGCTTTGAGGATTGAAAGTTCACAGTGTTGATCAGCAGGAATGTTTTTAAAATCTTCTACATCAATCATTCTCAGGCTTCTTATGCAGTCATTTCATTGCAAAGACAACAGTTATTTATTAGTTTACTATGTAACCACTCTTGTGTTATTCATTCATCAACATTTGGATCAAAAAGCCTGTTTAATGTCTGTTGGAAGTTACCATGGTAACCAGGAGGAATAATGTAGTGCCGCCCCTCTTAAAACTGAGCCACTGTTGTGAGACTAAAAAGCGAGGATTAAGATCAAAGTTAGAGTACCATGACACAAGCATTAACATCTAGTAGATGTCAGGATATTTCACTTACACATGTGAATCCTGACAGGGATCTACGGAGCCGGTTGCCTGATCACAGAGGGTTGCCGTGGTGAGGGGGGCATCCTGATCAACAGTGAGGGAGAGCGCTTCATGGAGCGCTATGCACCCAACGCCAAAGACCTGGCCTCCAGAGACGTGGTGTCCCGCTCCATGACCATCGAGATCAGAGAGGGCAGGTATGGACTAAATGATTCTCTCACACTTCTCTTTTTAGGTCTCTGGTGTTGGAAAGTCTTTCTCTCAAAGTAGCAAGACAGGAACAACTGAGTAGGATGCTGTTGTCGCTTATTTCTTCACTCCTGTCTGTCTTTATTCCTTCAGGGGTGTCGGTCCAGAGAAGGACCATGTGTACCTGCAGCTTCACCACCTGCCTCCTCAGCAGCTGGCCACAAGGCTGCCTGGTATCTCCGAGACGGCCATGATCTTTGCTGGGGTTGACGTCACTAAAGAGCCCATCCCTGTCCTGCCCACTGTTCATTATAATATGGGTGGAATACCCACAAACTACAAGGGACAGGTAGGTTATGTTGGCACGCACAATCCTTCCTCACTCATTATAAAGTGCCTCACTATCAACATGCCCCCAATAAAATGACACACCTTTTTGTTTTTTTTGTTTTTTTTTACCCCATCAGGTGATCACTCACACCAACGGACAGGACAAGGTGGTTCCTGGACTGTACGCCTGTGGCGAGGCAGCCTGTGCCAGTGTCCACGGTGCTAACAGACTGGGTGCCAACTCCCTGCTGGATCTGGTGGTATTTGGCAGAGCCTGCGCCCTCACCATTGCAGAGGAACACAAACCTGGTGAGGACCAGTGTTTTTTCCTCACATTTAACACCAGACTAACTTTCATCTTTCAGGACTTAATATTTTTCAAATTTGTGATGTAACAAGGGGTTGAAAAACATTAATTCTCTTTCTGTTTTGATATGAAATAACTTCTATTTTGTCAACATAGTTATGCTCTTCAGGCAGGATTATATCTGACATCAGAGTTTTAGCACACATTGCTTCGCTGCTGACACTGGAGTTTTGTTTTCTCTTCAGGAGAGAAACTGTCCCCTCTGAAGCCCAATGCAGGAGAGGAGTCTGTGGCCAACCTGGACAAGCTGAGGTTTGCCAATGGAAGCCTGAGAACCTCGGAGATCAGGCTCAACATGCAGAAGGTACGCACACAAACTGTCAAGAATTGTTTTTAAGAAAAGTCACGAACATGGTGTTATTATTTGAAAACATGTAAATACAGGTAGTCGAACATCACAAAAGCTCGTTTTCAGCCGCTGTGCCTCAGTAAGCCTTATTCTGCTGTTTTAAATGTCCCTCCCAGTGTCACCTAGCCTGTGTGGCTCTTGAGTCTCATTAACTAAGTCCTTGTCAAACGTGACTTGTTTACAAACATAAGTCATGTGTCTTCCTGTCCGTCCATTCAGACCATGCAGACTCATGCTGCCGTGTTCCGTACCGGCACCGTTCTGAAGGAGGGATGCGACAAGATGGATGCTGTTTACCAGACCCTGGATGACATCAAGACCTTCGACAGAGGTACAGCACCAAGCTGTGTGCCTGTTTTTGTCTGTTTACAGTCCCTTGTGTGTCCCTTTGCAAAAAAAAAAAAGTCTCTGAGACTTACCTCCCTTTTTCCTTTTTCCTGTCCTGCTCTCCTCCAGGCATTGTGTGGAACACAGATCTTGTGGAAACGTTGGAGCTGCAGAATCTGATGCTGAACGCCATCCAGACCATCCACTCTGCTGAGCAGAGAAAGGAGAGCAGGGGAGCCCACGCCAGAGAGGACTTCAAGGTCAGTTTTTACTCCCTTTATCTGTGCATGTGTTTATTCATTCATTGTTCCTGCAGTTTTTTCTCCTCCTTCTCCTTCCTGTTACATCTGTCTCCCACTGTGTTTCTTTCTCTCTTGATCTGTTAACTTCCCACTCTTGATTACAGCCAGTGCTCCCTCTGACATAATTTCTTTTAACTATATTCCAGGATCGTGTTGATGAGTATGACTACTCTAAGCCGCTGCAGGGTCAGGAGAAGAAGCCGTTCGACCAGCACTGGAGGAAACACACTATGTCCTACGTCGACCCCAAGACTGGCAAGGTACACTCCTCCCTCAGTGTGTTTTCTAACATTAAAGATTAATGGTGTCCATCATATGTAATATACTTATGTTTTTGTCCAATCACAGGTGACCCTGGAGTACCGCCCTGTTATCGACAACTCTCTGGATGAGCAGGACTGCGCTCACGTCCCTCCTGCCATCCGCTCTTACTAAGACAATCTCCTCTCCTCCCCCTGCCCCTTCTCCTCTCGTCTCACATCCACCTTTCTCAATTAGTGAAGTCTCATTCAATTACTATTTAAGAAGATACATTTTCTGTAATAGAGATGACATTTTGGGACATATTACGCTTTTGGTTGCACATTTGTATCCATTTAGAGTAGTTAAATACAATACTTTCTTGTCATCTTCATCCCTTCGTGTCACTTTCCTGCTCCTCTCCTTTTGTCTTGATTAAATCTGTGTGCAGTAGATAATTTCAACATGCTCTCGTGACCTCTCGCACTGTGTGTGTGTGAGAGCTGGTTTTGTATATATATCATAAGACACTCGAAACAAGTGGGTGACTGAGGGGGAAAAAAGAGAGAATATTTAACGCGTTGCACCACTTAAGCTTGGCTCTTTGGGATGACACCATGCTTTCATTTCCTTGCTGTGCATTGCATTTGAAGGTTCTTGAATTAGAACTTCTCTCCTCTGGCTTTCTAAAGTGAAGGGATTGTGGGAATGATTGTAATGTGAAATGCACCTGTCACCGTCAAGCCCCAGAGTGAAGTTTTAACTATGTAAATATTGCATAAATGTACGATACACATGGCGAGTTATAATGTATGTACTTGTGAGTCCTTTCTCACTCACTATGGCCTTCCGTTTTGAATAGTATTTACTCATTGTGATACTTCATGTTTCTGGTTCATACTATAAAATATGTCACCTAGATATTCAGCTGACTGACTTAATCAAGCTTCAACGTATCTGTAGTTCTTCTCTATAAATGTTAACCAAATTAAGCAGCTTGAATCTTCTTAGCCACGTGGTGTCTCAGCTGTTGGAACAATGACTTCTTTATATATTTTGGTGTTGTTGCTTCCTCTGAGGATAAATTCCAGCAAGGGTTACTGAAGAGCACAGAGCTGTTTGAGCTGTTGGGCCTTTTCGGTTGTAAGTGATAAATGTTCTACCAGAAGCTATGAATGATTCCAAGCCCAAACATCAATGCCAGCTCTAAGTGCTTTCAAGAGTAGCTGTGATATGGGTCATTTCCACTGGAATGAAGCCGCATTTGTTGTAGAATTACTGGGTATTGGGCTAACTGGGAATTGACCACATATCCTGCTCCACAAATATCTTTGGTATTTAAACTGAAGGATATGCTAAGTTTTGTCACTTGAAGTATTGAACAAATTCACACGCCACACTTCTTGAACTGAATCGCTGAAAGGCTGACTTAATTTATTTGCCCGTTTAAAAAAAAAAAAATAGAAAAATAAAGTTTGAATTAATTTTCTTCTGGTTTTGCCATTTGTAGTTATTTTCATATGTTCAATAAAGTGCAGACTATGCATAGAAACAAAAGCTCTTGGTTTGTCTTCATCTGATGGACAAGTGGTGGACACAATAATACGAACACTGCATACTTAAATTCTAAACAGTATAAAGGTCCTATAATAAACCCTTTATGTAGGTTTCCTCAGACTATTTCATATATATATACACACACATACAGTTTGGGGTCCTTGTAGAGTTAAAATGAATTGCAGCTTTTATAGTATCCAATGTTTTGTTTTTGTCCACTGGGGGGCAGAAGCACATTGTTGAACCAGATGTTCTGCAGCAGTAATACAATGCTGTTATTGTTATTGCTGTTAATAATAGGTGTGTGTATGCATACTGTATGGCTGCTCACTTGTAATGGCTGTTAGTCATCTTACTACAGCAGTGTTACTGTTTCATATTATTCTGATCGAGGGCAGCGAAATGTTGAGTCGGTGGAGTTTGTCTACCGGAGCCCACTGTAGCTGTTTTTTTCCACACAGTAAATTCGGAGAAAGTCAGTAATGACTAAACAAACACTAACAAACACACTGGTAACCTGAGCCTCATCCACATTCTGATCAGTCAAAACCAGATAGGTCAGAACATACTTGCCACTGGCACAAATGAAAAGGTTGTTTGAAGAAAGTAAAAGAAAAACCTTTTTTTTTTTTAAATGCCACGCCCAGTGTTGAATCAGCTGCCAGCTGAAACACGATCATCATATGATTTGATGAATCTATGATACAACATGGGAAAACTCATTACACCAGCAAACGAGGTCCTTCCAGATAAAAACAGAGCAAACAGTTGGAAGGATTGACTCCTTTAATAGAAGTGACTGAAAAGTGGCACTGAGGTTAACCATGGGAAAAGTAGATAAAATACTTTCTGAGAAATCTTCATGGTGCTGCATTTTTGTTGCTTGCATGTGGTTAGACAAGATCAGTGGTTGAAAGGTGCTAAATGTAAGAAACCCATGTAGGCACATATTCACATAAACACTCTGACACTACATTGAAAACTTCTAATATTCGTACATAAACTTGTAAATAATCAGAAAGTTTGAGGATTCAGAAACATTAAAAAAGTTATGTTATGTAAAATGAAGAGGAAATATTTAAAGTCCACTTGTTATGAATAAGGCTGTGCCTCAAGTCTCCAGCAGATCATTGCTTAAGTAGCATTGTGATGGTGGGGAAAATACTGTCAGAATTCAAATAGTCATTTGTTGTAGTTCGTTATATAGTTATTAGTCATTTGTTGAGTCATGGCCACACAGAAGGCTTGTAAGGGCGCAGTGCATGAAACTTAAACTGTCAGGCAGACCAAAAGCTTCCACACCATCATTATTCTTATTCTAAAGTATTACATTAAGCGTATCAATTATCTGGCAAGGATGCACAAGTCTATGAAAAGTATACAACATAGTTTAATATGAAACGTCTTGATTAGAAGCTACAAATTAACATTTCTCAACCTTTATCGGGAGAGGTAACCCACTGTGGCGTTTAGTGCTGTGGTTATAGAGAAAGCAAAAGCTACTTGAAAAATGTTGATGCCCAAGGCAGATGCATGGATTCAGGCCAACTTCAACAGATGTACACATGTCAGACCTGTTCAACCATTATACCTTGTTCCCCTTTGTAAAGCAGTTCACATCATCAGATTCAGGGACTTCTGCATTCATAGACTTCCTGTCCTGGATCATTTAAGGTTAAATAACAGATAGCAGCTGTTACTAATTGTATCCAGGGGCAGACGATGTGGGCCTGCAGAAAATTATTAATCACGGACAACTGCACTTTCACTAATTCACTGAGCTAGAGAAAGAAGAAGAAAACTTACATTCATAGCAGAGGACTAAAGCCACATATCACGGCATTTATAACCTAAGCTCATTTGCAATGCTTTTCCCTAGCTGGGCTTTAAAACAGACATATACACAGTTATAAACTAGGATTACTGCCTTGACGTTGCATGCCCCCACCAACCAGTCAAGCTGCCGTTTACAGCCATTTTTGTCCGGATTCATTTAACATTTGTGATGAAGTGATGTTGATTCCAGTCAGATTTAAAAGAAAATAGGGGAAAAAAAGATGATTAATGCAGAGCCAGGGTGTTACAGTAATGAATCTGGCATCAGTCTGGAGATCAGTGCCGTTAGACTATCCGGTGTTGACCATGGCGATGGATGATACCACTGCAGACAAGTATGGACAGAATGAAGCGTAGACACTGCAGAGGACTTGGACAGTATTAAATAGGAGAAAGGTAATGATGCCATTATTTTGACAGTGTTTTTCTTCCAAATTCTTGCAGGACGTCCAATTGTGCCCCGGGGAAGTATCACAACACAACTAACACAAGAGGACTTCACTAGTATGTGTGTCAGTGATCAAATTACATGGCAGGCATTGTAAAGGGAAATCCTAGAGGAAGATGAATCTACAGTAAGAGTGAAGGCTGTGATAGAAAGGCAGGTTTGAATTTACAAGGTAACAATAAGATGTTGTGGGGCAGAAGGAGAAGAGAAGAGAGGAAGAATCAGGAAGAGTGCAGATGCACAGATAAAAGATATGTAGGGTAGGAATAAGCAGAGTGATGTGGTTTCTGTTTGGATAAAGGCGGGAGAGCAGGAAACTGAGACAAACATTTACTGTAACAGCCTTGGAAGACTTCCAGGAAATCAGAACGTCCGCCAAACTTTCGATGGTACTGATATTTCTTCAGACCCGTTCTTTAAAGGAAGTCGTGTTTGTTTGTTCTCTGACATAACTGATTCGTCACAGTGGGAAAATGGTTCCATATTGACACTAGAATCACTGGAGCAGTACACTCCTGTCCACACTTTAAACATGCTTTGACTTAAAACAAACGGGTGCTTTCAATTCAGCATGGTGAGGCGGCAACTCTCCTAACAGACACGCAAATCTTGGGATGTTCCTCATAATACCGTGCATCATACATCTAAGGTGGCCAATTTCCTGTCTCTCCATATAAGGGCGCAGTAGGAAAGCAGACCAAACAGACATATCAAGACAATGTAGTAGATAAGGTGGGGAGAGATTGGATTGTAAACATATGGTATAAAAGAACAGCGGGGAGGTGAAAAGAGAGCAGTCAACCTGAAACTGGAGCAAAGTCATTTTTTCTCTATTCTAACTAGCTCTACTTAGACCACATACAGCTGACTGTGTACAGAGGTAAAACATTCTGTACCTTCGAAAAAGAATGTATAGAAGCACTGTGATAGAAATTACTTATTTACATCTTGAGGCAGCAAGATAAATGTTCTAATGTACTGCAACAAACCTTGTTAGGATCTGGCACTGTTCAGATTCAAATCATCCAAACAGACCATCCATCCATTTTCTATACCGCTTTATCTGTGAGGGTCGCAGGGGAGCTGGAGCCTGTCCTCAGCTGACTACAGGCGAGAGGCGGGGTACACCCTGGACTGGTCGCCAGTCAATCACTGGGCTGACACACAAAGACAACCAACACCCGCACACACTCACACCAATGTAGAGTAGCCAGTTAACCTAATGTGCATGTTTTTTTGAGGGATTGTGGGAGGAAACCTGAGTACCAGGAGAAAACCCACGCAGGCACAGGGAGAACATGCAAACTCTACCCCCAAATAGAACAGACAGCACAAATGGTTTTTCTCTTAATATACTTGAACTTTATTTATAAAGAAATTTGGTATACAGAAAAGTATTTCTTTTTCAGTTTTGACGAAGAAAAGAACAGACACAGACACTGCATGACAAACAGCAGTCAGGCCAGTGATACATAACACACCACAGCTTTCAAATTAGAGAGCTAGAGCCAGTGATTGAGCAACTGGCTGTGTCAGCCATATTGGCTCCACTGTCCACTGCTGAGTTTCTGCCGATTTTGTGAGAAGCTGCGCATTCCTGTTCAGTTGTAATAAACCAGAGGCCCTTTCCTCTGTGGTGGATCAGATCAGACTCACACTTGAACTTCACAAAGCCAGATCTATCATTTGGTGAGTATATTGAGCATTACTTTGTTTTTGTTTTGTTTTTGAAATGCAATTCTATGTTAGCATACTTTTAAGAGGGTTACAGGGCATATTTACAGCCAACAATTGTATTGAAAGGGCAGCAGTATTTCTCCGATTAGATAAAGCTCTTTAAACTGCAGAAAGCAGTTTAAAGAGCTAACTAGTTTGCTGACTGAACATGAAATGTCTCTCTTTGGATAATACTTGAAGTCTGCATGAGCAACACTGAACGCTGAACTCTTAAGGCATCAAAGCTGAAAAACATTTTACATAAAAACACGTCAATTTTAGATGTGTGATAACATAGAAAGCAAATCACGAACACAAATGTAGAAATATGAACTTTGGAAAGTGGTAAATCTCTACAGTGCTGGAGAGCAAGTGATTACATGTAAAGAGCTTTTTATTTTTGAAAGTGGTAGGCCAACTACTTTTTGAATAATGCCAATAAACTTTCTAAGATCTTTTAGCCAATCAGGTGACTACAGGGTTACAAATTTCCAATAAAGTGTCTCCCGAATAGCCAGTAATATTCCCGATGTGGTCTGATCGCCTGATGTAGAAAGAGTATTGTGACTAGAAATACAGTAAGGAGGCTGAAACAGATTTAGTGGGAAATGGCGGACGCCATAACCACTATGTAGACAATGGAGAGGATGAGGACCCCGAGACCGAGTCCCAGGCCCACGTGGTTCAGTGTCCTGGCCATTCTGCTGCTCCGCTCTGCAGTCATCTGGTCCCCGACGTGGTTGGCTTCACGAGCCTGAAGGTGAGAATAAATATTAAATGACGTGAGCAAGCGAGTTTAAAAAAAAAAAAAAAAAAAAAAAAGCAGCGTAGTCTGCTCTCTTTTAAGCCAGTCGAACATGGGCCCTCTGGTCGAACACAAGCACGCTACATGTGCACTACATGTGCACATCTGATAATAAGCTCATCATGGTCTTCATCCTGAGATGAAGAGAAAAGTTGTTTCTGGTGATTAACAGCATGCAGATCACTGAAAAGCAACATTGCACTAGACCTCATTGGTTCACTGGAGTTCTGCTCAAGCTTCTCCATCTGCTCTCTCCGCCTGCCTCAGCAGCCAGCTGCACCACCCCTGTGTGTGTGTGTGTGTTTGTGTGTGTTTGTATTTGTGTGTGCACGCGCACATGCAACTGTATGTCTCTGTTTGCGTTTTTATTATTTGATTTATGTGTGTGCATAGGCGTACTCATGTATCCATACACTATGTGCTCCTCTAACTACAGTATGCTTGTTGCAGTGTGTGTTTCCTTCCAGGAACTGTTGCTATGCGAAGTGCAGTCACTTAGTTGTCAAGCACAGCCGTGGGTTTTTCCCCCCTCCCTTTCTGTCTCTCCACCTCTCCACAGAGGAAGCTCTTTGGGGCTTTGGTGTAGCAGCTGTTTGGTTCAGGTCTTTTCAGCATCAAGCCTCCAATCTCTCCCCCCACCCCCCCATGCACCCAGAGGTCTGCTCAGTAGAATCATCCACATACTGTCTACATTGCCCCACACAATACTGTTTCAGATGGCAGGGCCAGCCTGCCTCTCTGAGCGTCTCTCAGCCAAGTGTGAGCCTATGTGTGTACTGAATGGGATTAGCCTTCGCATGGCTTTACCCAAGTTACTCCACTCTGAATGAGAGGCCTCCTCATTTACATACATTAGGCATATGTTTTACCCCCTCGTATGCAGCACCTTACCTCCACTCAAGATTATACAGTATACAGGTGTGTTTGTCTTTCTATGCAAGTGTGTGTGCGTGGCTGTTTGTGGTGGGAGCTGAGTACAAGGATAAAGTCTTAATTAAATCAAACAGTGTAAACCTGTCCAATGGCTGTAATCAACTGCCCCAGTGCGCCTTATCTAGCCCTGCCAACGGATGCTCTGCCATCTGTTATGTAGATCGATACACTCACACATCACAGGACAAATGGATTAGTGGCAATAAAGACCCTCTTTTCTCTCCTTCTCCCCCCCCCCTTCCACCACTGCCTTATGATGTAAATGGACCATATATGCCCCCTGTCATATGGTCCTGGATCATGTCAGTCTAAAACAGGCCTGCAGGAGTGTCACTGTACATCGTCTCGCCAGTCGCCATCATATCTAATAGGACGGTGTCTTTACACATCAGAGTGGAAGTTTAGTCATCAAAGTGCCTCTCACTGTCATACTGTTAGTAGCCAGGCACACTTTATCTGGGCATAATTACTAAATCCTCCCATTTTTCTCCTGGTCCTCAGGTGCTGCACTGTTGTGTGTCTGGCTCCAACTTGCACACCCAACAGAGCCACTACCTCCTCACCCTGTCAGACTTGTCCTCCGACTATGACCTCATGTTGGGTCAGGTTAAGAGCTTTGAGCCACCACCCTCCCAGACAACTACTACCGAATTCGGCAACCTGCTCACCGTAGCTGAAGGTAAGGGCACATATGCGTGCCATCACTGCATCCATATGGTGGGGCTGCAGTCATCCTGAGGCCCCTTTTAATACCTGTGTGTGAGATTACACTTGGCTGGTTCATGAAATAATGATTGATTTGCAGTGTACAGTACTATATGTGTGCATGTGTCTGTATGTATGGGCACACATGCATGAGAGAGTAAATACTAGCAGTTAGTGATTACTCCCAGCTGTCACGATCACAGTTTATCCTCCTGATGACTCTCTGATCACACTGCTTCATTTCCACACCATAACTGTATTTCTTACAGACCACACAGACATATATTCTCCCCCTAAAGAATCCAAAAAAGATAACAGGGAAAAGCAAACTCTAAGTAGACCATCCATTTGGAGCCTCACCATTAAATGTCAATATCTTATTAAAAGTATGAAAAGGAAATCAACCATCACAGGGAATGGAATGTTCGCATTAGTGCTCAGACCTAGAGAGAGGGCCCATTATGAGGTTTTGATAAAAATGTGATTATTTTTTTTCTTCTTTTTTGTGACCTTGTGATTCCATTAGGCAATGTATTCCCCTCTCTCTCTCTCTCTCTCTCTCTCTCTCTCTCTCTCTCTCTCTCTCTCTCTCTCTCTCTCTCTCTCTCT
>JBBMJY010000025.1:17986693-18019188 GCA_037833715.1 Toxotes lorentzi | reverse complement strand
GTGTGCCAGTTAATAAACCTATTAACAGATCATCAGTTCATTGCCTGTTTTGTACTGCACTTGGGTTCATACTATACACGTCACAAAAGCAGACATTCTGCATCATCATTCTGCATCATCTTGTTGTAAGTGAACCACTTACAACAAGTAACCACTGCCTACACATAAAATTTAGGACCGATGCACCTGTTTGCTGAGAAAATGTGCACATGCAAAGATTGATCGTGGGAGTTTTAAGAATTCAATAATTAAAATAAAGAAAAAGTGATTCATTGGAAAAATTCACATTTTTTTTTAATCCAGCACTGGGACAAGTTCTGTCACACACTCCAACACGTGTTTCTGCATCTGCAACTCTGTCATGCACACCACACTTGCAGCATCACTTTGACCATTTGCTGGAACATTTTTTTTAACACCTCAACCAAACAACCCCCACCTCTAACCCTCCCTCCCCCAGATTCCACTCTGAGCCTTCATCTGACTGGTCAAAGTCAACGGGGGAAGTTTTTTCCACTCTGTGACACTGCTCTCTGTGCCTCCAGCTGACACACTTGTACCTGTTTTCAAAGTTAAGACACCTGCATTCAGATGCAGAGACACAGTCTCTGTGGTCTGTGGATATTTCTTTGGTAACTGAGGCTCATGTAGCTGCTGTTGTTTATGTAGACTAAACAGGCGTAGCCCCAAGGCTGCAGCTTATTTCGGGGACGCCTGCATTTTTAAAGTGAGCTCTGTGTGATTTTTAACTTCAAACCTCCTCCACTAGCTAGGTCTTTACAATCCCCCATCTGGGATTTATTATAGTCTGGCTCTCTGAGGTGAGGCCCACCCGGGGGTACAAGCCTGAGCCTGGTGAAAAAAAAGACATGACGCCACAGTGATTCATTGCTAGGAAGGATGCGAGTGGATTGCTTGTTTCAATTTAAAGCTGCACTGAGCAATTTTTATAATAATGATGGATTAAATTACTATATGTAACGCTCGTACTGGTGAACCCACAGCAAATTATCACCTGACTCTCAGCTCCCTCAGCTCTGTGGAGTGTTTTTCAGCTCTCGGTTTTCTGTCTTGTTTCCAGCTGCAGCAGTCAGCTGTTTACAGTGACAAAGCCCTGAAACAAACTCTGCACCTAACGACACGTAGTCAAAGCCCGCAACTAGGGACTGAACACACTGGAGCGCTTAGCAGCCAATTAATATCAGCGCCGGAACGATGTATCATCCAAAACTGGCCTATCACACATAAGTCCGTATCAGCAAATCATTGACCCATATGCACTGATATAAAAATAGATTTTTTTAACAAAAGATAACGCAATAGAAAGAGGCTTGAGGTAATTAGACATCACTTCTGCAGCCTACGTAGCGGAGTACAAATCACATGAGCAAACGGTGGTGTGGAGTTAAGCGATGTCTTCACAGCAAGCTGCTAACTACTATATGAAGAATCTCCACCATATATCGATTAAATCGTTTAAAATCGACATCGACCCAAAACTGTAAGTCCAGTATTGAGTCCATGTCTCCGCATGAATGCTAGTGTATCTGAATCTGCTGAATGTGTAAACAGCCAACTGTTTGCAAATACATTAGCCATACAATCTCAGTGTTGTGTTCATAACTTTTCCATTTTTAAAGTCTACAAATAGTAATTGTATAAAATTATTAAATCTACTGCTGCCAAACACGACTTTGCAACTCTAACAGATCAGGTCATAATTGAATAATTTTTTTTGGGGTAGCTGAACTCTGTTGTATCTGCCTATTAAAACCTATTATAACCCTAACCCTCCAGTCAAGAGATAATGTTTGATAATAAGTGTTGAGTGGTAGTCGTTGGTAGCAGTCAAACTTACATATCTTACATTTTAACTGAGCTTAGAAGTCAGTCTAAAGCCAGAGTTAGAATTTAACATGAGCATTACCTGAGTGAAATGCTGTGTGTGTTTATTCCTGTTCTGCAAACCACCAATACACATGATCAAGGTGAGCCATGCCATCCTGTAGCAGCTAGGCCGTTAGTCATACTGAGCTGGAGAAAACCCCGCTGAACAAATATTTACATAAACTGTGGTCACAGCTATGTGATCAGGAGACATTTTTCTTTTAGCCTGCTGCGTTGTGTTGGTGTATTCTATTTCCATTTCCATCCCTCCATGTTGCAGAGTACTCTATGGCCTTTCAGCCATCTTAACTGGCAGGCAACAGGTGGTTGCACTCATGTTATTCTCTGTGGCTCAGTTGTTTAACACATAGCTGCCTCCATTGGGACCTAAAACTAACATCACGTCAGGCTTTAGAAAAACACTGCGTTCTTTAATGTTATCATTTTTGGACTGGTGCACTTGCCAGGTGGAATTATGAAGTTTGGGAATTAGAAAATTTAAAAAACCAAACCAAACACTGATGACAGAAAAGTTGATAATGGAGAACTTATTGTTTGCAGCAAACTTAGTGTGGTCATTGATTTCAGCGGAGACCTCTCGCATGTTTGTTCATGGTCGAGTGGCTGGTTGTTGTGACGTGTTGCGAGCAACAGGAGGAAATGATCTCATATTACAAAAATGGTCAGTGGTTAAAATACAACTACACTGCGCAACTGGGTTTAATTATCTGCAGCTGCCTCGTGGACCATGATGTGTTAAAATTTGAGTTGCATACTTTTCAAATTTATTTAATGAAGGCATTCATGTAATGTTAGTGGAAGCACACAGGCCCGTAGGCGTGTGAGAATGTTGTACATTTATAATCTAAATTATTTAATTTATAATTTTCTCATACTTGCTGATGGTAAATTTCATTGTTGTTGCAGCAGAGGGCTTCTGCAGAAGGACAGGAAATACTAATCATGGCTCCACACTGTAAGGACCCCTTCCAGTTACTGTCAGGATGTTTATCTACTGTCAATAAGAGGCAAGCTGGGAGGAAAAGCTGATGTCCTGGGAAACAAAGAACTGTTTGATGACGCTGCCACAGAAGGAGCGCCTTGGAGCTAGAAACACAGAGCGCTGATGTCAAACCCTGACAAAAGCATCACTTGTCTGGACACTCCAGTGTTCAGCGCCACACCTCTCCTCATCTCATCCTGGGTCCAACAGAAAATCACTATCATTTTCTAGACATTTACAGAGTAATATAGTTTTGTTTCTCAGCAGAAAAGTGTCAAAGATGAAGAACATGAACTTGAAATCTGTTTCCCAGCAGGCTAGGACGTTTTTACTTTCTTGTTCATCGTGGCTGAGATGCCAAAGGGAGAATGTTAAGTGGGACAGATTCCAGGAACCAGCTCTGTATCTCTCCACCTCTCTCCACCTCCTTGTGTTTTATCCCCTTCTTTATCTCATTTCTGTCTCTGCCTCTTTTTCTGTTTGGCTTTCCAGCTATAAACTTTCCAAGTGACGCAAGCACACACACACAGTTTGACACACACCCAAACCAAAACATGGCTGTCTCTTGCACTGCCTCCCAGAAAACTTTCAACTCTCCCTTTCCGTCCCCCTTTGTCCCATCATTCCTCACTCCCAATCTCAAAGTCTTTGTTGCTTTCTCTCATTTCTTCCCCTCTCTCCTTTCCTCTGAATTTCTCTCGACTCCATCTCCTCCCAGTTCATCCATCTTCTTCATTATGTAGCCACATAAGAGAATAATGGAGACACAATGAGTCATCGGCTCCCATTAATTTATACAAAACAACTCAGTAGAAGAAGAAGAGTGTGGAGGAGCACTAACAAGCGCTGTTTCCTCTCCCTCCTCTCTGGCACTATGTCTCTCTCAGTTTTCAAGGGAGATGAAGTGATGGCCTCCATATGGCCAGACTAATTAGATCCTCATGACCGTGCCACGGCCGCAATTTATAAAATTTAAAATGGTATTTACAGATATAAACATTTCACTAGAGTTATTCAGTAAGACAAAAAAAAAAGGCAGTGTTTGTGAGTAGAACTGCAGTGAAACCCAAACTTCACACTATGGTGCATGTAACCTAACACCATACATATGTAAATACTACACAGTGCAAAAAAATTCCTCTGAGCAATAATAAATATAAACGCTATGCAAAACAAATACGGTGAGAAACTTTTAGCGTGTGATCTTCTTTGAGAACAAAACAAATAGGTGAAGAACATCTCTCATTTCCTACCTCTTTCACGCGTTTTTTTTCTCCTAACAGTCATTTGTTCATTTGGACATGACAGAGAATTTACATATATTAACAGAATGAGGTCATGAACAAGAGTAACACATTGCTGTTTCTGAAGGGAAATTTTCACCCCCACGTTGCAGCAGGTTGGTGTTTGGGCTTTTTCGGTGTTCTCTCACTCTCCTTGGCTTGAACTGCACACGTGTTTGAGTGGGAGGGAGCTCGTTCAAAACAAACAATGTGAGGGGGTGACTCTTCTGTTTGCCAGACACGTTACTGAGACAGAGGAATGTGTAGAAAGAGCCACAGAGAAACACAAAAGCAACATGAAAGCCAAGAAGTTATCAACAGTCCAAAGATTTCCAGGAAACCCAACATAAACATGACGTTAAGTCACTCATGGGTCTGGATCAACTTTTTTTTTTTCAAATGAAATTTATTCTACTGATTACAGTGTAAACACCCTAAATCCTTGGATTTCCCAGGAATACACATCAAAACATACTCCCTTTTCCTGGGGGATGAACCAGTGGGAGTCCAGGATTTTCAGCATGCGTGATTGCGTCTTCGTGCATCATTGTGTTTGCATTCTAAAGACAATCGTCCATTTGGAGACAGAGAGGTTTTCTCCTAACTTCATTAATGCTACCACACAACTGTTGTAAATACTAAAATCCCATTTTGAAGTGCTGTTATTACAGAAAAATATGTGGATAGATAACATATCAGCACTGTAAAACTACTCTGTGCTGAATGAAGTCTCACCTTATTTTGGACTGACCTTCTGAGTCAAATATCCAGGCCACTACTGGATGGATTACTATGAAATTTGATGGAGATATTCAAGGTCCCCAGGCGGTAAATTCTAGTAATTTTGGTGACTTTTCATCTAGTGTTGTTATAACATCAAAATTATTTTGTACTTATTTTGTACTTTGGTTAGAGACCAAATACTGACACTACAGAGAAATAATGAATAAAGAGATAATGAATGACTTGAAAAAATAATGACACTCCCAATAGCCTCAGCTGTGCTTTGTTAACATGCAACTTTAGCATGCAAACACACAAACAAATAACATGGTGAACTAGTGCTGGGCGGTATGTCCAAACTTCTATATCACGGTATTTTTCAAAATTATATAGCGGTTTCAGGGTATTTGACGTTTTTTTCCCCCCATGAATGACATGTTAACCGCATTAATTGGTCTTTAGATATATGAATTGTTATGGAGTTGGTTATCTCCATCCACCGCTTGCTTTCAACGCTTCAACGAGTGACGTCTGACTCGCCTGTCCTTTAGCTTTGTCACTTTTACCCGATGGTGGGGAAGTCAATGATTTTAGTTTAAGGCATTCTTGGTACTCCAAAGCATGTTTACGGCTAAGGTGGTGCAGCAAACTGCTCGTGTTACCACCTCCTCTGTGTGTTTAGCGGCTGCGCAGCAATGAAAAACGTCCCCCGTGAAACACTTTACCACCGCGCAGCGTTCCGGACATGTTTAGACCATTTAAACCGGTGTTGCAGGTATATGAAAAATTCATATCATAACAAAAATAAAAACCGGTTTTCGGTGCGAAAAGGTATACCGCTCAGCACTATGGTGAACCTGGTAAATATAACTTGCTAAAATTTAACATTATTAACATTATCAAAGTCAGCATGTTAGCAAGTTTAGCATACAGCCTCCCAGAGTCTTGGTTGCTGTTGTAATAAAAACAAATGAAAACATGACCACATAATGTAATAAATTTTTATTTTATGATTAATTATATAGATTCTGTGTTTCTTAGGTAATAAAGGCTTCAATCCCAGAGTTTAATATATATATATATATATATTTTTAGATATACATACTGCGATACCTACAATTTTACTAACCCACAGCCTATCACACAATCCGCTCCTACAGTCATCCTGCAGCCAGTAGCTCCTCAGCATCGTGGTAGATTAGATTTTACAGTGTTAGTCTTATCTACCAACAGCCAGTACTACCAGCTGCAAATCTAATTTAGTTACCTGCATTTCCACTTTGCTGTGATTGGAGCCATATGGAAGCAGCTATTTTGAAATGTGATAAAAAATTCTTTTTTTGGTCCCTTTGGTAACAAAATACTGTCTATTGAGCTGGCATTTCACTGTCCTTTTTTACTGAGTTCATCTATTTTCTTTGAGAGCACTTCAGGCCAAAATACCTCAGATAAGTGACTCCAGGACACTTTTTCTTTTTCCAACACTGCTCTGTTTCTCATTTATGAAGCTACAGTGTCACAAAGAGGGTGTCCAAAGGAATGGGACTGTTTTCTCTTTAGAAAGAATAATTTGAGCTGGGAAATGTTTCCATGCGTGTTTCAGTCTCCTGCTCCAATTTATGACTCTACAAGGCAATGTTATGGTGAACCCTGCAAAGGTTTGTCATTTCTTAAATTCCAAGTGTCATCATGAGATCTGAAGCAGGGGAAGTAACTGATGATACGGATGTGATTTATCAAAAGTACAGTTCTTAGGATATGCTGGCTGAAAAAAAGAGGAGGAAAGAGGTCTGCCTGCAGAAGTTATTAAAGAGACCTGAATAATACTTGCAAAATATGTTGGAAATTACGTTATTGCGAAACCTGAGAGCATGTGATTTACTCTAGTGGAACAGGATGAGAGTTAAGGTTGAGTAACTCTTTAGAAAGAAGAACAGGAAGCGTGAGAACATATCCAGACTATAAGTGAAGATAGTGGGAGATTAAGTTATACTGGGGTTTTCCACAAGGTTTAACTCAAATGATCTAAAGCTGGACCATACACCAACACTTCAGTTCTGTTCTTAACCATTTGGGGGGCATGTCTGATCTTGCCATGTCTGTTCAACAGCCACAACTGTATGAGTAATTAAAGACTGGGTCTTTGCCATAAAGACCTAACCACCAGATAATTATGTGAAAGTCCCCGTACTGAGCTGCAGAGACACCTGACGCAGTGTTGTGTACTCACATGTGCCAGATCTTCATTATGATTACATCTTCGCAGGATATGATGCTCACAGAACAGTGATTTCTCAGAAGGAATGAGGCTGAGAAAGCAGTTCCAGAGGAAACTGTTCACAGCAACATCTTAAAGGGTCTTAAAGGCTCATGTGAACCATCATGGGACACTTCATTCAATGACTTCACAACTAAAACTTGGGGTATAAAATTCTGACTTTGATAATTAATGGGAAATTAATGAAAAAAAAAAAAAAATATATATATATATATATTATTAGAAACCTTGATGACGATTCAAGATGATTCTTTTCAGCAGAAATTTTCTACTTAAGTACATTCACCCAACTGAAAAAAACTGTTTTCAGCCAACTGAAAAAAAAATCACGTCCGCTTCTCAGAATCACGACTCAAACCTGAACACGTAGCCGTCAAACACACAGAGCTGAAGCCAGCAAACTATGTCCCGGTCACAGTGGTTTCTACAGCTCTGGTCAGACACCACATAAATGAAGTGGTCCTTAAAACCTCAGCCCTGACAATTACAGATATTCAGACTTTTTCTCCAGTATCAACAGTAACCCAGCGATTGTGTATCTGTCCGTCCATGGTAACAGTGCAAACGGAAGCGGCATGCATCAAACAGATTCGCCAGAATGTAAACAACCTTTGGCGAACAACAATCAGGCTGAAATGACTTTGGCTTATCACTGATCTAACAGTATTGGTTTATATATGGCCCAGTAAACGAGGAATGACGAAAAAACTGTATTAGAGAAAAGTAAAACGTCCTCCCTTAAAAAGAAGACGGACCCGTCGACACGGCTAAAGATTGGACCGGCTGGTCAATCTAAGCATACTGAGCTAAGTTTGTTGACATCATCTTACATAACTTTCTATGTGCTGAAGTTCATGCTTTGTAAACAGTTACTCATTGCTGCCATTCGGAGCTACGTATGCACCACTACTAACGGCACCTATAACAACAGAGGTCTGAGCTAAACTAAGAATCCTCCATTCGAAGCGTGGAAGTAAACAAACATGTACGAGCACATTTGTTGTTTTGAACTGTCAGGGTATCAACTGGATGCTAAACGTGGGCTAAGTCTAAAATTAGAGTTTAACTGCTGCTATAGAAGATATGCCACGGTAAGCTGTCTGTCACCAGTACATGCCCAGGATCGGTTCAGTATATACAGCATGCATGTGTGCGTATAAGCAAGCATATGGATTTTCTGAAAAATATCATTTTGCCTAGTTTCACATTTTTAAAGCTCAAGCAACAAATGACTTAGTGAGATGTATGTTTTTTTGCAGAGTAAAATCCAAAGCATACAAGAAAATTATATTTTCAATGTCATTTCATGGCAACTCTAAATCTTCGAAAAAGGCCACCTTCCATGTGCGAGTAAGACTCTTTAAATGTTTAAGGGCCAAATACATTTTATGTTTGGCTTTTAACCCATTTAAAAAAAACTGTGTAGGAGGTCACACAAGAGTTTTTCCACTCTGAGGGTAAGAAATCAACCTCATGGAAGCAATCAACCAACTTTTCCTCTTACACAAGTGTGTACTCTTTTTTTTGCGCCATACAATTCCTGTGAGTCACAGTGTAAAAACAAACTCATGGACTCTGTGAAATACCTCACGAAACAGAAAGAACATGATTGCCTATAACCTGGAGAATCAATCCTAAACTCAAGTGAGGAACAACTTATTTGAGTAAAAATATTAAATAAATGATAAATGGCACATGATTTTGCTGAAGGAGTTATTTACATTATTAACCTCCCCCACTGTGATTACACCGGGGAGGAGGAAACATGATACCGTAATGACAAACAGATGAAACAGATGTTTAGACCAACAGGAGAGAACATACTATTACTACAATTACAAGTCCTGTAAATAAACTTTTCAAGAAGACTGATCAGATAAACAGATAACAACTAAGATAATGAAAAAAAAAACAAAAACTCAAGGACAATTATTGATTTAAAAGAAAAACAAATTTTGCTGCCATGATCTTTCCAGTCAAGTCAAAATCTCTATCTCTGAGTCCAGATCGTGGACCAACAGAGAGGCAAAATAAATTCCAGAGATGACACCGAGCGAAGGGGAACATAGGGCAATCAAAAATAATGTAACTCAGGGTAGGGTACCTCTGAGCTCACGCAACACTGAGCACCTCCAAATCTTTGTCAATATTTTAGTCGTCATCTAAAAGCAAAGCGGTGATGGAGGCTGTTTTTGAAATGTGCACTGTTCGGCCGCAGGATGGACTACATTGCATTACATTGGCACAATTTCAGAATTAAATCACTTTTCAAATCTTTTTTTTTTTTTTTTTTTTTTTTTTTTACAGTTTTCCAATCTGCCATCATGAGGCAGCAGTGCAGTGCATAAACTCACGCAGATACAAGTCAGGAGATTCTGTTAATGTTCACTTCAAACATCATGGTCTCAGTGACTTTGACCGTGGCGTGATTGTTGATGCCAGAAGGGCTGTTTTTAGTGTTTCTGAAACTGCTGATCTCACACAACAAGAGTTTACTCAAAATGTGCAGGCTGGTTGGAGCTGCTACGCTAACTCAGATAACTACTCTTTACAACTGTTGTATACAGAAAAACATCTCAGGATGAACAGCTCGCCCAACTTTGACGCAGATGGGCTACAACAGCAGAAGACCATGCCCACTCCTGTCAGCCAAGAAGAGAACTCTGAGGCTGCAGTGGGCACAGGCTCACCAAAACTGGACAGTTTAAGACAGGAAAAAAAACGTAGCCTGGTCTGATGAATCTGGACTTGCTGAGGCTGCAGATGGTAGGGTCAGAGTTTGGCATCAACAGCATACACCCATGGACCCACCCTACCTTGTGTCAATAGTACAGCTTGGTGGCGGTTGTGTGATGGGGAATGTTTTCTTGGCAAACTTTGGGCCTTAAAACCAATCAATCATCGTATAATTGCCTCAGTCTGTATGAGTATTGTTGATGTTCATCCCTTTATGGCCGCAGCTGACCATCTTCTAATGGCTACTTCAAACATGATAATGCAACATATCATAAAGCAAAGGTCATCTAAAACTGGTTTCATGAACAGTGAACTTTGACCTCCTCAGTCACCAGATCTGAAAATAAACATATGTGTGAATCAAACTCACTGAGATGGAGTAGATGAGGGCAGCAATTCCAAGTGGCAGGCAGCAGCACAGCATGGTGAAGATGGAGTAACACAAGTAGTCATTGACAGGTTGAGCCAGTGGACAACGAGTCACGTACACTGTGGGCTGGATAGTGACGGTGTTCGGCTGTGCTGGGTACTGCTGACCCATGGGATATGCTCCGTATCCTGCTCCGCCATAAGGTGGTGGAGATAAAACACCCTGCAGGCCACAGACAAGAAATACAATTATATCAGTGAGGAGGGTGGGGTGTTAACGCTGCATGGTTTCTGGAAAAACGAAAGTCAGTTCTGGCCCCTGATGCTGATGAAACTCTCTTGGGGTTGCTGAAGCATAGTAAACTGGTTAAATTGGAAGAGGCCTCTCAAGAGGCCTGATTTGTGTTTTAGCTTAGCGGAAGTGGAACTTAAAACTGTCTTTACTCTTCCCCATTTTTACCATAATTTTTACCATTTATTTCTGATGCTTTATGTCACCACAGTGGTGGCAGTGGTAGTCACTGTGGCGACTAAACCAAGTGTGACAATCATTTGCTGAACTTGAATTAAAAACAAAAAAAAAAGAGTCGCCTAGTTAACAATCCAAAAACTTTCAAGACTAACCTTACCGTGTACTATGCACAATAATAATAATAATAATAATAATAATAATAATAATAATAATAATAAAGAAAACTAGAGGGCTGTTTTTGTTGCAGTTCATACTTTTTCCATTACATTAACACAACATAAGAAAACTCTTCTTAAGAAAACTAAACTGCGTTGAAAAAAGGTCCAGACATTTAGCAGTGTTTAGACAATATAAAGGGAGAAAAATCATTAATTGTTTCGTTTTTAAAGTCAAGAATTTATCACATTTGTGTTTATTTGTGATGTCCGGTGTTGGGGTGCTTACCATCGGCGGTTGTGGGTATCCCCCGCCGTGCTGAGGGTAGGGGTTGTCATGGTAGGCCGGAGGGGGTGACTGGCCCAAGAGGGACTTCTCATCGGTCCAGTCCTGTGGAGGAGCGCTCGCAGATTTGTTGGGGTCCATAATACAAAGGTTTGGTCTTTGGGTTTTCAGAAGAGAAAAAAAAAATCTTCCTTTTTTGTCGACTGGTTAACGTAGAGGTCTAACTTCCACCGTCGACTTCAGCGCTTTTCTTTGATGCTGCTCCGCTGCAACAAAATGTACGGTCCAAATGAGCCGTTTCGATCAATTTCACTCATTAGTGCGGCCGTCAAGCGACTCAGAATGAACAGGAAGCTCACCGCCAGTCCTTTCAAATTAAAAGCAACATTCGAAGGATCCTGGGAGCGAAAGTTGAAGAACATGATGTACTCAAGCTATAGCATGTCGTAAAATCAGATGAAACGACATGAAATAATATTCTGTGAACATTGGGACGCTGGTTCGGGATTTATCTTTACAAAAAAATGCAAGCAGTCTGAGAAATCGTTTATGAGTCCGGGGAAAATGTCAGCAGCAAAGCAAGCTTTAGGTTTCATTCGTGAAGTGAAACGTAAAGTTTGAGAAAACTAAAGCAAACAATGACAGAAAAGAAAAGATAAAACATTGTACCTGCAAATGAACCTGATCACATTTCGTACACTGACCGTCACCTCGAAGTACTTTTATTAAAACAAATTCGTCCCATTTCCGGTGCTGTTTGGCCGATGGCTAACTTGATGTTGCTACCTGAGCCAAGTATCGCAGAGGGAGGGGTCCACGGTTGGGCCTCACAATTTGCATCTCCCATTTGTTGGAAAACATAACTGTAGGA
Source organism: Toxotes lorentzi (assembly GCA_037833715.1). Lineage (NCBI taxonomy): Eukaryota > Metazoa > Chordata > Actinopteri > Toxotidae > Toxotes > Toxotes lorentzi. Next base: position 18,007,125 of record JBBMJY010000025.1, on the reverse strand, counting down.
CAGTTCTCCTCGGAAACATAGGTTACGGTGACCCCTAGGTTTATATAAGGCTATTACGGCCTATTACAGGTTTACATAAACCGAGGGTGACTGTGATCCATGTTACCCCAAGATCATAGGCAGAGAGAAGTCAAGTCCTGCCCCTCCCTTCACTCATCATGGAGAGCACTGCTGGCCTTAGGGAAACAAAGAATGCTGATGGCTGGAGGACTGTGGTTGGATGAGTATGAAAATAGAACATATATATGCAGGCTACACAGAACAGTGTCCACTGGATGGAGCCAGAGCATTTCTAAAAACTTAAGAGCTCTTGAACGCAGACACTGAAACATGTCTGAGCAGAAAATGCACAGATGCTTGAAGTTTTAATTTCTGATTACTGATTTTTTTTCTAGTTGAAATGGCAAAAACTGAACTGGAAAAAAAGACCTCTTACTCCAACGTAAAGCCCCATAACATCCATAGCTAGTTTCACTGATTATGCCTGATCAGACCTCCTCTCTCAGTACCGACATTCAAAAGCTGTCAAAAGATGTAAAGTAAGAAGTTTGACTTGATAGCTACACCGATTGCATAACCTCTTTCCTAGAGACAACTGTATAATGTTTTATTCCCCTCCTTCCTTAGGCTCAGCTCATTCTCAACAAGTATTATTACAGCATCAACATGTGTTTCACCTGCACTCCGTTCATCTTTTGTTAACAAGGTCAGGATTTCTGAATTTCTTAACATTAATATTATTTAATTTCCATGGTTTTGTCTTGTTGTCCTTTTTTTTTTTGCAAGCAAAATTAGTTCAATTAAAATATTTTTTTTGGATTCAGTGTAGTCAGATCTTAACCACTGCAATACAATCCAATTTCATTCTGTTGAAATGTGGCCAATGAATGAGTAATAGCCCAGTTATAATACATTGACTGAAGTCTGGAATCACATAAAGCAGAAGATTCAGTGGATTTCATGACCAATGCACACATTCACGCACACTTCAACACAGAATAAAGAGTCCATCGCTCATAGTAGTTTCAACAGTTGTTTTATAGAAACATGACATTCTCTTTCAGTATCTCTGAACAGTGCAATGCTCTACACTCCACCATAAAGCTAAACATGAGAATTGACAGATTATCATGAATTATGAACAACACTCTAATCACTCATGACTATGTGGTTTCCTTATATTTGACATGAAAGCATGGACAGCGGGTTAGGCTGGTCACAGTAAGAGACTAATATCTACATCAATGTTTACCTTACACAAACAGTACAGACAACAGAAGTAATGCGAGACATTAACACAACCTACAATAGTTCTTAACGGACACTTAAGGTATTTTTTGGTAATAGGTTTGTGTTAGTGTTGTTTTGTCACTTTTAGGTGAAAAGTGGCAAAAACCGTGCGTACAAGGGTGTGTATGTCCGAGTGTGTGTGTGTTTGTGTGGAGGTGCAGGCCGCAGGACAGTCGCTCAGTTATCAGGGAGAAAGCATCACACCTCACAGCGGCTGCAAACAGACTACTTCCTGGGCACCACAAATCCCGCCGCTGATCCTCCATGTTATCTGTCGGTTGCAGGTTCGGGAAGTCAGTGTGTGCTCCGGTTGACCTCTAGCAGTCGCAGGCACGACCTACACGCACAGACAGACAGAGAGAGAGACAGACAGACAGTAGGGTGAGTTTTAAAATTCAGCTGATCAATTTTTTTGCTCGAAAACATGATCAAAAATATAATACACTAGGTTATTAAAACACAGAAAAACATACAGTGGTCAAAAAAAGTTTTCGGACACCCCATGCATTTGTGATATATTGCATTAACAATCATTAACAATCAGTTTCCAAGTGCAATTTGTTTTTGTACAGTTACAGCCACAATACTAAACCAATCCTAAAATCAGCCATTAAAAACTTCAAAGTGATTAGCCATGAACTGGAAGAAGATTCTGTGGTTGGATGAGTCCAGTTTCCAGCTTAATGCTCCTCGTGCTAATGTGAGGGTACGCAGAAGGCCAGGTGAGGCATTATCTCCAGCATGTACAGTACCTACTGTCAAGCATGGTGGAAGCAGTATCATGGTTTGGCGATGTATGAGTGCTGCACTGTTCCATTGAGGTCGAAACTAGATGTTTCAGTAAGATAATGCATCCAGATCAAGTAGAACTTGGCTGCAGGAGCACAATATCCAGGTCTTTGAGTGGCCAGCTCAATCCCCGGACATGAGCCCCATTGAAAATCTTTGGTGAATTATCAAAAGGTCTGTTTCAATGTGGAAACCAAAGAATTTGAAAGAATTAAAAACAGTAATTCAAGAAGAATGGGAGAAGATTACCCCTCAACAGTGTGAAAGGCTTGTGGAGAACATGCCAGCCAGGATTAAACCTCTACTGCGTGCTAATGGCAGGAGTACTAAATATTCATTTTGTTATGTGATGGTTTCTTTATTTTTTGTTCAGTTTTGAACACATTCTTTGCTATTTGTTAACCGACAATGTTGAGAACTGACATGTTGGCACCATCAAGAATTTAGTTTTGCTATTTTTTTTCTCGATAACAATAAGCAAAAGAAATCATTAGTTTCGTTTGTGTCTGTCTGATGCAGCCACACCTTGTGAAACACAAAAAAGATTTTTCTGCAAATATTTCATGATAATATTTGAGATCGTGTAAAATTTTAAGGGTGTCCGTAACTGTATGTTACTTTAAGTTGTTTTAGATTACTTCATGAGATAGAGCATTAATACTCGGCCACTCGCTCTCATATGATGAGTGGTGGAAAGAGAGAGACAGTGTGTATGTGTGTGTCTGTGCCCATGTGCCCAAGCAAGTGGAAACTGCAGTATGTCCCTGAAGGTTCCTGCTGAGTTGCCTGCATAGTGCGCACACACACGACAGACACACACACACACACACACACACACACACACACACACACACACACACACAATGTTTTCCATATGGGTCACCTGTGTATTTCACCTGCATCAAATCTGCTGTTGACACCAACCATCCCCTTTCCCTCCCTCCCTCTCCTCTGTGTCTGCCAGACACCCAGAGCTCCACCACCTGTTGAACAGTGAGGTCCATGGCATCTCAGTCCAGCACTGTGGGAGCTTTCCATACAGTGTGTGTGTGTGTGTGTGTGTGTGTGTGTGTGAGAGAGACATGAGGCCGTTTATGGTGAAACAGATGGACAAAGTAAATATAACTTTAGACCTTAGCAGGATGTCAACAGGGTGATGAAATCTTGAATATTTCAGAGAGAAAGGAGAGTCTATCTTGCTGCAGTCTACATACATATGTCTGCAAAGACAATATAAGTTGAACTAGAAAGACAGGTATGTTTGTTTAGAAAAACTGTAGAACAACAAGTTGCCCTGGTTGTCATGTAGTTACAGGTGATCATCTTTTCTGTTGACATTTACAGTAAACCATAACTACAAACGCATTTTAGTGCAACTTCAAAGATGGGGTTGCTGCTGGGCGATTAAATGCTACCTTGGTCGTTGAGCATCTGCTGAGCATTGCTTCCTGTCCTCCTTCTGCAAAGAGAAGAGAGGAGAGAGTGAGACGGTGCGACTTTGTTCATGAAAACCTGGTCATACAAACTGTTTTCACAACGTCAAATTAAAATTAACTGGTCCTTCAGCTGAGTGTCCACGCATGCTTTTCATGTTACCTCTTGTCCTGGTTGAACTTGCATCTGCAGTGGCCACCTACAACAAGAGAAAAGAAGCACTGACTTTCTGTCTATGTCATGTGTGTGTATTTGAGCATTGTTTGATTCTGTTTATGACTATGCTTGTGTGGATACAGGGTGTGTGTGTGCATGTGAAAATAATTTGCATCTTACTGAACAGGATGGTGATGCCAATGAGACAGAGGACGGCAGCTAGAATCAGGCCTCCAACACGCAGTCTGTGGTAGTCTGCACAGACAGATCATGTTTACCATAAATAGAAAAACTGCATCACAGTCAAGAAATACTAAGCAAATTATCCCAGTAATAAACAATAAAAAAATTATTATAAAAAACCCACATTGCTGTGTAAATAAGTGAGTTTTAAAAAGTACTAATTCAGCCAGCAGCGTATATATTTACAGTATTTGTACAGCCTGTATGTGCACTTTACTGCTTATGGCATTTATCATCCTCCACTTCCATGAACTTTAATAACCTGAATATTAATGATGAAAATAGTTCAAAAGACAAGAGACAAAGACAAGAAAAACAATACATTACCAAAAGTGAACGGGTCATCTTCCGCTGTAGGAACAAGACATGAAAAGCATCAGTTAAAAGCTGGTTTGAAGAGCGCAGAAATGAAGGCACACAGAAACATCCACATTTCAAACAGTGACATAATAAAGTCAAAAGTACAACGAGAGATGAGCATAAACAATGGCCCAGATTAATTCCCTCACTAATGATTAACATGCCTGACAATCAGGTCAATACATTTCAACACAAACCAAACATTACGATCAATTTTAACCAAAACTGCAGAGAAAAGTATTTCTGAATGTAAAATGCAGAGGCGTAAACCTGTGTAACCGTACTACTGTAATGAGCAGAGAGACAAACACAGGTGTTAGTGAGAGAGAAAAGTCAGTGTACTTACAGTTCTGTTCTTCTGCAGTCACCAGGGACACGACTGTTCAGAAGAATTCAGAAACACACATGATCATAGTGAAACACAGCCTGAGGCATATCATCTGGTTTAACTGAGTTCATGAAGGCTGGATAGAGAATAAAATCATTCACTTGCTGTTGCTTAACCAGAAAATATAGATATACAGGGGTAACACATTCAACAACATTCATTTACTTGATTTTGTAGTGGCTTAGTTTTCATTAAACTTTCGTTTTTCCTGATACTTTTGTGGAAACACAGGCAAATTCACAGGTCTCATACTCAGAAGCACTGACAAATGAAACTGTCAAAGTCTGCGAATAAAACACCTCTTAAAAAGCTCTTAAATCTCTGCTGTGTTTATTGGAAATCCAGATATGTTTTAAAAATGTTAAATAAACTTCTTTCTGTTTCATCTCGCTTCCTCCTCCCCTATCTTCTCCCTTTTACAACACCTGAAGCTAAATGTGGAAGCTGTTGCCTTCACCTTCTCAGCCCTGTAACTGCAGAGCACTTCATTTGCTTTGCGACACATCATCATATCAGATGTGCAGACAGTTTAAAATCTAGAGCGAAGGGGCGAACGGACGACCGGTGACGACTCATCCACCCTGCTGCCTTTTGTCTCACCTCAGACATGTTACTTAGAGTCCCAACAATATAAATACTTGAGCAATGCCCTGATGAAAGACAGACCTTCAAGATGAATTTTCTTTATAAAGAGGAAGTGGTCATGAGGAACAGGTCATGAGCACTGATTTTACAGTAACGTTGTGGCTGACTTTGGGGCTTTTAAAAAGAGGAATTTGATTTTTTTTTTCTTTTGAGAAATAAAAAAAGACATTTAAGAGTTTTACTCACATGTGACCAACACTAAAGCACAGATCTTTGACATCTTCAGGATTGAGGCTGTTTACCTGCAGAAATAAATACAGACAAGGATATCAACAACGACAATATCATCGACAATTAAGAAGGCAATTAAGCTAATGAGAGCTAATGATTTTTATATGCGGCTTCATAATCTAACTTAGTTACCATAGCAACAAGCCTAATAAGCAATAAAGATATTAAAATTTGTATGTTTGACTGGTGCATGCATGCTGATTGAAATTGACTGTTAACTGTGGCTTGCCATTTGAATAAAGCTCTGCTTGTATTAACATGGGGTAAATAAAATTATCTCCACTCCCAATGGCACAAATGATCAAATTCTAAAGTGAGCGTGCATGTTGGAAAGCTGATTACAGTAGTCCAAACTGGCTCACACCAGCCAACAAAGTCAACAGAGGTGTGATGCAACATTTAGGCTTTCTGTGCTTTCTGAGGGGCACTAAAAGGATTTAAACACACAGAGACAAACCCCGTCCACCCCATCTGAAGCACGCATGAATCTGATCGAATTTAGATCGGCATAAAGGGGCCTCTGCGGCTCTCTTTCACACTCACACACACATGGGTACAAAGTACTCTAATGGAGCTTTAACGGGAGAACTAAATCTCTCTGGGTAAGGCATTACACTGCTGCCATGTAAAAGCTTCAATCTTCTTTCTTCTTGTTTCCATGTTACTCTTTCCTTTTTACTGCAGGCTTATTAATCTACACATAATGTACATGAACATGTGCAAGTAGTTGCTTCCTGTGGTCGTCCAGATTCTTACTTTTGAAATTTTCTTTCACTTACTGAGAAAAAAAATATCTATGATAATATTATTAAAGTCCATTCACCCTTCCAGAGCTATTCCTGTCTCTAATGTCATTTTTATCTTATTTCTAGAGAACATTAGTGTACAGATACCGAGCTTTGTGCTTCTTTTTGAAGTCAGTGAAGATATTTTTTACTTTCCAAAACCTGATAATTCATAAAAAGGTAAGAAGAAGCTCTCTTATCCTAAAGACAGTCAGAGTTCTCTCATGACAGTGAGACTGAATTTACAATAATCACACTCATGTCATCATTAATGAGCAAGTACATTTCCTGTCAAGTACAATTACATCCCACGCTCTGGCTGAGCTGCTCCACACAGCGTGGCTGCCATGTTGGAGGAACAGCAGCAGAGCTAATGTGTGCACTGAGAGGAGACGCACCTTGGGTGACACAGGAGTGATTTTCCACTTTCGGCACTTTTCTGCTCAGAGCGCTCCACAGTGAAGAGCATTTCAAACTGGCGTTTACATAACTGACAGACGTGCATAAATATACACTATTTGGATGATATCAAATTAAAATCAAGTTGACCAAGTGACTGTTAATCTTATGCAGTCTTCTCCACGCACACCTGAGATTTATGATAATTTTTGGGAAAATTGGAAACACGTTCTCATATTTTGTCTCAGGCTTTTCCTATTTGAGAAGCGTGATGCTACCTGAAGGGCACACAAGTGATCATGCTGCCGTTGTAACCACAGTGTATTTGTAATGATCCAAGACACAAAGGTGTTACAGTAAAAATGCAGTTTCTGGGGTTGAGTACCATCTAGCATTTTTAAGTGTCTGTAAGGGAAAACAACAGTGACCTTTGAGACAAAGCAATCATGATAAAGGGGGATGAAAATAAAACAATGTGTCTCCCTCTTCGGTTGGTGGTATTTGGAGTTTGGCAGAAACAGAGAAAAAGAAGAGGAGGACGAGCGCTTTTCTTCTGGTGCCTCTCCACAGCAACCCAAGGCGAGGCAGGGGGAATGTACAGGATGGGAAACAGGCCAGCAACCACTGGAGAATGGTTTACCTCAGGAGAAAGACAAACAGAGAGTAGAGAGGGAAGAGAAAGAGAGAGAGAGAGGATGAAGAGGGCAGCGACAGTAACAAGAGAGAGAAAGATAGGAAGAAAGACAGGCAGACAGAGAGGGCAAACTGAAGGTGAGACTGCTGAAAGGTTAGGCAGAGAAGCTGAGCTGAAGGAGAGAGGAAGGAGTACAGAGTATAAAAGAGGTGGCACCACCCTGTTCCTATCTGCAGGTCGTATTCTAAAACAAACGGTGTAAGGTGGAGCGAGGACGTGAGTGCTGGAAGTGTGTATTCAAATTCACATGGCTGGTAAAAAGGACAAAAGCACAGCACCCTGGTGCATAGGAAGAGGAAGGTGTATAACCTAAGCTTTTAAAGCTGAGTGCTCAGACTGCCCATAAAACATTTACAGCAGGCATCACAATGTATGGCCAATTACTGAAGAAAAAAGTTATGCTTTCATTCAGGAGCTCTGCAAAACAATGGTCGTTAACTGATCAGTCACGTTTTATATAACTGTAAAGAGGTAGGTAATTACTGGGGAGGTTTGGATTGTTGGTGAAACAAAACATATAATTGAAGATGTTACCTTAGGACATTGGTCAGTATTTTCTGAAACTTTACAGACAATTAGTCAAAAAACATAGACACATTAATTGATAATAAAGATGATGGTTATTTGAAGCACCTACATTTGTGGTTCTTTGTGTCGTTTAGGCCTGCAGCTCAAGATTTTCTTCATTGCTGATTCATCTTAATTTTTTGGCATGAAGATACTTAAATGGTAAATCAATTACCAAAACAGTTGCTGATTGATTTTCTTTCATTCGATTAATTATGTTTAATTATTATTATTGTTATTATTATTATTATTATTATTATTAATGAATCAGCTGCTTCAGATTTTAATACAGTGTCATGCTACATACAAGTTTTACAAAACAAGCAAGAACTAAGAACCTCTGAAGACCCAGATTTATGGGACAGTTTCTTTTGCCCAGGGCACAGCCTCCCTATGGAGCCACTTCTCCATCTCCGCCTGATCTGGGGATAAAGAGTTTTCTGTTCTGGCTCTGTCATGCTAGTCCCTCGTTTTTTTGTCTCTCACTGCATCCTTTTTTTTTGTCTTTACGGCTGTTTTCCCACTTTTTTTTGTCCCTTGCTCTCCACACACTCTATGCTTCTTTCATTTCATTTTCTCTCTCTCTCTCTCTCTCTCTCTCTGCCTGATAGTCCTTCCCACTCATGCTAAAAGCTCAAAGAATCGCCCGTTTGTTTGAAACCAGTTTCACACCCCTCTCCCGCTTATGTCAAGCTACTGTCTCCTCTCCAGTTCTCTCGAGCCTCTTTAAAGCTCTCCTCTACTACTTCCCTTTTCTGACACACTTGTGCACATCCCCGCTCCTTCACCCACCCCCTCTCTTCTGCTTTTGTTAGGTCTTTTCCCGTCTCACGCACTGTCATCTTCTCTTATTCCATCCCACTTTAATTCTCTCCTTTAATCCTCCATTGAGGTTACACAGTAAGTTGCTGGGCCGTTAAAACAGTTGCCACTCCTGATGACAGTCACTCCGTCATTCACTCAGTCAGGGGCCCATTTACTACTTACCCACCAGCAGTTTTAATATTTCAATTTTGTTGCAAAACATCTTCAGAGACTAAACTCTAGCTGAAACTAAAGCAGTCTAACACAACAGTCCTGCCAGAAATCCTACATTCATGAAGATTATAATGTTCAGTTTTTGTTGAAACTGTTGTAGCGGAGTACTGATTTAGCTGATCATTTTGGAGGCTGCAGTTTGTGGTGCTGTTGAACTGTATTTGGTTATAATGTGGGTGTTTCTAATGTTTAGTGGACCCTCACCGATGTATTGAGCACTGGAGGCAGAAATCTCAGAGACACATATTTCAAATCTCAACAGACCAAAACTATCTGCGTGGCCATCCAAAGTAGACAAATAGAGTCCTTCTCTGGGCTACATGAATGTGCTCAGAAAATTTCATGGCTGCTGCCAAAGGTCATGAGGTCACCAAATACATTAGGACTGGTCCTGTTGACTCTTCAGTCAATTTTATAGCAATCTGTACAGAAGCTGAAATATCTAGGTTTCGACAAATCAATGGTCTGAGCAAACAACAATCCTATCCTGAAATCCTGCAGCTCGCAGAGCAACGACCAGTGTGGCTGGTGACTGTAAGAAAAATATGTAAGGACAAAATGTCTCTATTTATCTTTAAACCTGAGTGTGAAAGGCCACCAGTTGGCTTTGAACATGAGACAAGTGTTTACTACTCCTTTCTGGTGGCTGAGTGTGGTGACAGCACACATACAGACGCCCTTTTGAGCAATGCGTTGTGCTACAACAGGCGAGTGTCGCAAGTATCATATGAATCTGTAATTTGACATGTACTATGTGTGTATGAGGAATTTACACTGCTCATCAAATCTACAAAATAAATACACAGTGTGTGTGTAAGTAAGTATTGTGTGTCTTTTTGTGACTTTATCCCAGAAGCCAGATATTCAGTTTCTGCTTCCTCTGTGTTGTGAGCACAGGACTGTCTGTTATAGGATGTGGTGTGCACAAGTGTGTATCTGTGTGTCTTTGTTTCTATTTTTCCAACATTCACACACCCAGCCCTTTGAGTGCTGGACACTGGTGTGTGTGTGTGTGTGTGTGTTCCTGTACTGAACTACAAAGACAGCTGCCTGTTCTCTGTGGAATTATTTATTCCTAAATTAGCAGCGCTGGATTCCAGTGTGCAACACATCCTTTACGAGACACACACACACACAAATGTTTCTGACGTTGTCAGAGTCTGACTAACACACTCAACCCAATGTGAATAACTTTCTTATATCTCAGCTGAGACACAGTTGAACTTACTGTAACTTGTTCCTCCCTTCACTTTACCACTCCTCTCAGGAATTTGTCATTTTATAATGACATGAGTACAGGATGTTTCTCAAGAGCTGAAAGGGGAGATATGTGACTGATGAAGAGCATGACCTGAAATATATTCCTGAGCTATTAAAGAGAAGATGTTTTTGGTCTCTGTGGCTGCTATATAGCTGGGTGATAACAACTAACAGCTTCTGACCGAAGATGAGTGTCGCAACCAAAGTGCTGACCACATTAATGTGTAAAGGGGAAAAATAAGTGAGGGAGACAGGAAGGAGGAGACAGAGGGTGGGGAATCAGAGGAGGTAGTGCACTAATGAAGAAAGGAGGAAAAGGGATGGAGAAAGAGAAAGAGGGAGGAAAGATATCAAGTTATACAAGCCAGCAAGAGAGAGGGAGAGGGAGAGGGGGAGGAGGAAGAACTCAAGCCTGAGAGAATGACAGAGGAAGGCAGGAAGACGAGGGAGAGTGCGGTTGGGAAAGAGAGGGAATGAGGAGGGACTCAAAGAGATGGACAGAGGGTAAGAGGGAGTGGAGCATACTAGAGCCATGAGTCACACATGGTAACCACAAGGCTAACAGAGAGCGGCTAGCAACAGAGTTCAAGCTCCTCGCTCTGCAGTTATAATGAGCGGATTAAAAAAAAAAAAAAAAAAAAGAGGATGAGCACATTGCGATGGAAAACAATTAGGACCACACAATTCAAATTAAAGAAAAAAAAAAAGAATTCTGACTTTAAAGTTGTTGTTTTCTTTTTTTTTTTTACATGTGGCCCTAATCCTCTTCTGTACATTTCCATAATTTCATCTCACCTTATGTCCATAAAACTATTAATCCTGCTCTAACTTACAAGTATCAACTACAATACATTTTCTATAAGATGAGATGGCTACATGTTTGTATTTAACTGTTATAATATTGCTAGGAGCTGAAAACAAACACGTGTGGACCGGTTAACAAATCAGAAATGATTATCTGTGTCTCTGCTGAGCTGTAAACAGAGGCTTTGTGGTGACATAGAGACTGAACTGAAGGTCACAGCCACATCCCTGGTATAAAATCAATGTCTTCTTGTTGAGGTTTCTAAATCTGCATCTGTGAGCCGAGAAAACAATGTGAGGTGAAAGAGAGGTGAGGTGAAAGAGAGGTGAGGAGAAAGTGCGTCTCACCTAAGATCACGCTCTCGTTCTCCCCTCCGCCTCTCTCTCAACTGTTTCCCCCTTCACTCGCTCTTGATTTCTTTTTTAAGATCTGCTGTTGTGTGAGGTGAGGTGAGGACAGAGAGCTAAGTCTGTCTCACCTGAGAAAGGAAAGATAGCTCTGTCTATTGCCACCTTTGTTCACCTTCTCTCCATCTCTGTCTGTCACCCTGTAACCTCGCTCGCATCTCTTTTCTTTCTCTGAAAAACTGGGCTTATAGGAGTTTACACATACTTACATACATAAATTCTGCTGTTTCTCCATGTACATTTGTGCAAAACTGTCACTCACTAATGTTCAGCACACACTGTTTTCTTTCTGTCTCTCTGCTTGGTAGTTGTCTCCTCCTTACTGTTCTAGATTATACAGAAAAAACAGCTCCTGCATCCGTCCTTGTCCCAATCAACACTTGTCACATAGTAGCAAACTGTTATCACCACTTCCCTTATCAGCTGGCCTTTTCACAAAACACACACACCTTACAGACTGTGCTCAGTAAACCATGTAAGAGTATGACAATACTGAACAATTCCACAGCAGGAGGTCTTCATTAGTACTGGTGCTAAAATGTCTCAGTATGCCATATTTGAATCCTTTGACCCATGACACCTGTCACGTGTCCACTCTGCTAATACTGTTTATTTAATGCTATTTGTTTGAAAGGCATTAAAGAGACCACATCTTGGTCTTAAGCACAAACACACACTCACTCTCGTCAGTTTCTTTCTCTTATCTGGTGGATTTAAACAAGGACGAGGGGTACACACACACACTACAGCCTTTTTTATGTCAGTCTGTGTACTTTAAATCCACTGAGTATGTTTTTTAATCCAGTAAAAACAGCGTGATCAAAGCGCGTGAAGGAGGACTCTATCCCGGGACGTTACGCACGTTTGCCCGTGGGCGCGTGCCTTCCCACTGTCCTGGCACTACTGGGCTCGAGGGGAAATATCAGCCATTATCAATGCTATGATAACATAACAGGATTATGATTACGTTGTATTGTACTTTCATATTTTAACCATTGAAAGTCTTTTTTCTCTAGAAAAAAAAATAGCGTTTATATATTTTCTTCCTTTTTTTAAGTTTGTAAGTATCTGAGCCAGTTAATAAAAAATATCGATTGTACAACTTAAACTCAGCCCACCGTGGCTAAACTGTGCTTCAGTTGCCTAAAGAGATGCGCACCAGCAAATTAGAAAAAACTTGAACTTCGTTAGAAAATGTCCACAACGGAAGAAAACACTTGAGGAGTCAATCTTGTGTGAAATGTGAGCGGATTTCATTGTTGAACACTTACCTTTGACAAGCTGAATTTAGCAGAGACAACAACGAGGAACTGTCTCACAAGCAGACGGGTAGTGACTCAAAGCACTGACTTTACGCCACACTGCGCCAACACCCTGCCTTCACTACAGTGACACTCAACAGGTTGGCTTTTCTTTCTTTCTTTTTTTTTTTTAAGAAAAGGGGGCTGAGTTTAAAAATCTGGACTCCTGATCCGGGGTCGGTTTCTGGTGTCTAACTGGCAGCTGAAGAGCAGACGCCTGGAGAGGAGCGGGGCGCGGAAGCTGATCCAGAGTCAGGGCTGGGGGCCGGGAGGAGGAGGGGAGCTTGTCGAGAACGAAGATGTCGAAGTTTGTCGAGTTCGGCCGATTTAAACTCCGCGCAGGGAAGTAAATCGTGTGCAGTTAACAGTTGAGAGGCATAACGCAAATACACCGTGGCTGCAATGAAGATGGATATTAATTATTTTGTAGTATAATACTATAATATACAGTACATGTAAACATTATAGTGATAGGGACTCAATGTAAAAGTTATTAGATATCAATAACTGCCCTTTTCAGTCACTAAAACAAAGGCCATTAAGGGTCATAGACTAAAACCATTTAATCTGCAGTTAAAAGTGTAAAAGCAATAGTCAAATACTACAGTTTTGGTTTAACATATAGTGACATTTATTTAAATTCTGGATGTGCACAACAAAGATTTCCTACAAATTGCTCCAGCAGTTGTTGCTGAAATGGTTGACCACAGGTAATATAACTCTACAGTATCATAAGGCAAAACATGCAATGAACAACAGACAATGATATCTAAACATCACATAATGTTCCTTTAATGCCCCATCTCAGAGGCTTATATATTCAACATTATGGGAGTGACTAAAATAAGCAGCACACGTGAGACAGACTAAATATGTTGTGCAGATCCATGTGCGTTTATAGGAATAAATATCACTGTGAAAATAAAGTAAAGAAAGAAAAGTGTCCAAAATGGAAACATTTTGAAAACAACAAATCTTTGGGGGAGGGGGGGGGTTCATTCATTTTTCTTTTCTCTTATGACATGTCAATCCATGAGCCTGCTTTCACATCTTTCTCAATTTCAGCACCAGCTCAGTTTTTTTTTTTTTTTTTTTTTTTAAATAAATGTTATTTGTCTTCACATGTCTGTACAAGTTTAACTGTCTAAACTGGTGTGTTTCCTCCGAACCCCCCTCCCCACCACACACCCGATCTCTCCACCCATTGTCAGTCAACTCTTCTCCCTGGATGAAACCGGTTTGTCAGGCACGGCATCAGATTTCACTGTTATTCTTCGCTTGCCTACAAGGTAGGACCGAAGGGCGGGGCAGCAGTTCACATGGGGGAAAGACAGAGAGACAGTGAGAGGACTGAACAACATGTTAAAATTCAAACTCGCAAACATGCACTCACACAATTATCATTGACTTTTAAGAGGAAAAATATAATTACTTGGTCTTCTTGGAGCACTTCTTATCTGTGAAGGCAAAGCAGGAAGTGTTACAGAGGTTACACACCCTCATCATACTTATGTTGGCATGGCTCCATAATTTTCAGTTGAGTTTCAGGAAGATCTTATTCACTGTCGCAGTATGAATAACAAATGTCTTTTGTTTTAGTCTCAACTCAGTTGCATGTTAACCACCATGGCTTATGAATCTGTGGGATTTTCAGCACTTACAAAATAAAACGAAGACTCCTCCAGCCACCATCAACCCGGTACAGACCAAGCCTCCAATTCGTAGCCTTTCATAGTCTGTTAGACAATTAATGTTAGAGACAAAGAGGGTCCTGGTGTACTTTAAATTCCAAACAAACATATCTTAAAATAAGGCACATGCAAATAATCATCTGATACTTTGTACTTATCTTTTTATAATCCATACAAATGAGTGACAGTAAATTTTATTGTGTCTCATAAGAATTAGGAGATAAGGGCGTCTGTACTTACTGTAAACAAATGGATCTGCGGACGAAACACAATAAGAGAGGAATAAATAAGAAAAGGGAAATGAAAATTGATGGATACAATTTATTATTTCATGAAAAACTTGTGTTGTAATGTAAAAAAAAAGGCCCTAACAACACATTGCTGCGAGTTACTGAGTTACATTTCATCTTTTTTGAGCATCCATTTGGGGATGGTAACAGTAAATCTGCCTTCTTGATACATTAATATCAATGGTGGCTGCCTTTTGCAAATAATGTCATGGTAAAAAGATATTCAGAGGTTTGCTGCCCCGAAACTACAGCAGTTAAACCTTTGTTTAGGTAAAAGTGGGTTTGTCAGGCTTATTGTGGAAACAAAAGCTATTAATACGGTCTGGTTTCTTCAAAAACCATTTCCACAACAAACCAGTGCAAGAGAAGGGGAAAGTAGAGCGTTGGCCTTACTTGCTTCAGTTTCCATGAAAAGGGTGGAAAGCACTGCAAGAAAGTCAGACAAATAAAATGTTAATTTTGTTGAGTGGGAGTCGTCTCCGTGTACAGGGTTAGGGGTTAGTCAGTGCCTTGCCAGACAGTGGGTCACCTCAGTCAGCACTTTGAAGGAATTAGAGAAGCTGCTCTTAAAATAAAGAAAGAAACAAACAAATAAAAAAATACCAGGAACGTTTTGTCACCTTTTGTAAGAAATTCACAGACTCACGTTCTTAGAGCTACAACATCATTTCAAACTGCTTGCTTTTCAGTAATAGATGCTGTAAGTGAGAGCAGCATTATCTCCCAGAGAAAAGAGAATGATCCGGGACCTTGAGGCCTATTTTTTTCTTGGTTCCTCTGGACTCATTTTATACAGGACAGTGATGACATGAAATGATGTATCCACATATTTTCTTTACCTGCCATGACGGCCACAAGAGCGAGATGTCCCATCTTCAACACAACTAAGAGTCAGATAGAGAGAGAAACAAGTAAAGAAAGACAGAGGGAGAGAGAACATGATTGTGAGAGAGAATAAAAGAGACAATGGAAGAGTGAAGCGTGTACTTTTTCCCACCACTTTCCCTCGTTTCTCACACACATGCACGCAAGGAACAATGTACACACTTCTCCCTCTCCCCAGGAAGGATGCCCTTGTGGTGTGAGAGGTCAGTGTTTCGTCGGCAGGGATGCGTTCTGGGTGTTTGGAGAGTAAACACCGGATCATTTTTTGTCTCGGGGTGAAACCCAGCAGGTCTCCAGACAACTTTCCATCAGCCTCCACTCACACCGCAAAAAAAACCCCTCTCATTGCATCGAGCTGAACACTGTCACATGCTTTACAGTATCTGTGAGGAATTTAAGTTTCTAAACTGACTTCAGTATGACTATCAGTATGATGCATGTCTATGTTTTTCAGTGACTGTCCAGTTTAGTGACGGAGCTTTTTTATTAGCAAGCTGAATACATAAAAGACATTTGACTTACAGTGCTCTTCCTTCTGCTTCTGCAAGTAACTAACCAAACTAAAAATACAGCATGTTCAATTTCAAACTGAATTTCTAAATGAATGGGAAAACTGGATCAGCATAAACATCTATGTAAGGCACCATCACCTCTAACTGACCTTGAACACCCTTGAACCTCCATGTTGATTAGATCCACTGCATTTAGGAAATTAAGTGTTTTTCCTTATTTTCTCTGCTTCTTTCTGACTCAGTCTGGTTTTCCGTTCACAAAGCCAGCAATGGTTTCAAACCTTTTTTCAAACCTGTTTATGCCGTGTCTGACATGAGGATTCAATATATGTTATAATATGTTTTTTTTTTTTTTTACTTCTTAAGGCAATACACAGTGTGCGCCAGATTTTCGAGAAATGGACATCAATTAAAAACAAAGAGAGATGATAGAGAGTCCTGTTATCATGCCATTTTTGTTACTTCCATGATCACCTTTGTCAGAGGGTTGCACTCAAGTATCAGTTAGCGTTACATTAGTCAAGGTCAGGCCTTTGTCTTTCAAATCCCATGTAAATGAAACGCCTCCCACTTATCAGGTGACAAAAGCGCAACAAACAGAACAGAAGAGATTTTCTGCTTTGGTTAGATAATTTAACTTTGGCCAGTATCTTGGAGGTTACTGGCCAGGGTCAAAACTGGTACATGTCAGTGTCCTTAACATCTCAGTGCACTTTCAACATTGCCTGAATTCATGTTAACTAAGTCACTGAAATTTTGGACTTCTTGAATGTTTCCAAAATAAAATGACAAGACGCAAAGATAGCAAAATGGAAGACTAAACATTAATCAGCCCATGCATCATCATGGGTGTGGTTTCACATGTACAGAGTTTCATAAATTATATTTGTGACATCTCAACCTTAATTCACCATCACAAGCATATTTGCTAATTTGCTTTAATATTTCTTCGAATTCTAAAGAGACTTAAAAAATTGGTCTCCAAAATAAATTCTTCAGATGACTTCAACCTGCCACACTGCCCTCTGTGGCCTCTCACTAAAGCACTAATAATCATTAAATAACAACCACAGGCCTTACACTCAGATTTTTACACAAAAGGTGACCTTGACCCCAAACCCTGATTCCAGTCCTGCCTTGCTCCACCATTCCTGTACTTACCTGAGCTGATGGATTCAGACGCAGAGGAGTGTGTGTGAATGTTCCACGGCACTGCCTGGTCAAAAGTATGTCTTTTCTATTTCACCTGAATAAGTAGCGCCTGCTCCTCCTCTTTGTTTGGGATATAAACTTTTGGGTGAGCATGTGTCCAGTGTGCATGTGGTTGCAGGGGGAGATGCACCAATGTATGTACAGGAAAGGAGTGGCAATGTTATTCCATAAACATCAGAGTGTGTGCACACCCATAGTAGAAGGAAAGAGATTTGTAATTTGCCTCTGACCATTCTCTCATCCTCTGACGTTTGATTTTACACAAAGACACAGATGCAAATAAATATTTTTAATGTTAAATCTGCAGGAACACTGGTCTGACACACCAGTGATAGTCCAGTAAGTCTTTACACTGTGTTTAAACAACATGTCAAAGTAGCAAAATCAGAGTCATGTATTATCTTTGTGGCTCTGTCTGCAAGGCCAGAGGGGAAATCAGTAAAGGAGATTATCAGACAGGGAAAAACTAGGAGAAGATAAAATGAATGACTGATATCTGCCTGATATTCTGAGGGTTTAGGGACCAAAACTTTACAGACAGCAAAAAAAATTCCTTGTTCTTCTTCTCAGAGGCATTCTTAAGTGTTCGATGAGACAAAGAGGGTGTGTTTGTATAGTGTGTTCCTCTTCTCCTTCCTCTATTGTTTTGCTTTCTCTGACATGGCCTCCACTGACTTTGTTTTTCTGCTTTCTGCTCCTCTGTCAGGTATCCCAGGTATCCCCCAGTGCTCCTCTCCCTGTGGAGGAGTTTGCACTGTGTTGGTCTGATGGTTGACAGGCATTTTCCTTTTATCACACCTGGGCAATAAGGACAGATTTGACTTATCTTTACTTATCAGGATTCATTCACATCCTGACCTTGCTTGAAAGGGACTGTTTTTAAATTGTGGAGTGCTGTCTGCCCACACTTATGTCATTTTGATGCATTTGAGGCCGACAAAGCTGAGCACGTGAAAATTATTTGCGGTATTTAACAGCACATTTCTGTTTATATATGTAGGTGGGTTTCTGAGTAGGTTTGTCAGTGTTGCCTGTATCTGGGCTGTATCTGTAGATGCAATACATGTGTGCAGAAACATGTGAGTGCATTTGTCACTGCGACTATTTATAACTTTTCTTGTCACAGTGACAAAGCCGAGGCACGTATCAGCCTCTTAACCAGGGATATCACTGTGAGGACAGAGGAGCTAGAGAATGACACAGACACAAAGAGACATAGTTCGATGTGTGTGTGGTTGTATGTGTGAGTTTAAGTGATAATACAATAATTTTGACAGCTGAGTGGTGACCGGTGATGACAAAGCAGAGAGAAACAGAATAATGTTACAGTATTTAGAGCTTTACAGTGGCTTCTTCAGTCCTCTTTTTCACATTGTTTCACATTAATAACTTAATTTAAAAGTTTTTTTTATAGAGGAATTTGATTTTATTCATCTACACAGGATATCTAAACAAAGAGGACTGAAGGTTTTCGCAATTCTATTAAAACCTGAATGCATGAATTTCTTCACATTGGTTAAAATCCAATGTACATCTGCAACACACAACATGGACAGAGTGCAGGGCTTTTTAACCACACTGTATCTGTGTGTTTGCTGGTGTCATGTCTGCATGACCCTCCAGTTGCCCGTAACATTGTTTGTGAGGTTAAATAAAGGTCACTTTGCTCCATGACAATGGCACGTCACTGACCGAATTAGACAATACACAGAGTGGATCCTTGGCAGTGTTTCTCTCATATATGTGTGAAATTACTACTGAGCATTTTCACATTACAGTATTAGGGACAGGTTTATATAACATTTTGCATTTCCTTCACTTCACAGGAAATGCATCATTAGCTCAACCACGATCACAGTTCTCAGATGACAAACTGACACCTCTATTTCCTGTTGTGTGTAAATCTATCACTGGTTGACACAAAACAAAAGCCTAAGTAGAAAACAGTTTGAACTTTGTTTCGTGCATGGTCATCATGCTTTTCTGCACTTGTCTTTTTTTTTTAAATGTACAGCACAGGAGACGCAGATCAGATCTCACATGAGTACAAGAAACTCCATACATACTCTTTTTTTCAGAGGATGTAATCAGCACTGCAAGGAACAAAATCCCTCTGACGTTCATCCATTTATTTATTTATTTTGCCTCATTGGTCCATCGCGGATGTGGGAGGATAGAGGTTAGCTGTAGGGCAGTTAACATAATTCCAAAAGTTGTAAAAACTGATCACCTGCTCTACCACTAACACTGAGTTATTACAATCAACCTGTTATTTTTTAACTTTAATTGTAATAGTTTAACTGAAGTTTCCTCAGGTATTGATGGATGTACCAAATTAAACTGATTCAGACAGTTAAAGGTCATCTTGAGAACACATACTGAACAATGTAGGTTATCAGTGGAGACACACACACAGTCACACATGGACACATTCACTCATAAATGCCTCTCTGTTATGGTGGTATTCAGGATGTTTGTCCATAAACAGCAGAACTGAAGGTCTAAGAACAGGTTAGCTTACATAGTAAATCCAGCAAATCAGTGAGCTTCAGCAAGATCTGGAAAAATTCTGAAATAAACTTCTAGGTACTAGATTGTAATTTGTCATTTTTTTCTTGCTTGCAAAGTCACATTTGGAAACACAAGAATGCAGAGCCTTGCCAGTCAGTGGTGGGTCCTCACATGACCACAGCGTTGTGTTACCAGATAGACAGATACTTTAGATGAGATGTTTTTTGATCTTATGTCATGTAAACATCAAATTTAGCCAGTCACGCTGCACGCCAACCACTTCAAGGCTTTACATTCTGTTGCTGAGCATATGAAGGAAGAAGAAACCAGAAATCAGAAAATGACAGAAACTTATCATGGAGAGAACTGAGGTGTAGCTGAGCAGCTGAGTCAACACGTTGCTCCATACTACTTCTGTTGTATCAACTAAAGGACGAGGGAGAATTCTGTCCTGCTGATTGTCCTGTGTGTGTGCGTGTGTGTGTGTGTGTGTGTGTGTGTGTGTGTGTGTGTGTGTGTGTGTGTGTGTGTGTGTGTGT
>JBBMJY010000025.1:17970348-17986593 GCA_037833715.1 Toxotes lorentzi | reverse complement strand
TGTGTGTGTGTGTGTGTGTGTGTGTGTGTGTGTGTGTGTGTGTGTGTGTGTGTGTGTGTGTGTGTGTGTGTGCCTTGCTGGCTGTCCATGCTGCTCTTTCAGGTGTCACAACACAGTCAGGGGAATGAAGACCACAGTTGAAGTCAAAGATCAGTAGTCAGATTCGTTGTTTAGTTCCCAGTTAACTGAATTCTAATGTAAAGTTGTGTGTATCTCTACAACAACCAACAAACAACTTTGGAGAGTATTTGTGTTTGAGTAGTAAAAACTCAACTCAGGAGGGGAGAGCATTAAAGCATTAGGTTTAAGTGGATGTTTAGTGTAACACTGACAAATTAGCAGGGTTTTTGGTGAGATATTGTACAAGCCTATGTGTAAAATCACTCCAAAGAAATGACTAAATGGGAAACATGTCATTTTTATCCAATTTACATTTTAATTTTACATTGAAGTGCCTGCAATTGATAAGAACTCCATTTGTTATGGTTGTTTCGAGCCATAAATCAAACATAAACATAAAGACAGAAAAACAAAGTAAGAGAATGACATAGTATTGACCCTGACCCGAGCACACATGAAAAGAGTTCACCACCAGGGAGAAGCAGAGGACTTCCTGTACCAAAGTTGCGTTCCTGTGGTCACAAGTACATCACTGCTCAGTGTGTCCCTCTTTTGCTGCTCTCTGCCTTTCACATACTGTTGCATGTTACCATAACTGCAGCTACTCTACCTATTAGGTGAACATGGAAAATAATCAGATCATTTATTCTGTAACCCTGTGCAGCCCACTGCCAGTTAACAAACTGTCAGACCCAGCTGTATGTTGCTGGATGGCTCAATAGGAAGAGCAGTGCAGTGTGAGTATTTTTAACATTATCACATTTAATCTTCACACATATAGCATTGCATATCAAAAGCGTATATGTAGAAGAAGTTGCATGAATTAGACTACATGTAGATACACCATTGGTCAAGTCAGTACTGCTAAGTACTGTAGGTACTTCATGCAAGGTTCTGTAGGGATTACAGAACTTTCTGGTGCACAATGTTGAGTTTTCAAGGATTGGAATTCAACAAAAAACACATAAAAGACTGGAATGAAGTACTGTAGATGGTGTCCATTGTGCCTTTCCCTCTCCTGTAAACATCCAGACATCGGCAGAGTGATTCAAACAGTGAGCCAAAAGGGAGATTCTGGCTGAGAAAAGCGGTTCTCTGCTTCGAATCAGTATGAGTGAGTGATACAGTCATAAACTGTCAAAGATTTTAAGTACACTCAGTTTGTTTTGATATTGTGTAATTTTAATTTGGTCGTGGGTCACATACTGAGAGCAACAAGCAAATGAGAACAAACTATAAACGAGAGCATATTACATTGATTTAATCATAAAAATATATATAAAAAAATTAAAAGGCAGAACAGAGTGCACAAACAACAAACACCAGCAAACGGCCGAAGAACAGAAATAAAATATATACATGTACAGTTTTAATTGAGTCGTTTGACAAAATAGTGCAGAAATTGGTGTTTTAGTGTTTAATAAGTTAGTAATTGACAATACACTTTTTAGAGTGAATATTTTTCTATATGGGGTTTAAGGAATTGACTGGATTGTTGTCTCTACAGTTAGTGCTGCCCTCAAGTGGACAAACAGTGGAAGCGTAGCAGACTAGCCTGGCAGAAGCACAATGGGACCCATCTGCAAGTTCCTTTCCTGTCACAGTTTCTTGGTACAGAGCTGTTCATCATATGTACTGACAAAAAGAGAAGCTGCTCTCCTATTCCTTTTTTAACCCCAGACTCCCTGCAGCTAATCTTTCTGTGACCACTTGCTTATCTAGCACTTTCATAATGTCTCTGCTTCCACTTATTACTGCTATTTGAAGTTCAACCTGCAGTAACTCACTGTTTCGATTACATGTGGGCAAAAACTACTGAATATTTAGTTGAACAATTCACCTAGGCCAATAATATGGGAAGACTATTCTTCAAATCCTTGCTAATGTTATATACTGGAAAGGCAGCACACATTGAACTATGACCCTGCACAGGTGGGGAAGGGTTAATATAATAATCATAAGATATAATGTTTGAAGACTGTTAGGCTGTGGATACTGTGTGCAAGGCTCAATTATTTAGGGCAGAACAAGGAAGTGAAGGTATCAGGGGTTAGACTGAATCGTCTGAATCATCTCCAGCCCTGAGTTCAGTCCAGCTTTGCTTCACTCAGACCGGTTGAAGGATTTCAAAATAGAAACAGTTCATTCCTGCTGTGTCCTCTGCTGGTTAGGAGGTGAAGGGAGCCCAACTCTGGGTATGTCTACACCTTCATCATGCCTTGCTCAAAAAGTCTTCCTCAGCTTTCTGTCTCCTTTTAGTCTTGCGATACTATTGTGGTCAGATCATCTTCTCTTTCTTTTCCCCCTGAAAACAAAAAACACAAAGACACCACATATTACTTATCACTTTCAATCTGCGTCTAATGTATTTATTACTGTGTCACATTTTTCATGCCTGTGAACTGAAGCACCACCTACTGAAGCACTTCTGGAAGCTCTCAGATCTCTGCAGCATAATGTAAGATAATCCAAACACCAACAGGATCCCAAAGAAGCCCCCAATGGTACAGCCGATGAGAGTGGCGTAGCTAGAGCCATTATCTAGGAGAGAAGAAAACAGAGTGAGGGAAAGACAAAGGTGACAGGAAAGACGGGGAGACAGAAGATAATAAAGGATGTTTACTTTTGACACACTTTTTTATCCTTATATTCCCCCCGCTCTCCTCTTGGGTACTGGGTATAGATATTATTTCCAGTTTTAGCAAGTAGTAAGGTGAACTGATAAACTAAAAATCAAATTTTTTTTGGTTATACAACATATTTATGTTTTATTTTTAATACTTTCAAACTTTTTTCTTCTGAGAATGGGAATATACATAATAGTTGTGAAAGATTTACATCAATAGGAAAATCTAATCTGAGGCAAAGCCTTGCTGTTAGAAACCTGTTGAATGGTATTCTGTGACAGTATGACTCCAGTCTGTATATTTACATACAGTACAACACATAGACTGAATTTAAGTAATGCAAGTTACAGAATCATCAGATCAGAGGGAAATAAAAATGCAATATTTAATTGATGCCTTGTCACATGTACTGTTTTATGCCCTTTAAGGAATTTAACCAAAGGCATGTGAAACATGCACCAGGAAGTTTGTTTGGCATTTCCTGGACATGTGACATTGGCAGTTATGATGGTGGCAGGAGGGAGCAGGCTGCACTTTAGCTTCAACAAAAAAAAAAAAAAAAACAAGATCTGGCACTATTGTTTAATATGAAAGAGATCAAAAAGTCTTCACCATAAACATATAAGACGGCAGCAGGTGTATCACGATTGTTTAACTGGTGACATATGACTTGTGTGCCGTTGTCAGAGAAAGAGGTTCCCCTGAGGGTCCACACAGCCAGTGACTCTCCGTTCTTCACATCACAGCTTCCATAGAGAGCCTGAGAGAGGGGAGGTGAAGAAGGGTTAAGGAGAGAAGATACGGAAGAAAGAATAAGATATGAACATGAAGTAAGCTGAGATGGGCTCCAGTCCCCCGGTATGGATGATGGATAGAGGGATGGATGGTGAGGGTGGAGTGCTGCAGGTGGAATAACCACCACTGAACTAAACAGTAATGAAACTCAGTCCTGGGGGACTGTTCAGGGGGACTGAATGGCTATTGCTGAGAAATGTTTTCTATGACTAATACAACAAACTGATATTGACAAAGTGACTATTTTGTTAGAGTTGCTCTGGTCCTGCAGCGATGCTCAAAAACATTTGTGCCTTCTTGTGTTCACTCCTGTTCCTTATTCCTCTTGTGCTAAACCACAAACTGAGCCAGATTCCAGAAATATCCTTCAAATAGTTGTTGGTTTAGCTGTTGCATAATATGATTCAGTGGAGCCTCTTGACTTGTGAGTGCAGGCTCACATTAGTGGAAAATGTTGAATAATATATATATATATATATAAAAAATGAGCAATTATAGACAGTGTCCACCTCACCTGGGGGATGTCTTCCTCATGGCCATAAGGACAGGTGAGGTTGTAAATGCCGTGACTCCCGTAGAAGATCAATGTGAGATTGGGAAAAGCTTCAGGTACTCCACAGCGAAACACTGCAGGTTCTCCCACTGTCACTATGACGTCCACTGGGTGTGTGCGGTAACTGAGAGCTGCGGGGTTTGGTGCTGAGGTGGAGGCGGTGGTGGTGGTGGTGGTGTTGACAGGGGCGATGGTAGTGGTGTTCTGAGTGTTCTGAGCTGGAACAGCAACGTAAGCGATGTGTGTGAGAGATAGAGGGACAAAGAGAAAAGAGCCATAAGTGTGAATAACAATATTTATAAGGGTCATTAAAAGCACATTTAATCTATTGCTAAAACATATCCTGTTTGTTAAAATTATTAATTATTATTGCCAATAATTATCAATAGTAAATCAGATTATTGTTGACTTCTGGGTTTTGTGTTTGTTTCCAACACATGTATGTGACCTTGAGGAGAGTCAATCCACTACCCTTGTAGGCATTTAGCTATTCTGGGACAGGAAGCCTGTGCCCTCCTCATGGGTTTGTAGGAAGGGTGAAGATTTGTAACAGAAGACTGAGGAAGTGTGATACAAAAATTCTCAAGTGACTAAAATTCCACTGACATTTGAACAGACTGCAGAACAGTTACTAAGTCTGGGCTGAGGGCTCCAAGACACCAATAATTAGTTTCACAACATGATGGGATCTCACTGTATACTTTCTTAATTGTTGTTGTTCTTTAATAAGTAACTAAGAAACTTTAACCATGACATAAATAAATCCTATATTTAGAAGTCACGGATGTAATTAGATACCTGAGGAAGGTGTGGGGATTTGGAGCAGAGCCAGAAGCAGCAAGTAGACAGGTTGCTTCTTCGTCCTCATCTGTCCTCCCCCCCTCTCCATTGTTTTACACTCAGTTTCTCTTATTCCACGGGTTTAATCTGCAAAAGTACAAACAGTGTAATCTTACTTTTCATACGATAATAAAGGCATGTAACTTACAATATAGAACAAGAGTACCTGAGGGCAGTTAAACCCTATACATATTTTGGATACAGTGTGTGGCTCTTTTACAGGAAATGAGTTTTCAAACTGATTTGAGAAAGAACAAAGCATAGTGAATATTTTAAACCAAAGCTTTTATTTCACACCATCAACTGAACGAGAATATAGCAGCATGTAAGTCATACAATTACAGGGTTTAATATTTATAAAGTAATTCTCATCACTTTTACAAACCTCTGCTGATTCAAGCCCTCTGTCTTACGAGTTAGCAACACTGGCTATGACATTTATGTGAAATTGCTTTTTTTAAAATACATTGTACATTTCATGCACAATAATCATTAAGCTCACTAATGTCACACTGCCATTTGGACAGCTAACAGGCTTCTGAGAAACATACAAACATTCGCCATTTAATGTACACTCATGTTTTATTTACTCTACCTTTGACATCCGTAATTACAAGTTTTCAAGTTACATTTATTTTAAATTAGTGCTGCAAACCTATCACCCATAATCCTCTCTCTTTTGTCTCCCAGATCTGACCATGATTTTCATAAATGATGATGACAGACGCAGTAAAATGGATAACCATGGATGGACCATGAAATTGTACAGAAAGACCATCTACGCTGTAAGATTATTACCACTAACCGCAAAATGAACTGGAAATTTCCCGGCAGGTCTGCAAGCAGCTTCCTTGTTTCAAGATTATGGAAGTGTCTAAAATTTTGTTGAAATTTGCCTCTCACAAACCTCAAAGCCCTCTGGAAACTCAGACATGCGTCTACTGACAGTTTCTCAGCAAACAGTGACGAGACTGTTAATGTCTCCGCGCAACCCTGACTCTCTCTTCATCTCCCTCTGCCTCACTCTCTCCTCCCAGTCTAACCAGGTAGGAAGTTTAGAACAACAAGGCACCTGAAGGAACGTGGACAGCTTCCTGATTTACAAGCCAGATTGCTGTGAACGAGGAACAGGTTGAGCTGGCCCGGCCTGAACCAATAATAGATGCAGACAGCAACGTCAGCTAAACATGGAAGCTTTTTCTGCTGTCTCAGTTTTACTTTTGCTCTCTTCCCTACTGTCACACACACATGCTCTTCCTCATTCCCCCTTCAGTCTCCTTTACTTTCCCACCTCTCAGTCCTAGAGAATGACATTTTCATAGTTAGGTAACACAGTTTTACTTTCAAATACGCTTCAAAAAGCTTCTTTCTACAAAACAAGGTTGACCTGCAAACAGGAAAATATGATTTATAGGTTCTGCTTTTTTTCTTGATAACATGACTAAGAGTACATGTACTTAGGCTCAGCTGATGTGCCAGTCATTCTACTACAGTCTGTTTCACTAACTATCTGAAAATCCTGACCTGTGGGTGGTGCTATGGGAAAAATCAGGGGATCATTGTCTGGGCATCATGACTAAAAATTCTAATGTTTCATGACGATTCACCCCCCTGGTTTTTGAGAAAGCCTACTTCAGCCCGGACCAAATACCATCTAACACTGTCAAAAAAATTTTTTTAAGTTGCAGTAAACTGTCAAACTGAGGCCTTAGTTACTGCTAAATGTGAGAATGTTGAAGCTAACAGGAAACTGTACCCTTTCAGCCTGCCAGATGTTGGTGAAGATTTTGTTTTTAGCGTTTGTCTTGAAGTATGCTGAAAGAAATGCATGTGAAAATGGAGGAACCAAAGCTGCGTGCAGATGAACAAGGGGAGAACCGAGGCAAACCGAAGCAGAGTGTCACACCCAAATTTCAAGATATATTTTTTTGTGTTTTTGTGGTGGTTTTGCACTCTGAGCGTTTGTTGCTATGAATCATGTGATTTTTAAAAAAATGACTCATCTTACGCTAACCAACAGAAGAGGGATCTGTCCAGTCAAATGATATGGGTGGAGCATGGACCGACTGATCCCTGTCATCTCATGTACATGTTGTAGCATGAATTTGGTTCATCTAAACCTTCACAAATCTCAAACATTTGTGTTTTGAGTTTGACATGGAGAAGATGATCACAATGCTGGTGGCTTTGTTTGTGAGGGAAGGTAAGAAGAGGATTATTTTTATTTGTCTAAATCACATCTTTAAGTTAAAAAGTAATGTTGCAGAGCAGCTTTATCAAATTTCCATTAATGATTCTCTTTTTAATTCTGCACATAAATCATTAGTACTAATGAAAAAAAAAAATTCATAGCCTGTCTTGTGTTCTCTCTGCAGCGGCTGGGAGGTCTGATTGGTCAGTGACATTTGAAAACCCAAATCCCTGTGCTTTAAAGGGATCGTCTGTGGAGTTCAGTTGCTCATACAACTACACAAATGGGGAAACGGTTAGAAAGACTGCATGGTACAAAGGGGAAGTAATATCTGGCACCTTGAAACGCATTGAGCTTTCAGACCTTCCTTCATATGAAAATCGCACTGAATATCTGGGTGACCAGCAGCACGACTGTAGCCTTGCAGTTCACGACCTGCAGGATAATGACACTGGATATTACTTCTTCAGGTTTGATACGGACAAGTATGGATGGCGTAGTAAAGAATCAGTGTATCTGTCTGTCACAGGTAAAGCTATTCTAAATTGACTCGTAAAGTGTGATATTTTCAGATTTTCCTAACATCATGGTCTCTGTTTCTGCAACTGATCGGTGTATGTAGAGCTGACAGCCAGAGTGTACCCGCAGAGAGTGAGAGCAGGAGACACCGTCACTCTTGAATGTAGAATATCCTGCCAACTTCACAGCACAGTCTGGTTCAGAGAGGGATACCCATTGGCCGAACCAGTGTTCCAGGCTAAGGCAGAAGATTCCGGAAGTTATTCCTGTGCAGTGGAAGGACAGGACTCAGAGCAATCTGAGCCTGTGGTCCTGGATGTTCAGTGTAAGTTGTTGTCTGAGACAAGCTCTGAGTCACCTGTACCTGTCTACACAAACAAATGAAGTGAATTCACTTTCTAAAGTGACTTTTTCTATGAGAGAAAGTCTATGTAGTGAATGAGGAAATCTGGTAGAGATCAGTGGTTTCCTGTTTACCTAGAGGTGCTGTGGCATGCACATGACATAATCTGTCCACCAGCTCCTCTAAATCTCAGCAATGTGTATGGGAATGTATGTGGAAATGTATTATATCCTCTGTGTGTGTCCTGTTGCATTCGGACAGAACCAGGCCACCGGTTTTGTTGTATTTACCATGTAGACATGAGAGTGGTATCGATGTTCTCATCCAACTGTCGAAAGGTCAAACTAAGACATTTATTAAATTATTTCACAGTCTGACTTCCTTTGCTCTTAACTGGTCAGGATCAACCTTTAAAGTTTTCTTTTGAACTTGTACAAAAAATAAAGTCTATAAGTATGAATGTGTACATTAGCACAGTGGTTGTGTGTGTGTGTGTGTTCTTTTAATACAGATCCTCCATTAAATGTGTCCATTGAGGTGAGTCATCCTGGCCACCTGACAGAGGGCAGCAGTGTGAACCTGACCTGCAGCAGTGCAGCTAACCCTGCAGCAGACAACTACACCTGGTACAAGGCCAATGTTTCCAACCCCAGCTCCATGCTCCAGGTGGGCTCAGGACAGGTGTTGTCTTTTTCCTCTGTGGAGGTGTCCCTTGCTGGACTCTACCTCTGCCAGGCCAGGAACAGAGTGGGGGAAGACAACTCAACTGAGGTGCTGCTGACAGTTCATCAAACAGAGAGTGAGAGTGAGTATGCAGGGAAGCTTATTGATGCACTGAGCACTCATGTTCTGTGTGATCGATACGTCATCTGATGGGGAACAAAACTATGATTAGAAGGATTTAATTTCATTCTTCACATATAAGACCATAAACTTGGAGTTACATCCGATACTGCTTGTTAAAATTTAATTTAATACAATACAATGACAAATCGCATAGTTAAAAAAAAATACAATGACAAAGGAATTTAAATAAAAATCAACTACATTTTTTTTTTTTTTTTTTTTTTTTTACAAAGAACAGTATTTGCTGAACATTTCTATCTATTGGTTTGTTAGCAGAGCAAAAATCTGAGATCCTCTTTTGTCTGCCTCCACTAACAGTTAACCATTTCATCCTCCTCATTGCTATTGGAGTCAAAGTTGTTATTGCGCTGTTGCTTCCACTGGTCATTATCTGGGCTTGGTGAGTTAAGTTTGTTGGTTAATTTCATTATAAATGTTATGAAATGCAGAAGAGTTCAGTGAGCCATTCTTATTTCATTGTCAAAGGCGGAAGAGACACAATTCTGCTGCAGACAAAAAGGTAAGGACGACCTACTTCTCTTTAAATAAATTCATTACAGTTTGTCACAAAAATGTCTTATTGTACTGTTATGTTTCAGGACCAGGGCCATGATTATGAAAACATCAGCAGCATCTAGATGGGTAAAAAAACAAAGCACAGAACAGGGTTCGACAGACGAAAATGTCTGGTTAAAGAAGCTACAGAAGCATGAAGACATCTTAATCACACTAGATACAGAACTTGACGTTGTGGCACAGGAGTGTCTGTGGTTTGTCTGCTGCCTGAGCTCCACCAAAATTGCTGCTGGAGTTAGAGCTGAACAGCAAGTTTGACTGTGTGAAAAATGCAGCTACACCATTCACTCATTCCTGCTTCTGTCTGTGTTATCTCACGTTCCAACATAACCACTCTTGCCTTGTAACAGTGATAATAGCAGTAATCAATTTCAGTCACAGTTCTCCTGGGTGAATATGCTTCATATATTTATTATGCCAGTATATTACGTTCATAACCATAATATATTTAAATGTATATTTAACTGATCCAATCCACTTTGAACAGTGCTGATCATTTTTGAGTGTAGTGAATGGTTCACTACAGGTTCAGCAGACTGTAGTCAGAATCAAAGCAACATATGCTGCCCCCTTCAGTTTAAGATGCACATGTACATTACGCTCTGGTAAACTTACAAATGCCTTGATACCTTCAGTCTTACAACGTATCTGTGGTATTCTGGGATTCAGATGGGTTCAGATTAAAATTTTTTGATTTTTACATTTTGGATATTTGCTTCACAGTGAACTGATCAATGTACTGTATGTCTCACTCTGATCAACATGGTAGTAATCAGACATAGGTAGTAGTAAGACATATTGTCATGACTTCTTGATGTCAACATGTTGTGAATATTTTTTTCTTTTTTCTTTTTTTTTATGCCATATATGTTTTTAACTTATTTTTCTATGCGGTTAACTCCTTTTTTACAGTTATGTGGAAATAAAAAGTAGTGCAAGGTTTTTTCATTAAATCTATCTCTGTCACTTTTAATGCTAAATACATTGTGTTTAGATCAAAGCTCAGGTGACAAACGCTGTAGCTTACAACAGTTTTAAAATAAGGAGCTTGGTACATCTCTATATATGACATTTGCAGAACTG
Source organism: Toxotes lorentzi (assembly GCA_037833715.1). Lineage (NCBI taxonomy): Eukaryota > Metazoa > Chordata > Actinopteri > Toxotidae > Toxotes > Toxotes lorentzi. Next base: position 17,976,100 of record JBBMJY010000025.1, on the reverse strand, counting down.
CAGCACTAATAACCTGCTCTCATTAAAAACAGGCCCTTCGACTGTCCCTTTAAATATTTGTGAAACGAAACAACGTACTTCCTTGTTTGCTTCATCAGCTTTTAAAAATAGAGGATGTGTGCGCAACTTTGCTGTGTGGCTAAAATAGACTAATGAGATGAAGAGTTGATTTTGTAAACGGATGTCCTGGTGTCAGAGTCACTGTCCTCTTGGTTTACATCCTCCTCCATGTCTTCACAGGCTCTGGTCAGTATCTGTTGGTGCCTTATCACACTGAAGAGTTTACTCAAAACCACACAAATGTGACCCAGTCTGAACGCCCAAGAGCTTTTTTAATTGGATTATCATGACTGGACTTTCCATTATCCTCTTCACGCTCATTACAATCAGTAACATGCTTTCAATAATAGCTGCTTCAGTGTCTTCTGCTTCCGGACACAGCAGTGAGTACTTGGTGTACTTTCTGCTATGTTGTTAAAATGCAGTAAAAGTATTTGAGCAGGGAATTAGTCCAGATGCCATCTGCGGTTTTCAGATGTAATGAGCCGTGAAAGCTGTATTCAAATTCGCACCTGTTAGTTAACAACGACAGCAACTCCAAATCAACTACAGCACACACACAAAAAAAAAAAAAAAACAGCAAAGGCAACAGAAGATTTTAAGTCTTTTTTCTCAGTTATAATAAATATATTCTTTTTTTACATTGCAGAAGCATTTAGCTTATCCCACAGCACAATTGCACTTAAACAAATGGAAGAAAAATGATCAGATAAGCCTGAGTTCATTCTCACTGAGCTCAGTGCATTGAGGTTTCCAGTGTGACGTCTTGCGCCATCTTATGATCTTCAGGTTCTCACAGTCTCTTACTGTGTGAACCGCCCTCACTGCCAACAGTGAGTCTTGAACTTTGTTTTTATTTTGTGTTCATGGTGATGTAATGCTAATTTGAAGGGGTTTTCTTGGCAACATGAGGTGTGAGGCTACTGAGGATTAATTCCACCTCTCTTGAGTTACTTAAACAATAAAATTAAACACATGACTTTGTACAGAGTAAATCCTGGTCTTGCAGAGTCTTTAATCTGTAGCAGTTGTTGCAGTGAGGGCATATGAGTGGTTCTGGGATGAGTTCTGTCTCCTAAGAGGACACACAAATCAAATTAATCAACAAAAAACACTGACATTTACACTGTTAAAGTAATTCTATAAGAATCTTGATTCACTTTTCTTGAAATATAATAAATACTTTATCCATGTGTGTAACTCAAACCAAGACCCTGAAGATGTTTGGTAATGTGTTTTGGTTGTGTGGCACATACTCATAGTTTCCCACCAATCGATCTACTGTATATATAAATAAAGAAATATGATAACACTGTCTGCTTGTAAGAGAAAAGCAAAGAACTCACCTTGCCACAAGAAAGGCAACTATGGCTACCATAACCACTAGGACAGCGATGGTCACTCCAATTAACACCCCTCTGCTCTCTGTAGAGTTAGATGGGGTTGTTCCTTCAGTGGACAGAAACATAAAGCCAGTTACTGTAGGTCAGACTGTCTCAGGCAGTGTTTTGTATATGTATGTTAATGAATAGAACCTGGACAAAGAACATCCAGGTGCTGTCTATGTTACAGTTTAACTACGGTACCTCTGAACGTTGGGCTTCATGACCGATGTGGACCTTATTCATGTGTTTTCAGTTTGCTCATTTGAAATAAATGTCCAAACACAACAATTTGATCTACTTTTGAAAAAATGTAACCTCTTCTATTTGTACTATCTTAGCACAATACGTATGTACAAAAAAATAAGAATTATATTTGGGGGCATTTTTGCTTTTATTTGATGGCTGACAGAGTAGATATCCATAGGAAACATAGTGAGAAAGGTAAAAATGACATGCAGCAAAAGACTTCATCAGAAATCGAATACAAGACTTTGCAATTGTGGCAGTATGCACCTAAACCGCTGGGCTACCAGGTCGCCCCATAAATAAATCCTCAAAGTTGAAGGCAGGTGTCTACTGTACTGTGTCCTGCCCCTACACTGCAAATTTTGGTGTAACAATATTTTCAATTATATTAAGATCTAAGGGTGATTTAAGAATCACCTTGTACACACTAAGAATCATTACTAATTTGGCGTGATGTTACTCTGACAGTATTTACTGCAGGATTGTGGAGCAAACAGTAGATGTGGTTTAAAACTGTGACACACACATTCTGTGAATCACTGACAGATCACCTACCTCTGGAATCTCTGAGCGTGACAGCGTAAATCTGTGATCCATGTCTGTTGCGTGCTACACAGCAGTGCTGCCCAGATTGTTCAGCGGTGATGTTGGCGCTACTGAGCGTTGAGCGTCTTCCTGTGGGTGTAGCGAGGGATTGCCTTGCTTGATGAAAGCTTCTGTCTGTTGTAGGGAGACATGCTGCTCCCTGGTACCAGGTGTACGTGTGGACAGGTGGGTTAGCGTCACTGCTGCAGGTCAGAGTCACAGGAAACTTTCCTTGTAGATCTCCGGCGGGAGAGATTGATACGGTTATGTTTCGAGGAGAGTCTGGACAGGAGGGAGGTCGAAGGTCAGTTACACCTGGATTTAAGTCATAGAAGACTCTGTCATCACATTGAATGGGTTTAAAAGAATTGTCAAACTGAGTTTTGACCGGATTATCAAACAGTATGGGGAAGTTTCTTCATCCAGCCAAGAAGAAACTCTGATGAAACTCGAGAATGAATGCTTTGTCCATAGGTGACTAACTAATTTCTTTGTTTTTCTATTGTTACTTCCTTCTGTCCTCTTAATTTTTTGAGTTGCATTTATGACCAAACAAATGAATAGATGAACTGGAGGTGAATGAATGAATAAATTAGTGGATGACTTTGTAGAGTAGTTAATAAATTTAGTTATAATTTTCAACATTTTTGATTATGTTTAAAAAATAAGGATTTGCACCAAGGATGACATACAGAAATGTGAAGAGCACATTTTTTTCATGACATGTTAAATATTCACAATTATGACACAATGATTAAAATTTGCTTACACTCTACATCAATGTCCATCATTGTCGAGATCTGCGTGTGATCTCCAGTCTGTATCTGACAATAGTATCTGCCAGAGTCATTAGAAGTAACTTCACTGATGTTCCACACCTGCCCATTATATCCTGGGGTGGAGCCTGGGCTCTTGAACCATGTGAAACGGGCCTGTGGAGAGGCTGACGGGCTGCAGCAGGCCAGACGTAAGGTCACACCCTCAGTGATGCCACTGGAGGGACTCACTGACGTTGTGACTGTACCAGAGGAGTCTGGAGAAAAGATATGAGGTTAGATTATTTACTTTACATGTTCAAGTAGACAAAATCCATCATGTTATATATCATAGTTATAAAATGTAAAGGCTCACTGTTTTCTCAGAAACAAACAAACAAAAAAAAACCCACTGAGGACATGACCTCTGTGTCATCAATAGCAGCCTTGTCTCATGTTTTTGAAAATGTTGCATAGTCCCACCAGCACTGAACCCTTAATACAAATGAAGTTCTGCCTTTCTACTTGATTTTCACCAGTCTCTGTTCATTTAACATTACACTAAAAGGTGTTGGTTTTAATCATTTTTTGCCAGTACAGTTAAAAATGGCTTTTTGAAATGTGAAGCAGCTCACTGGCTATTTGACCCACTGACCTATAAGAGGGTTTCACTGACAGTAATAAGACTTCGTACAGATGTTTCTCAATAATTGCTTAAGGAAATTTCTTAAACAAAAATACCACAACTTCCCAGCATTAAATATGCTGTCCTGAAGACGCACTCACAAAATAAAAATGTTTTTCAACAGGCTCTAATATCTGAAAGCGCTCTATGTGTTAGGGCTCGCCTTCCTCCTCTGAAGTGTCTGAATTACTAGACTGTTTAGAACACTATATCCCCTTTTCAGCAGAGACAAGTTCCAGTTTGTCCCCATGTGTCTGGTTGAGAAAGTAATTTGGCCATGAACACCAATGTACTAGCTGGACATTATTATGTCACGCTCGGCTAATACAATATTTACATGCGGTCGGTGGTTAGACTCAGTTTCACTTCCCATACAAAGTACTAAAAAAGGCACTCAGCACTCAGTCATGCAGTTGATCAAAATACAAACATTCTTACTTTGAAGTGATTTTAAAAGACGGGACAAATTTGAAGCACAGCTGATAAAAAGGTCCCTGCTTTGTTTTAAGATAATAAACAGTTGTAAACAGTACATTGGCACTTTCTTTCTAATCATCTGAGCATGATGTTTAAGTGTTAAAATGTTAAGACATTCAGTTCTTGACTATGCACTTCTGAGTGTGCTCTGTTACACCTGTTAAAGCTGAACAGTAATGTCATGTTGAACTATGTCCATTGCGCATTACACCTGGGGACTGAGTACAGCTACATTTTAGTGTTTCAGGCATATTTTGCATTTGCTACTTTTCAAATGTTGCATTACATTTCTATTTTCTTAAGCACTTTGTAACTTTACAAATGATGAATTATTGATTAATGGCTGTGATGGTATTACTTCTGCTGCTGACGGTGGAGGAGATGACGATGATCAGTTGTAATAGTAAATGAAATATCCCTACCTGCCACCAGTAGCTGTATGCCTCTCTGCCCTGGCATCTTCTGTGTCGGATGGCTGGTGATGAGGTAAAACATGTAGTTTCCGCTGTCTGACGGTCTCAGAGCAGAAATCTTCAGAGAACAGTTCTTTGTCCCAGGTTGTCCCAGGTACTGCACCCTGTTCTGGTAGGATGGATCCTGGAAAATACCGGCACTGTGGAACACATAGCTGGCGCAGACAGACAGACGGATGCAGATACTTAGCATTTTTGTTTAAACTCTGTGCTACGAGTTCTTTGTGAAAATCAATTGCAGGTCTGGCAATATTGTGTGTGCTTCTGCATGTCTTGAACAATACCTTGGGGTGATACAGCGGCTGCTTTCGAGACACCACATCTCAGACAAAACTTTGTACTCTTGTCCTTCTTCAACTCCTCCAGCCTAATACAGAGGAATGAAGAGACCTGCTAGCCAAGCACCTTAAAACAGCAGATTCTTTGCTCAGTCTAACCAGCTATAACTGCTGATATCCATTCACTGTGAGTTTAGTCCCTGCAGAGTCGACACACTGCGGGATATACTGCAACAGCTAACAATGCCTTCTTTATTGAATTACCTGAGTGAGGAGCTGCCCCTCTTCCCTGGCTTCATTAGGGCTTTGGGGGTAGTCATAGGAACAATGGAGAACCACCGAAGAACCAGTCACAGCACAGATGGGACTGGAGGGGAGATGAACTGACCAATCACCAGCAAGAGTACCTGAAGAGCATGGCCACTTCAATTCATGGGGAAAACTTCTCAAGGGTCAGTTGCATTGTCATTATCATTTGAAAACACATTGATGCTGACATTTTTTTCCCTTTATTAGTTTCAGTATTAAAATGACATTGTCCAGAGACAGAGTGAAAGCAGTCTGAGTTTACCTATATTACAGTTATTGTTACAATTTGCTATATTATGTTTATTGTATTATTCAGATGTTACGGCTTATTTTAGACATCACCATTACTGTTGTTTTCTTCTCTTGATCTATTCTTCAATTCAATTCAATTCAATTTTATTCATATAGCTCCTTCCACAATCAAATTGTCTCAAAGCGCTTCACAGAGACCCAGAGCCTGACCTCAGAGCAAGCACTTAGGGCGACAGTGGCAAGGAAA
>JBBMJY010000025.1:17945244-17970248 GCA_037833715.1 Toxotes lorentzi | reverse complement strand
GCCAGCCCTACTATGGGCTTTATCCTTAACTGTAACAGTGTCTTATAGAAATAATTGTGACTAAATATGGGTTTAGTTATAATAACTAAAATAACTAAAACTGTAACTACAACTAATTATAAGCTTTGTCAAACAGAAAGGTTTTCAGCTTAATTTTAAAATTAGAGAGGGTGTCTTCACTTCTGTTTGAAATAAGAATGTGTCACTAGAAGAACTGATGTGCTTAGTCCCAACTCGAAGCTTTCAACAGGTTATGCCCGCACTGTTTTTGGAGAAATGCAAAACAAATATTCAAATGTCCTTCAGAAGTGTAACAGGACACTACGGGCTTCACTGTACTGATATAGACACACATCAGCTTCACGATTAATGTTAATATCACTCCAAGAATAGACTGTCAAGCTCAACACTTAAATTTGGTCAGTCCCTGAGGAAACTACAGACAGGTGTTGGGTCACCTGACCTGCACAATGCTAAAGGTGGATCCCGTCATGAATAACCTTACCTTTCAAAGAGAGAGCGAGGAGCAGCCAGCAGCTCTGTGCCACTTGTCCACCCATCTTCTGCTGTTTTCTGCTGCGGTGCTTTATTTTGCAGGGGGCTCCTGGCCTTCCTCCTTTGGTTTCTTGCTTTGCTTCACCTTCTCTCTTCTCCCCACCCCCGTCCCTGTGAGTCCCCAGACCTTATGCTGCCTTATCTGCCTCCCTCTGCTCTTTAGTGAAGTCTGTGTGTGTGTGTGTTTCTCTTTCCTCAGAACAAACAGGTTTGTCCCATGCAACAGATTACCCAACTTCCCTTTATTTCCCCTGCCTTTAAGGAACTGGGGTGATGACTTTTCGTGTCAGAAAAGGGAAGTTAGGTATACAAAAATGTGTGTTTGTAGGTTGTGTTTGTCTGTGTGTGACACTCTGGGAGACACTGTGTTTGCTGATTCAGTTGCACCTACACTACATGCACATGAGGGCATCACACTTGCTTCAGAGTAATGTGTAACTCAGCTACCATCTTCACTCCAGTTTCCGTTGAATGGCATCCCTGTTAGGTTGTGCTTTATTATGGTTCCTCGCGCCCGTTGGACAGTATGTTCACCTGTGCGGCTCTGAGAGCTCTCGTGCCCCCCGCCCCCCTTGTCCACTCAGAAACGTAACTTGACGTCACTCGCGTCCCTCCAGTCTGCGCAGCTGACCGCACACCGGACGACCACACACACACACACACACACACACACCGACAAACTCCGGATAAACTTTCACTAAGTTTGTTTCACCCTGTCCAGTTTTCCAAATGTTTCTCTCTTTTCTGTTAGAAGCGGGCGCAGGTGGTTTCGGTTGACAGAAACAGTTAAAACTGTCGCTGAAAACGTTGCTACCTTTTTTTCTTTCTTTCTTTTTTCTTTGGGGTCAGTAACCTGTGAAGAGAGCATAAAAAAAGGATTTACTGAAAACCTTTTTTGTGGCGTGTTAACGGTACTTTGTCGCCTGTCCTCGAGACGTAAGGTTTTTTTTCCCAAAGAAAAATAAAATAAAACGGATTAAAAAGAAAAAGATAACTTTTTGTTTTTCACCAGAGGAGAAGGCCTGGGCTCCACCTGCTGCTGAAAATACAGGTGAGTCACTTTCTTTATGAGTGTGTTTCAGCAGTTTGTTGTTTTATGAATTTATGATTATACTCTGAATAGAAAGTATTAGTTGCCTAATAACCACACTCGGCTATGCTGCTGAAAACTACTAGTAGCTTCTGGAAATACATTTATTTCTAGAGAAATTAAAAAAGACCAACGGTGTGTTTTAATGCTATGAACGTCGTAGTTTATCGTGCTTTGGTCTGTTGAAGCTATGAATCATCTCTGTCCCAAGACCTGTTGAGTCTAAATTAGCCTGAAGGGTCATATAATGCTAAAATGATAGAACACTGATATGATGTCTTTTTAAATATTATATATTTTAATAAATATATTGATACTATAGGTGAGTAGATTAAACTTGTTCTCTACAATCACTGACTATAAGCTGAAGATTCACCTTAACTACCTTTAAGAATGGTTTACAGGTCTCATATGACTTCATGTCCTGCTGTTTGCAGGGCAGTGAGTACTGTTACTGGTTTAACCTTTGTTGATGGTTAATTAACCAGGACATTAAGTTGTCTGTGGTGGCATGAGAAACTTGCTGACAAGCAGTTGACACATGAACAAATAAAAGGATGAGCTGCTTAGTCTGTTTACAAACTAATTTCTTCTATAATTAGTATTGATAAAGCTGTATTTGAATTGTTTTTCAACTTAGCCATAAGTTACACACTGAGAAGTTGTTAACAGACCTGGTTTTTGGCAGGGGTGGGCCCTTGACTGGGTGGGTCTCTATGTGTGTGCGTGCGTGCATGTGTGTGTGTGAGAGAGAATTAACTAAACACAACTGTTGATGTAAGCTATTTGCACTGTAGTCAAATCAGTCAAATATTATTTCTTTTGTAAAAGTGTGTGTTGGTATTATTATAAAATATGATGCTAAACTAGTCTTCCTCTCACTTTATATTATTTGTGGTCTTAAAAACTAATCTTATATTTCTCTCTGGATATCCATTATCGCAGGCCAAAGTTGAGGGCTTAGACCACCTGCCCTGAGGAGTCAAGGAGAGAAGGAAGGAGAGAAGGAAGGAGAGAAGGGAGGGAGGAGGGAAGGAGGTAGATCATCATCTACTGTTGACCTCTGCGTCCCACTGAATACAGATGTATGCTGAGAAAGTTGTGACAGAGGGGAAGATGGGTGAGTGGACATTTTACATACACTGTTGTTCTTTCTCTCCACTCTTCCCTACTTTTTCACACACACTCGCTCTCACACACACGTACGGACTAAAATGCTGTGCTGGTCATGCCACAGCTCATGCTGCCTGTTCTCTTGACAGTTAACCATTAACAGATTTGTTCAAAGCGGACTGGCTGTATCTCTGATGTTCACTTGATTTATTTTTGAGGTTTGTCTCTGGGCTTGGAAAACATTTACTTAGACTGGTTGTAATATTTTTTTTTCATCCAATAAGATAAAGTCCTAACCCAAATAGAAATTCGATATTGATGTTGATAACTGGCTCCAGAAATAACCACAGTCCTTTACACCATCACACTTAATTGCAATATATTGTGTTGACAGCCACAACAACATGCTCTCCTGGCAACAAACAACTCAATATACCCACAGCACTGCCAGTATGAAGCTCTCCTAAGTTGTTCCAACACGTTCCCATCAGCATCAGTGAAACACCACATTAAAAGGAAACCAGAGACACCACATGTCTCCCTGTTAGCCATTAACTGTAATGCAGTGTTGTGATGCTGAAGTGTTGGCTAAATGTTTTGCAACTTTACGGCTCCTAATGAGTTTACTGTGTGCATTATATGATGCTTTTACAGAAGGAAAGATAAGATTACTTACTGCATTTTACTGCTGCTAGAAAGCACTTGTTTCATTATCAACTGTTACACTCTGTTGGCCAAATGTACAGAAAAGTGTTGACCAAATTTTTTTGTTGTGTCTCGAAAGCTTGAGTCTACATTTTGGACTGGTGTCAGACTTTTTGAGGAGAATTTAAAATAAAAAATTTGTAGTAACTATACTTTAAAGTAGCCCCTTATATTTTTATTTACTCCATAAACCTGCTAGACAACAGTATAAGTACCCACCTTACGTTGCAGGGCCAAACTGAGCGCCACTACAGTGAAGCCTGTAGTCTCCCATTAAGTAGTTCGTTAGTTGAAAACTGATGTCATCTCCACGTTCTCTGTCGTTCTCATCAACAGGTCTTCTTGGTCCTTGTGTCCTCGTTGTCTTGCTTTCTGTGTCTGAACATGGGCAGCTGAGGCGTTTTACAGTCTCTGCTGCCTGACTGAAGGGAGTCCACCCAGATGCAGGCTGTGTCTTTGGTGTGTGTAATTACAACACAGTCTAGCTAAGGAGTGGCTCATATGGTGTGCGTGTCTGTGCTTAGATTAGGTGAGATAACATTTTCAGAAAGAAGCTGTATTTATCTTGATCGTGACATGCTAATACACCGTGCTTGTGTGCAAGCACGGTGCAAGCACTCGTGTCGCACACTCATGCAAACACACAATTTTTCTAATCAGAGTAATGTTTACTGCACACTATGATTGTGTTTATTTTTACTTTTCCACCATGACAACCACTACAAGCATGAGTCATAGTTTCTGCTGTGTATGGGAGGTCTTTTTCTGCTTCACCCCACTCTTACCACTGTTAGATACAGAAAAATTTGGCTAATCTGATTTGACAATAGTTTGAGAATTTGTTTTCCAAAATCCAAATGTCAGTGCCTTTGCAACACAGAGGATGGTGACTATGCAGTGATGAGTGGGGTGGGCCGAAAGACCCAATAAACATAAACCTGCTATTTAAAAAACTAGAAAGTGAACTCTGAGGTTAATTTTCAGTCAAACTAATAATTCCAAGGTAAAGAGTGAACTTTCAAGCTTAACTTTATGCCAACACGTCAGATCTATCCCCATGACAACCAAACCAACTGTGTCTACTGATGAAAACAGGAAAAAAATTAATAAGCAAACCTTGAGTTGAAAATGGGCTCCAGGAGGTTTTCCCTCAGAGAAATCATCTACCTATCCTCAGTGACTACTGAGAAGTCATCACTGTTTTAAATACAGAATGTGCTGTCTATGCATTTTCTTGTTTTTTACACAACTTTGGTTTGGGAGGGTTGTGGACAGCCACACATCTCATCTGGGACACAGCTGCTTCTTTTCACCCACAGTGAGGTGCTACAGTGGGAGGGCGTAGTGCATGCAAAGCTAAGGGTATCCCTCCCAACATCCCACAACAAGAGAACTGACTCACTGAACCTTTTCCACTCTGCTTCATCTGGTTGGTCATATGACTCATGGAGGAGGATAGAAATAACCCGAATACAATGTATGTACGTACAGTATGTCTCGCACAGTAAATAGTGATTCATTCTTACCTTTCATGCCAGATCTATTTTCCGCAGTGGCAACAAACCATGACTACAGATTATCCAGTCGCACTGTGGGTAACCCTAAATGTTGACTGAGTTGTGAAATATTCAGTGATGCATTGTAACAGTTTTCTTCCTCTGTTGAAAATATATATTTTTTGTTTAGTATGATATAAGCTTAAGCCATTTTATTGTTTATAAGCTTGAAGCAAGTCTGACATATGTTAGCAGTTGTCTGACCAGCAGAGTCTTAGTGAAACTTTTAGTTAGTACTGTGGAGCACATGTTTTGATCAAGCTGTCTAAACAGCTTGTAAATGAGTGGGAAGTGTTGTGTGAAATTATACGAGAACGTCAAACATAATTGGCAGAATTTAGTTTCATAAACAAGATAAATGTAATGTTTCTAACATCTAATTCAGAATATAGCATTCTGCAAAATTTACAGCACAGTACTACACCCACTGTGAGTCAGTGTTTACGTCGTAAGTGCCGGTCAGTTCTCTTTTATTGCAGCCGAAATTATATCGGTTTTCAAAAACAATAAACTGCACTCACAGTTTATTGTTTTTGTCACAAAAACTGACTACCAGTTTTTACTATCCACTATACCACAGTAGGCTCAGAGGAATCCTGCCTCATAACACACTCATACACACACACACATGCCCTCAGGTAGAAGTGGACACAATAGAGCGCTTGTTCTATCCTACAGTGTGATTGGGAAGAACGCTGTGTGGGGGTAAGAGAGAAAGAAAGAATAAGGAAGAAGGGAGTTTGAGAACAAGGGGGGGGGGGGGTTCCCAGGATATTTCCTGGAAACCACCATCTAAAAGAGTGAACATGAGCCTGGAGAGTTCCTGTGGTAATATGTCAACTGGACGTCAGACATTGATCAGACAACTTTTTCTTTTCCATTTTTATCTTTTTTTCTGCTTAAATTTCCTTCATCTCCCTCTGGGTCCCCAATTTTACAATCCAAGGAACAATAACACCATTATCATGCTGACTGGAAGTTTGGGGGGTGGGGGGAAGTAGAGGCAGGAGGGAGATGGGTAGAGAGGGAAGAAAGGAAAGGTGTGGAGCTTTCCCAAAAAATCCAGTCTAAGGAAAGGTAGAGTTGGCCAGGGAAAGGTTGTGGTGTAGAATGAGGGAGCAGATGTGAAGTGATAGCCGAAAAGAAGGTTGAGGGCAGTGGGTGAACAGGGCTACACAGCTATCATGTTTCTTGATAACAACATAGAAATTCGGCAACTGTGGGACCAAGCAGTATCAGCGGTTCTGTACAGCACTGGATCCATGTTAGCCTTTGAGTTGTTTACCACCACAGATCAGTCTTCATATAAGCTAAAGCGCCGATTTTGAGTTGGTAAACAGTGCAGGATTATTCTATCTTAAAAAATTAAATACCTTCCCTATGAACATTTACAGTTGAAAGGCCCAATGAAAGTAACTTAACTTTTTTTTTTACAAAATTAGACAGAAAAATGAGAAAGCTAGAGATGTGAGAGAGGAGGGAAAATATCGGAGGGAGACAGAGGCAGGAAGGAAACTCGGCATGTAGAATGTTTTCTCTGATTTGATTGGGAACACTCATATACTTACAGTATCTTCAGCTGTTTCCTGGCACACACATGGACAGTATTACTGTTGCAGTCCGGACTGTCTCATGCATGTAGTGAACAGAACACAACTAAAAGTCAGCACACCTTTCTTGTTTTTCTATTGAAAATGTGTTCACTATTATTTTGTTCATGCTCACACTGTCACATCTCACGGGGATGCTTAAATATAACAAACCCATCGTTAATATAATGAGTAACACCTGCGTCTACCCTGCCGTTACAAATCACAATGTCTATGTCTTTGTTATGCTGCTATCAGAACAAAATTTGCTTCCTATTCAAATCTGTGTGAAAGATGGTGGGACACATTTGCTTCTGGTCACAAACTGACCTGCCTTCTTCTCTTCAGTCCAGAGTTCAGTCTTATTTAACTTTAACCTGTGAATACATTTTTCGTGGACTGTTTTTAGCCAGCTAGCCATGCTCGCTCCTGCAGGTAATGCTTACAGCCCAATCCATTCTTTTTCTTGTCCGCTCCTGCTTTTGGCCACAACGCGTCACCAGGCAGCTTTTGGTTTGACTGCACCATTAGAGTGCGACAACTCATGCCGTTATCATTCGTATTCAGCATAGCTCCGCCCAGCTTCCACCTGAAGTCTGATCAGCTATAATAACTGAAACACCTGTGTGGGTGTGCAGGGCCTTTAAAGGGAAAGATTTATCAACTGAATCATCCAACTTGGGGGCTTTTTTCTCTCATGTATTGCTGTGGAGTCCCTGATAAGTCACAGATATACAATAGATGTCTGTATGGATTTATTACTGTTAATGATTAAATCTGAGTTTATCATTCCATGACATGTTTTCGATGAAACGTCATGGAATGACATGGAAGAAAGGGACACACTGAAAACAACGCGTGCAGGTGCACCCACATACTGCATGTGCACACTGGACAGACATGGCACCATATCCTAGTTTAAGAGTTTGTTCTTGCTTTGTGGAGAAATGCTAGACTTTAGACTATTGATCTAATCACTGTCATTTGTACTTTTCGGTCTGTGCCAGGAAATGTGCTGTGTGCCCCTTAGGACACTGTCATAGGACACTGAGCTGAAACCGGTCTTAAGCTGTTTGTTGTAGGGTGGTTAGATCCAAAAACAAGCCCAAATCACATACTCATAGTCTGAACTCTTGCCATGTATTATTTTGTCAAATATCTGCATGCATACATAAATGTGAGCAACACAACACCGTTAACTTTAGGCATTAGTGTAATATATAAGTCTTCTCTTCATCCCCGTGTGTTTGTTATATAATAACATTCCAACAAACTTGAGTTCTGCGGAAAATTGTGCTGCCATGTGTGCATTCATGTGTGTATCTCTGCATACATACTGTCAAACTTGTCCATGCACACTGATGTGTATATGTGTGTGTGTTTGCAGGGAGCAGGGGAATCTCTCTGACCTGTGTGTTGACCCCCTGCCGGGTGATCGGGGTGTGTGTGACAGTGATGATCTTGGGAGCCATGGGAGCAGCCGTTTGGGCCGTAGGTTAGACCACATGCTCATACGCACACAGAGACAGTTTTCTTAAACATATGGGGACCATAATCTGTTGTGTTTGACATTTCAAGATGTTTGTGTTGTAAAAAATCTTTTGTTATTCGCTATTATACATTGCACTGATTTAACAAATGTCTGCTGTTTTTATCACCCCTGTATAGTTACTTATTGCACAATGGAGGAAGACACAGGACTGTATGATGGTGAGTATGAGAGGACATGCTAATGATTTCATATTCATAGACTGATAGTATAATCACATCCAATACCACGTGGACCTCAGTGTAGTCTTGCTGAACAGCTGTTCTGTGAGACAATAAGTAAGTTCTGGAAATCCAGCTGGCGCTAGAATGAGACTTGAAAACAAACCACTGTCCTCCTCCCACCCCTCTCTCTCCCTCCTCCCCTCCAGCTAATGCAGGAGCTCGCTAGCTTGTGAGTCAGTCATTGCAACATCCTCCAGCAGCTTATTCTAGCCTCAAACCTCAGTGTGAGAGGAGTAGTAGATCAGAGGCAGGTTCACGTATTGATTGACAGTTGTGAGCTCCCACCCCTGACTTTGGGCTTTTCTGGTTGGTTAGAAGAGTGAGGCTTGCTCAGAAATATTTCTACACTGCTGCCAGGCTGTTGAGTGAGTCTGGGTCACTTTTCTCTGCATGAAGATATGTTTTAGAGCATATTTCAATTAAAAATATTAGAAATAAAGTTACATACTGTAGCTTTTGATTGATTTGTTAGCGGAAAAACATACAAACAAACAAACGTACTCCTCGGCCAGTTGGGCCATGGACGAAGAATTAGTGATGCACCCATTTAGGTGTGGATGCAGGATTTTCTGTCACATGGTTGAAATAAATAAATAAATAAATTAAAGGGTAATATTGCACTTGAATGAAAAAACAATGTGATGATTATCTGTTTCTGTAGGACTCATGTCCAGCTGCAGATTAATGCTTTTTAAATGTGTTATCAAAATAAAATAACACATTAAAAAAATATATATACACTAGTTTCAGCAGTAGCTGGAACTGAAATAGCTGCGCTGCCTGTAAGAACAGGGTCACCTCAGAGGTTAAATGAACAAACAAGTGTTGCATTTTTTGGTCTGATTCAGTTCTAGGTCACATGTTGCTCAATGCGAGCAGATTATAAACAGATAAATGTACCTGGGCCTATTAAAATGTAATCACAATTCACAGTTAGAAAAGAAACTAGAAGTATGCCTCAGCGCGGCTAGGTGCCTGTTTGTAGCAGATGTAGAGGTAGAGGTTATGGGTGTTTTGTAGTGATAATGGAAATGTTTGGGAAGGTTAGTGTTCACAAGCAAAACTTACACAAGATCACAGTGGCCTCCAGTACATATTGACTCCATCTTTGACAAGCAGTGATAATATGTGCAAAGTTTGAAGAACATCACTCAAAGACTTTGCCGGAGTCAGCAGTAGAGTAGAAGCCGTCCAGTTTCTCTCTGTACTGCCTCTTGGCTGCTGTAATGGCTTTCCTCAGTCCATACTTCGCAGCTTTGTACTCCGTCTAATTGCCTGATCAGATCTGCCTCACAACATTTGTGCAAAGTTTGACAGAAAGTCCGGACAACCTGAAAACATAATAAAAAAGAAAAATGTGTAGCAGGCAAACACCAGGGTGTGGTACTTTAACAAGATTATTAAAGTACCACACTCTAACCTGTAAACCCATGTCATCCCCTGCAGTTCAGGTAAATTCTGCTGACCAACGTCTCAGAGTGTTTGACTCCACCCGGAGGAGGTGGCGTCAGGTGTGTTCCTCCTCAGCCAATGAACTGCTCGCTATCATCAGCTGTGAAGAAGTGGGCTTTGTCAGGTGAGATATTTCTCCAATTATATCTCAGTGTCACTCAGTGTGAAAGTAGTGTTATACAGAACTTATGTGTGTGTTTCAGTGTGGTGAATTACTCAGTCACGTCAGTGCCAGAGGCCAGTGGAGATGGTGGAGAGTTCTTCTGTGTCAAACAGGAGGAGCTCAGCTACGGCAAGAAAATTAAAGACTCATTGTTCCCATGGTAACAAACACCTGTCTGTTTGATCCTGCACCCGTCCTCTGTGTTGCCCTCCCTGCCATTTCTTTCAGTTGTCTAGTGTTAACGTAGAGAAAAGCTGAACAGAAACCTAGTTTGAATGTTTCCTTTTCTCTGTCAGGCTGTTACTAACTCTGTCTGTCTTTGTTTCAGTGACTGTGAGAGCAGGGAGGTTCTCACACTGTTGTGCCAAGGTAAGATGTGAGCTCAGATCTGCACTGGTTCTGTCTGACACACTGGCATACTTTATACTCTGATACTTCTCATCTCTTCCACATGGTGCGCTTCTTAATCCACTTTTTAGCTCTTCACAGCCGGCAGTCTTCTTTCTGCTTATCTCACGTTTATTCATTCAGCTTTTTATTGCTCAGATTTTCTGTGGTTTCATTCACCCATTTATTAATGCAAACTTCTCCTTTGCTCTGTTTCTCTTGTCTATATATGTTTAATTCTTTCACCTACAGCTTACCCAGCCAGTGACCTTACTTTCTTCTTACTCCTCTTTCCTCTCTCTCTTTGGCAGACTGCGGCAGGCGCAGTTTCGCCGCAGACCGTATAGTTGGTGGCGTGGATGCCAGGCAGGGCAGCTGGCCTTGGCAGGTCAGCTTGCAGTACGATGGAGTTCATCAGTGTGGAGGATCCATCATCTCAAACCGCTGGATTGTCTCTGCGGCTCACTGCTTCCCTGAGTAAGTGGCATACTTCAGAAATTGCATTATTTTATGGGTTTTATTAAGAGGAAAAATGTGTGTCCATGTAAAGTTCTGTGCATGCCTGAAGCTCTGACCAAAATGCACACTGGTGTTTTTGAATGGATGCTTTCGTGAGTGAATGTACTTATTTTCTTACACAGTTAAACAGAATTAGTATGTAGTGTGCCGGTGGGACACAAGGGGAATCATGTTAACATCATTAGATTGTTCTGGTGTAAACGTGTCTGCTCCATCTTTGTCTGAGGTTGCGTATGTGTGTGTGTCTGGACAGCTGAAAAAGCTTTTTCCTCTGTCACTTTTTCCATCCCAGACGGTACCGCTTTGTTAACCGCTGGCGTGTGCTGCTGGGCTCCATCTATAATAAACCGGTCAATGCCAATGTGGCAGAGGTGAAGACCATTGTTTATCACAGCAGCTACCTGCCCTTTGTAGATGCCAACATTGATGACAACAGCAGGGACATCGCTGTTTTGGCCCTCGCCCAACCGCTCACTTTCACTGGTAGGACACACAAAGGCGTGCACACGTATTCATCAAATAAGAAACAGGCTCAGCATTTAATTTCATTTAGATTACAGATGAGAGAGGCAGTCATTATGGTAATTGGCCTGTTTTAGGTTTCCTGTTTCCTGCTCCTGTCAGAAGGACAAAAGTCCTTTTAACCAACATAATTAGATCAGCACTGAACAGGACATATCCAACACATATCTTATGTTGGAGGCTTTCTTTCTGTCCTGGAATCCAAAGACTCCTTTAATAAAAGATCCACATGTTGATGATAAGGGGGCTACGGTAATTCTTGACATCTATAGCAATATCACTGTAATCTGTTGAGTCAAAGTGAAAGAGTTGTGTCCATTTGTGCTCTTGTAGTAGGAGCACTGTAAGCAATGTTTCTGTAGGTCATGTCTGACATCTAGTGTTTGGTATCCATAATTGCAGCCTCAGTATGAACTTCAGTGGGTGAAAATAAAACAAGTAAAGCTCAAATGACTCTCTGAACAGTGTGCTGTTTCAGTGTTTTTGCTAGAATCACAGAAAAGCATAAACAGAAAAACATAAAGATTAGATTCAACCTAGAGGAAATCTACAGTTTCAGTTCATTAATACTGTATATGGTAGGAACAGCTGCTCCAGGCCGCCCCTCTTATTGAAGGCCGTTGATACCTCAAGGCCTCGTTTTACAGGCTGGAACCCATTTATCTTCACTGTTACTGATCATACATACAGTATGCTGAAAAGCTGTTTGTTTGACCAAGGACATTTTATTTCACCACCTCTTGTCTCCCTGGACACTGATGTTTGGATGATTGTGTGTGCGCAACATTATTACGTAAATGTGTTTGCTTATATCTTAATACATATGTTTTTGTGTTTGTGTGTAGAATACATCCAGCCTATTTGCCTTCCAGCATATGGTCAAAGACTGATAGACAGGCAGATGGGAACAGTAACAGGCTGGGGAAATGTTGGATACTACGGTGAGTCTTCATTCACAGCTATACTGTTATATACTGCTGAAAATTATTTCTCTTTATGACATTAGTCACACTCCTTTTTCGATTGAACGTTTTGACAGCTCATCCTTTTTTCTTTATAGTAATTATTTGGTGTTAAAATGTATCAATGAGCTTTTACGACACATTTTCAGTTTATTCTTTGATCTACATAAATACATAGAAAGATGAAAATAGTGCGAGCGAGTCTTGACTATTGCAGTAGTTAATAAGACAGATAGATGCTGATGTATATTGATATATAAATACTTATATTCAGATAAAACCACTCTGCAGTATTGTAGTTTTTACCTGTTTTTGATATTTTTCTACTTCAGGTCATCTAGCAGATGTTCTCCAGGAAGCGAATGTCCCCATCATCAGTGACGCTGTCTGTAATGCTCCTGATTATTACGACAATCAGATCACCACCAGTATGTTCTGTGCTGGTTATGAGAAAGGAGGCATTGATGCCTGCCAGGTCAGAGTGTGTCTGTGTCGATGCTTTCTGCTGCATGTGCTCTGGTTTCTAATTAGGAAACCGCATTCTCCGATACGTCAGCTTTGTTTAATCTGATGTATGTTTTCCTGCCTTCCTGCCTTTGTACAAATATGCTCACACACTGAGTTGAATTACTGTTTATGCTTGCCTAAAAAGGGGGCACTTATAATGTGTGTGTAAACTGCTACCATGTGTGGTTTCAGGGAGACAGCGGCGGTCCTTTTGTGGCAGAGGACTGTCTCTCTAAGACCAGTCGGTATCGTCTGCTGGGGGTGGTGAGCTGGGGAACAGGCTGTGCCATGCCAAAGAAACCTGGTGTCTACACCAGAGTGTCCCGGTTTCTGCCCTGGATATCTACGGCCATGAGGGTGAGAGACTGAGCACTAGCTTATTGTGATGTCATTATGTTAAAATAAAAATAAAAAAGAAATACAGATAATAGTGCTGCTGCTACTGAATGTTTTGACTGTCAATGACTACAGAACACAAGAGTGAATAACTATTGTTATAGCCCTTTACTTCAGGTCATCTATTAGCCACTCACCACCATTGCATGGACATTTCCCAGACTTCCTCATACAAATACAAGCAGTATGAATTCATGTTCAGGTTGCGAGGAATGAAATGAAAACTACTGTTCTCATTAACAAAAATATCATCTGGTTTATTTGTTGTAATGCTGTAAAAGTCAAATCATCTGGCATGTCAAAATATTTACACACAGCATTGATAATTGCCAAATTAAGGAAACAAGATGTCTGTAAGTGTTGTGCCACCACCAAGTGCAGGTCAGAGTCATGAAATGAAAGTGACAGAAATGTTTTAAGGTTGGAGTTAAAGCTTTAGCAGTCTACAGGACATGTGTAATCCTTATGTGTTACACACATTACAGATGTGCTAAACAATTTCTGTTCTCATCTCTCTCCTCTAGAACTATCACAACTCACCAGGGGTTCACAAAATGGCCCGGACATGAGATTGCTGCACCTGTATCTCTACTTTTTCTACACTTGGGTGACAATATGGACAGATCCTGTAAATGTCAATGGGGAGTGTTACAACGTGGGGATGGGAAGCTCTGATGTTCTCCTTGTATCATGGCTGTAGATTCCCCTTCTAACCTAAAACATTTTACTGAGGATTTACCAACTTCTTGTACCATTCCCCATTGTTGAGTGTCCATATCATACTCCTTCATAGACACGGTCCAGACAGTAAGTATTTGGGCAGTTCCAGTTTTTTTGTCCCTCAGGCTCTGAGCTTCACCACATTTAACATAAAATTAAGTAATGGTTACTGCGGTACATTAAAGTGCCAAGTCTCAGTTTGAGTAGGTTTACATCCTTATTATAACACCTGTGTGTGAGATGCAGCCCTTTGCACACAGTGTCCATATTGCAAGGACTCAAAAGTAAGTGGACACTTGGCAGTGAAGTGTTTTGTGGGAAGCTGTGTGTCGTTTTAACCTTAGTTCAGGCAGGAAAGAGCTCACCCATGGCTCAGAGTGGACTGAGACTGGGAGCTCAAAGGGGCCATTTAGGTTGAAGAGAAAGAGTTGCATGTTGCAGATACATGAGGAGTAAAGAGGTGACCATGCAAGTGATAATGAAACCTGAAAAAAGCAAAAATCGATCAGAGATATCAAAGGTAGTTGGTTTGGCAAAATCAAGGATCGAGAGAGCATCACCACAGAAGATGTAAGGTTTCTACTGATGTCTAAATGACAAAGACTTCAGGCAGTCATTGACTGCAAAGAACTGTCCACAAAATATTAAATAGGATGTTTTTGTTTGACTTCATGTGTATCTGTCCAATTACTTTCAAAGCTCTAAACGTTGAGCATCTTTAAAGTCTTATGTCCTGTGTTTCCTATGTATGTATGTACTTTAATGTGGTAACCATTATTTTATTTCAAATTGAATGGTCTGAAGCTCAGAGACTGAGGAACAAAAATGTGTAACTGTAAATACTTACGGTCTGGACTGGATCTTGTATCTTCGAAGATATACTCAGACAGAGCTCTTTAAGAAACAGCAAGATATTTTAAACTTGTAGACAGAGATTTACTGACGTGGACTTACTTTGTTATTATGAAGTTATGGAGAGGTTTTAAGGTACTACTGATAAAAGGCCAAAGGTGAAATCATATCAGAATCATTATACTGGATTTAAGATGCTAGTTTTGTAGATTATTTTTCTGAGATTTTAGCTGCTTACTACTGCAAAGTCAGAAATAACCAGTATAATGTATGAGCTGTATGTATGAGACTTGTAAAGGCTCAGGTTTATCTTCAGTGTTCCAGTTTGTATTGCAAGGCTTCACACAATCAGAGAACTAAATTCTTTTTTTGTCTGCTTCTTCAACATGAGTTACTTTGTTCAGATCCGGACTTTCTGCTGACAGTGTGAGCAGCAAACCACAGTGACTGTACTGATGAGTTGTAACAAAGATCAGTTAAGAGCTTGTGCAACCACAGCACTTTCAGTGCTTTAACATTGTGCAACACACAAACACAGGCAGATGTAAAATGTCAGTAATGCTTGAGTAATTTTAGCTGATCTTTTATTTTGAAATATGACAGAACAGATGAAACTATACATAGAAGAGATCTTCTTTTGTAATTACACTCTTACTTGCGTGATACCTGCCATGTGTTTTTGTATGCAATAGTCTGACTTTATCATGAATAATTTTTCATACGAGATCTGTCTTTACCAAATTCCCATGTTTAAGATGAACTGGTGAAGATGACGCTCATATTCAAATCAGTATTTTGCTTTGTTTTGTAAATACTAGTCCGTGTCTTGTTTATGTAGATGTTTATGTCAGACATGTTAGAGATGTCTAAATGGTCCACAGATCTTAGAGCCAAGAGTGCAATAACGACATAAATCGTGTTCTCATAAAATATATCTTTTAATACATATTACACACTACGTAAGACTTTACTGTACGTATGAGTACCTGTAGCTATCACTGAACCTGTGTCCTGCTTCTGGCTTGGATGTGAGCACTAATGACTTTTTTCAAAATAAATTGTAACCCTTTCTGCACTGATCTTTTGACTAAACAAAATGAAATGTAATTTGAACAAGTCCGACAACAAAGATGTATGATTTATACAAGTGCATGCGTAAAGGCCCATACTGCACACCCCCATTTGAAATAAAATAAATGTACAGTGTGTACATTTACAGCAGCCATGATGTGTACAAGAGAAATAAGTATTGTAAAATGTAAATTGTTGCATTGAGTATTGTATTAAAGTAAAGCCTTAATTAAAAACAACATGCCCACAGTCATTTTGTGATTATTCTTCGTAATAGTTCTGTACACTGTTACACAGAATAAATACACTGTAGTATACAGTATCCTACACACAATACAAAACTATAAAGCCAGATATTTGGCATGTCAGGATTTCTTCTTCCCCAACAGTCTCATATTCACGGTAAAATGAAATACCTACGTTGGCCTACAGTAAGCATTACTGTACAAACTATAAAGAGGCATAAATCCTTACAAAAGCATTAATAGAATAAATACATCACAAATACAAAGAATAACAAAAGGACATTTTCAACTTTTTCTCAAACATTAGGATAGTTGTTTGGACGAGTTGGCAACAGTGGCGTAGATCACAGAGCTGCCACTCTCTCCTGCTCTGGACCTGGGGAGAAAATGATGTTATTAATGAGTATTGATGTCACCAGGTGTCCTAGCCAGTGCCTAGCCTGATAATGACAGATCCACATGCCTCAGCCAAGCATTAGTTTTATTCATAAACTCTTTTTATAGCTGCAAAGAATATGACTCTATGGCTAGAATCTATGGTAACACACATATTACAAGTTAATGTGTGTGATATTTTAAACTAGATTAGATGTAGACAGTATGACTCCATATGAAGTCAACACAAAGATCTAAGTGACGAGGAAGTGAATCACAAGAGGGGTTTTTAGTGGCCATGAAGTCAAACTGTCTTTGGTGGTTTTAGGTAATGCATTACCTAAATAGGAATTTGCACTCATGACCTCAGATATCGGAAACTCTTGGCTACAGCTCTGGTCACCAACGATATGAACTTCATTTTTTCTACATTCTTTTTCATGTGTTATTTTGTAACATGGGAATTTCAGACTGAACAGTAACAGGCTACTGATATGAACTAGACTTGTACTGTTATGTTCAATGTTTGGACACTGAACCCACCAGGAGCCTCGTGGAGCTCTGCTGTCGTTTATGTGATGTGGGAGACTGTGGTTTCTGGGTTTGATGGTCATGGCTGAGTATGTAACTTCACCCTCAAAAGAAGTGGAGGCCTTAAAGGGAGAGCAGGGAAGTGAATTTATACAGAATCGGGTGTTATGTCTTTTGCATTCGAACATTCATGGATATGTTTGCGCACCATATTTACATCATGTTCATCGTGCCAGTTCTTCTGTGACTGAGGAGCGATGTCCTGAGCAGCCGCAACAAGTGGAGAAGAGGATGGAGAGGTGTGGACGTTGGCATAAACAGGGTCTAACTGGTCCTGATTGGCTGAGGAGCTCGAGCCTCTTCCACTGAGCGTGGAATCAAGCTCAGTCTGCTGCTGCTGCTGGAAAAGAAATAACACATGCACTTTGGGTGCTTTCAACTTTTGTTCTGGCTCCATGAAAACTGTGTTACTTGGAAACATTGTCCGAAGGTCTGGTCAGAAATATAATATTGCATAAGAAAGAAAACACCACAGTGAAACCAATACAAGATATTTCACTTCTTTAATTTCTTTTTGCTTGGACTCTTGAAAAAAGCTCAGACTGAAAATAATGTTGAAATTGTTTCTCATTTTTTGTCTGTGTTACTGCTTGAACAGAAAGTCCAAATGCCCCCAAGTCCCTGCATCACTGACAGTTAATCATGAGAGTGTAACCAGATTCAGATCCGTTTTTTTGATGACTTTTATTAGATATACTCACTTTTTTCTCTGCAAGGCTTCTCTGTTTCCTCCTACCAAAAAAAGAAAAGAATACCAGAAATAAATCACTAAGTCAGTAAATATGAAAAAACACAAAACAATCACAACAGAGCTTTTTTTTTTTGTTGTTGTTGCTCAAGCTCATGGCACCAAATTTCAGAGAAGTTGAACTGAAGAAATGACTGGAAACACAGCACTTACATTTTTACTGGCCATGTTTTTTTCACCGTGTTCGAGGTGAGAAAGACCAAGAGGTCAAAAGTGGCAACCGTTCAGAAATGGGAGAGACACATGATTGCAGTCATGACGACATTAGGCTAAACTCATCAAAACACTTACACATCAAGTGGAAAAAGAGGTGCAGAGACAACGTAAAAATGCTAAAAGTAAAAAAGAAATCTTTCACTGACTCACCTGAACAAAAGAAGAGCTGTTATAAGTGTCACAAAAAGAACAACACCAACTCCGGATAACACTGGGAGGGTCTGGCTGCCTGAGGAGAAACACACAGCAGGGTTAGATGACTGTTAAAAGAACCACTTTAAACCTTTTTTCTGTTGAATATAATGAATTTACAATTTTTATTTTTATCCATTTATTTATTTTTTGCAGTCCACTGTAAAAAGAAAAAAACATTTTCTAAAGTGATACAAACCATCCCTCTTTCCCTTGATGGTCAGCAGCACCTCTGTTGAGTTGTCTCCCCCCAGTCTGTTCCTGGCCCGGCAGAGGTAGAGTCCAGTGTGGGACTCCTCTACAGAGGAAAGAGACAGCACCTGCCCTGTTCCCACCTGGAGCACGGAGCTGGAGCTGGAAGAGCCTGTTGTCTTCTTGTACCAGGTGTAGCTGTCGGCCGCAGGGTTGGCCACACTGCTGCAGGTCAGATTCACACCGCTGCCCTCAGCAACTTGTGGTGGATCCACTGAGACTGAAATGTCCATTGGAGGGTCTGAAAAGAAGTATAAAAAATATATGTTTTATTCCTTAATGAGACAAGAGAGGTAACATGCTCTGCTACTATACAACACAGCAGCTGTTTTCAGTCTTGGGGTCTCACCAAGGAACCTAAATTTGATAAATCTTAGTGCTTTATGATGTTCAAAGGACTAAAAAGGACTAAAAAAGACTAAAAAACTAAAAAAGATTGGACTAAAAAAGATGACTAAAGGACTAAAGAGAGAAAGAAAAAGATTCACATTACATTACATTACAACACATTTTTTTAGATTCTTCGCAGATTCACACTTCATCTCTCTTCCTCATCTCATAGGACGAGGCCAGTCGGACCGATGTACATGTGTAGGCTACGGATTCAGTATCTACTTTGTGCTTTTGTGTCCACAACAACACAGTTTCTGTAACAAATGAAAGCACAGACATTTGAAACCAGACTGCTCAGTGTAACAGTGTCATCATACTCACACCACACATCAAGGTGAATCTCAGTAGAGTTAATCAAGTGAATGTCTCTCCTGCTGATACCATTCCAGGCCTGACAGTGGTACTGTCCACTGTAGCTGGACTGGATGTCAGAGATGATGTGCCTCTGTCCTGAACTGATAAACTGTCCATCCTTGTACAGGCTGTACCCACTTTGTCTCACAGGTGGGTTTGCTTCACTGCTGCAGGTGAAAGTCACTGAACTTCCTCTGACGATGCCTCCTGATGGGCTCACTGAGAGCGTTACTTTCTTAGGGGCGTCTGATTGAGAGAAGGTCAGAAAGCTTAACCTCAGAGATGAACAAATGAACTCTGATCATCAAGACAGAGAAGTGAGTAGCGTAAATAAGCTCAGTTTAGCACTGAGACAAACATACATCAAAAGAGATTCATTTAAAAAAGACAGAACAATCAGACACGTCACATTAATGAAATGAATGATGGCTGAATTCCATTTAGCTGGTTCAGTTTCAGGGTCCTGGTATTGTTCGTGTTGCCTCACTGTCCCACTGGGACACATAACATGAATCAAGCCTTTCAAACATGTACTTACATTGAACATTCAGAGCCACAGGGGCAGATCTGACTGTCTGTTGTCCCAGGACAGCACAGTAGTACCGCCCAGCATCCTCTCTCATGGCCTGGAAGACTGGTTTCTGTACAAGTTGTCCATCTCTAAACCAAACAATGGTTGTAGGTGTGGGACAAGCTGACAGACAGGTCAAATTGACATAATGTCCCTCTGTCACAGTGCTCGGCTCTACAACAGTGGTCAACTCTGATCCAGGAACAGAAACAAATTCATTACTCTAAAACTTTGTCAGTTCATGAGAAAATTTATCTCATCCCATTTTCTTGTTGTTACCTTTTACAGACAAATGAACAAAGGTTTTACTCGTCCATTTGTTAAACGTTGTCACGAACCGAAAATAGTATTCTCCTTCGTCACTGTTTTGCACATTGTTGATCTGCAGATCACAGTTACCATAGTAGTTGCCAGCATATCTATAGTGGTCTTGGTGTGAAGGGAGACTAGAGAGGAGAAACAACTTCTGCTGGCCGGATACATACTGGATTCTACCCCAGCTCACTGAAGTGACAATATGAGCAAAAGGGTAACTATAGCGGCACTTTATAACTACTGATGCCCCTTTCAAAGCACATTGATTTTCAAAGGTCACCCTCCAGTCTCCACTCTGGACACCTTTGGAAAAAAAATAATGAAAGATACAGACTATGTAAAATGTATTTAATTGTGTGTCAAAATTATACTCAGAAGTTTCTTGTACATTAAAATGATAATAATAATAATAAAAAGAGTTTCCTTACCCGGCACAATAACCAGGATCACCAGAATCCAACTTTCCATCATTAAAATCAACCTGGAACATGAAGATTCAAGACACAGTTCATTATTACACAATCCGTGAAGAATAAAATGTTAAAAAAAGAGTGTCAGGAGATATAAGCTGAAGGTCCTCACCAGCTAAAGCAAACTGACTTATTACATTATGCAGGAAATGATTTTTTGTGCAGTGAAAAGCAGAAGTGGGAGTCTGTCCCCTCCCCAATTCTTCTCAGTACCATCACAAGTTCAGAGTGCTGATTACATAAAGTTAGGGAAAAAAACATCGGAAACCACACTCCAGCCTCCTGTGTCATCTGGAGTGTGGATGGCGCCTCTGAGCTCCACAGGATTTTGGTGTTTTAGCTCCTTGCAGGATGAAAATCCAAAATAAGTAAATAGTCAAGATAACATCTAATGTGCTGCTTCAAACAACACTACACCATCTCTGAGCATTCATGCACAATAACAAGTCTTGTAGGTTAACTGTAAACACATGGACCTCTAGTCAGACCTCTACTCAGAGAGTGAACTAAACTTTTCAACACAGTCTTAGCACCTCAGCCCGGGTTCGTTCACGGTCAGTCTGTAAACAACAGCTCTGGTGAGTTCACTGAAGTGGGACAGAACATATTACTATCAACATGTAACAAGCTGGACTTCTAATGCCATAAAAGTAAACGTATGGTACAGTGATGTGGGCTTTGATGTGGGCTTTCTAACAGTTTGTCTGGCACCCTCAAGCAAAACACAGGTTTAGAGAGGAAATGTCAGAATTGATGAGAGATGACAGATTTATTGCACCAAACATTTCCCATTTCCTCCTCATGATCACGTTGGTCAGACAGGGTACGATTTCAGAAAAGAAAAACAAACAAACAAACAAAATTCAATTCAATTCAAGCCTTAACTGATTGCTCTAACTGATTATAGTATAGTGAGATAGGGTTTGGGGTTTCAACACTGTACGGTGACAAAATCAAGCTGCCATTTTGGTTATTGGGTGATTGTTTTTTGTATTTTCAGGTTTTAACCAGCAGACCTATAACCCTAATATCAGCCAGTATCATTTTGAAACAGCCAAAGAGTGGCAGACGTTTCATTTCCCCACATTTTGTAAGTGGGGAATAATGTATGTGGTGTAAGATGACTGAAATATATATATAAAAAAAACTTCCTCTCTCTGCCACCCTAACATGCACTTTGTATCATTGTCTTTTGCACCTGTGCCATCCATCAGGTCCTGTTTTCATGGCTAAACTTGATGGTTTCCGCACACTGTTGTTTACTTGTGTTGTCTTTACTCATAATAAGTTGTTTGTTTTCAGTATAACTTTTATGACGTCTCCCTTCTTCCCTATGACAAACGGGTTCTTGTCCAGGATCCCCGGACCCATTGATGAGGTTATGTCTAGCCTTAGTGTGACACATGGAGGCTCATTTGGTTGTGAACAGGACAGATGGCGTTACTGATCATTTCAGTCTGTGACCCACTGTGGTTTGGGGTTTGTTAATGCTAAATTGAGTCTAGGTGCTTTTAAGCAGTGTGGATTAAAGTACCTCTGGTGCTCAGCATTGTAGCTGAGATATTTGGGAGTATCCTGTAAGGTTTTTTTGTGCTGGTTAGTTTTGTGGAGTTGGCTTTGGTGGATGCTGGAGGGGAGCAGCATTTCAGTTTGGACTGCAAACACCAACCAGTTTTTTTTTTTTTTTTTTTTTTTTTGTTTGTTCTCTCTGTTTTGTGACTAGTAAGCCTTTTTCACACATGCCACTCATTCTCACTTCCACTTCCACAGCACACACGTCTCTCATCCATGTGCTGCTGTTATGTCTAATCTTTCCAAACACCATTGTTTACTTGTGTTACCTTTAGTTGTAACAAATTGTTTGTTAGATTACAAAAATGT
Source organism: Toxotes lorentzi (assembly GCA_037833715.1). Classification (NCBI taxonomy): domain Eukaryota; kingdom Metazoa; phylum Chordata; class Actinopteri; family Toxotidae; genus Toxotes; species Toxotes lorentzi. The sequence continues at coordinate 17,947,713 of JBBMJY010000025.1, read as the reverse complement.
GGCAAGATAGATGAGTGTGGGGTTGATTTCTTTGCAATAAACCTTTCAGTGTCTTTAGATGGAGAAACTATTACGATACTTAAAGTAATAGCGTATTAAGTTGATGTGGGAAATAATGAATAAACAATGAAACAACAGTCAGTTTTTCATACAGGGCCTTTCATGATCACTGCATGTCTTATTTTGTGTCTTCGGTGTACTAAAAGAAAGTTAGTATGGCATATGTTTGATTCCACTGTGATATTTCACAAACCCTGAAACATTTTTTCTGTTCTTAGAGGAAATTCAAAATCATATTTTTATGAAATGCACTGAAGCTCACGCACTGTATCCCTCTAACTATGCTGCTGACAGTTCTCCACACATTATGAATATGTCCTCACTGTTTGTGAACTGCAAAAAAATGCAAAATACACTCAAGTTACTGTTTCTTAGTTTTATTTTTCATCAGTGTAACAAACTACAAGATGTAACCTGAATTATTGCTGGTTTATTTTACACTACATAAAAATGGAAGGACAGATTTAATGGGGCAAGCCATATAAACTGAATAAATGTTGCAGCTTCAGCAGTGAGAACAAGCCTTTTTCTTTAGAACATTGTTGAACACAGTGTTGAAGTTCATGTCAGACATTGAGCATTATCTATAGACATCAGGTTTAGTCCACTATTATGTTTGATACCACACTTTTTTTAAATCACATTTTTATTGGAGACAGTTAAATTTGAATACAAATAATTATCACTTTTCAGTAGTCTGAGGATGCAAAGGTTAATGCAACTACCAGTCATACTCTGCCATCTACAAATTCGTGGTTGCAAATTTCAGTGTCAAGCATCAACTAAAAAGCAACAGCAGTTCTAACCTGCTCTGTGGATACGAATGCAAGTAACGTGGCTGTCAGTGTCACCTTTTCCCTTTAGGACTTCAACACTTTCATGTCATCAGACATCATATTGTGGTACAATGCACAGACAAAAACATGAGAGACATGCAGCACAGTCAGCAGCAGGAGCCCATGTTGCCTTCCTGGTCTGAAGAACCATGGAGAATCCCATAACAACACGTCTGACCCGGAACAGTGTAAGGCATCATTAGAGTTGACAAGGAGCAGTATCTGGTTTTTCACAGTCCTTCACGGGCAGATGGAAGCAAAGTGACCCGGTCACAAGAAGAAGGCTGACGTGTTGTTCAGCTGTGGAAGAAAACAGGGAAGGCCAGATTAGAAAAACAAGAGCAGAAACATGACTAACCTTTTAAACAGAACAGAACACAAAGGAATATAAATTGTTGGGTTACAGAACAATAGAACTCAATTTGATTATAATAATTTAATGATTTCTCTCAACTATTTACATTCTTTTTGGTTCTTTATTCTTCGTTTTAGTTATTATACATGCTCATTTTTATTTATTTATTTATTCATTTTTTAAAATCCTTTTGCGTGGCATTTTTTTCTGTCAGGGGCACAACTTTGCTGATAAACAAATCATCCATTTTGAGCAAAACACTGCATGGGGCTGATCACTGCACTGACACCTTCCACTGTATGTACAATATGAAATTATATAGGAACAATATAAGTTAAGAATACACATAACAACCACATCAAAACTGCACCACAATTGCACATGTGAGGTTCATAGACAGTGCTTAAAGCTGCATGCCATTGTACCTGTTTCCTCCAGTTCAGTGGCGAGGCTGGGGCAGTAAGGTGTAAACAACTTTGGAGGAGTCCTTTGGTTTTTTATCAACACCTAGTGGCAGGTTGTGGATCTGCACCTGGTCTGCACTGAACCAGCATCAACAACCAACAGAAAACCACGTGAGTTCATCTGGACATCTGACTCAGATTATATCATAAACAGAGATATTATTCTGTGAGTCAAAACTGGGATGAGAGATTTATTGTCGTCTCACAAACAGAAGATCACAGGAGTAAGAGTGAGGAGAGGAGGACTGAAACAAGACCAAGGAGAAGTTGATGACAGGAGAATAAAGAAGAAAGCAAGAGGGAGAGGGAGGATGAAGAAGCCAGCGTGGTTGTAAAATAAAATTTGCAAGTCATGAAACAGTAGATTGCTGCTGTGGTCAACAGATCTGTAGAGAACAGATGGTGTCGAAGGGAGAGAGAAAATGACAGAATGGAGAAAAAAAAGAGGAAGAAGAAAGAGAGAGCGAAACTGTCAGATGGGCGAGACGTAATTCAGAGAAGAAGAGAAAGCGACAGACATAGAGGAAGACAGCTTGTACCTGGACAACCTGGAGTAGTGGACAGTGATGTAGTTGGAGGCAGGTTTGAGAGTTTCGACTTCTGTGATTGGTGGAGCATCCTTTAGAGGAACGATGGAGGGGTGGGAGCTGTCACTCAGGTCCTCTGGCTCTTCCTGTACCACACACAAACACACACACACACACACACACACACACACACACACACACACACACACACACACACACACACACAC
>JBBMJY010000025.1:17906339-17945144 GCA_037833715.1 Toxotes lorentzi | reverse complement strand
ACACACACACACACACACACACACACACACACACACACACACACACACACACACACACACACACACACAGACATGCATCAGAAGTTCTGATCATTTTTAATACGTTGTAATTTGCTTCCACAGTTATATAAGACTGTGTACTGAGTTGCTCACCGGTATGTCGGACATCTTGCCCTTTCTCACTGGAAAGGTCTGCTGGGCTGACTCATAGAACATGGTGTCAGCTGTCACTGATGGGCGCTGGGGTCACAAACACAAACACACACAAGGGAACAAGGAACAAGGGAAAGAGCAAAACAGGATTACAATTGCACGTCATAGACAACTACGGAAAATATCTCGACTTTATTGTGGAATCTTGGATCATTATTTTAAGCTTTAGCAGCACATTTTTGAACCGACAGCCACAGATTAAACCAAAAACTGAGCATGCTCAGATGATGTTGAGTTATTTTAGGATCAATGGAAAATGATTACACAGTGATTACTGTACCTTGTTTGCTACTTCTACTGACTCCATGTCTACTCTGTGCATGTTCTTACTGTGAAGACACAAGGACTGTTATCAAACCATAGACTGATAACTGGAAACAGAATTATTTTATATTCCACCTGAAAACAGGACAAACAACTTTTTTTTTTTTTAATTATGTGGAGAACTAAAGAAACAGCCCGAGCTTGAGCAGCGAGCACACAGCAGTTTACTATACTTCCTGTCACCTGATCATTATGGCCACGGTAAGAGTGATGAGTCCAGCAGACACGCCCACTGCTGACGCCAAGGCAATGACCTTGAGACGACCTGCCAGTGGAGGCATAATAAAGGTTATCAGCATGACTAGAAGCATAGAGTTGAAAGAGGAAATGATGGAGGGTTGGGACACAACATGAGATGAACAAAAATAGAAGCGCAGCAGGCTAAAAGTGAACAGTAGACACAAAAATAGTAAAAGAGAAAGTGAGGAACGAGAAAAAGAGCCGTGCATCATCGTGCAGCCGTCTAGACTCGAGACTTGTTTCCAGTTCTGATTTCCAAACCTAACTCCACTTCTTCAGCTGTCTAGACTCAAATAGTAGTTTTCCACAACACCTCATCGCCGCCCTCCCCTCCCCTCATAGTGAGAGAGGGCTTTACATGACTCACCATGACTCATAGAAAAACAGTCAGGAATCATGAGACCGTACACAATGAAGATCAGAGCCCTGGACCTCATGCTGTGATAGTGACAGGGAGGAATCATCACTCATCAGTCCTCTCAGAATCCTTTCCAAACATCACCTTGAGCCATAATCTCATATAAAACCTTGTTTTTTTTCCCTCCAACCGTCTGAGATAATCAGAAACATAAATGTAGAAACCTGGCAGAGGTGTTTCACTGAGTTTATCAGTGACACCTCATCTCTTCCCCTGCACTCCTAAAAGTGAAAGTGACACATATTATGAGAAAATCATGGAACAGCCCACAATAGTATCTGCAGAGTCAGGGAACAGCTGTCAGCAGAGATGAACCTCTGCAGACCTCCAGACTGAGTGTGAATGTTACTCTGGATGACACCTTCACAACTTATGAAAGTCACCTCAGAGGTTGCTCTGCTTTCAGGCAATGGTTTTCTCACTTGTTTCAAAAACTTACACTGTCAAAGAAACATGTCCCAGTTTTGTTACTACTGACAACTGATATAATACAGTAGTAATTGTAGATATGACCACTTCATTATCTACCCAATACTGAGAAGATATTTTAAGATTTTTTACAGGAAATCTACTGATGTGCAGGGTGTATATAAATTAAAAAAAACTGCATCCACAGCAGATTGGCTGGAACACAAGCAGCAATTGAGCACCATGGGTAAATGCACAATTAAAAAAAATGCAACCTTCAGTTATCTCGAGTATAAACAGAAAATCCTTTTAAAACATGATAGATAACTGTCCAGAAGGTTTGGCTGTTAAATTAACTCCAGGAAAACATCAACACATTTTCTACCACAAATGCGACCAACGACCAACAAACTGCTGCTAGAGAGGCTAAAAATAAAAGTGAGAATCTCCAATTTAACAGAGCACTGAACTAACAAATAAAAAAATGCTTCACTATTATTGTGACAGAATACAAAGACAGACCGATAAAAAGTCTGAAAGATGAAGAAATGTCCATGCATAAATCTGTCTGTACCTCTGACTCGTACAGTGAGGACGGGAGAGCTGTGAGCTCCGATCCGATTCCTGGCCTCACAGTAGTACTGACCGCTCTCTCCAGGGCCGACCTCTGAGAAGGTGAAAACAGGACCAGACTTGGTTCCCCATGCTGCATGTTGGAGCACAGAAAGGAAGAAGATCCACTTACTGTTTCAGATTCATATTTACAAACAGATAAACAGGAGCACAAAGCGTATGAGGTTTTACTGACTACAAACATTTTACCACAGAGAGAGTTAAGTATTGATGATTTTTGTAATGTTAACCTTGAGTGGAATCACATTTTTAGGATGCTAACATTGTACAGAGCCCCCGTCCAGAGCTAAGCGGTGCCATGTGAAGTTATCCACCGCTGGGTTGGCCTGACTGCTGCAGGTCAAGGTCAACGGTCGGCCAGCATCCACCACACTGGAGGGACGAGCCAGAACTGAGGTGTTCTTAGGAGGATCTGGAGAGACAGGGAGCAGAGTTTTGGTAGTGTTGGTTATATTACTACAGATTCTTTAATAAAGTAATACCACAGATTTCCAAACATTGTAAACATTTTTTTTAAAGGGATCACCATTCTAACAACTCAGACTCAGAGAAATGAAACAGTTGCTTGAGAAGACGACAGTCTGGGGAGTTTGGTGAATCCTCCATGGTCAAATGTGTCATCAAAAATGAATACTAATTTGATTTCAGTGTGCTAAACCATTATTTTACAAAGACATAGCTAAAAGTACAGTTAGATCATCTATGACAGAATGATCTCTGCAGGATGGGAACAGGACATGCAGGGGAGCAAGTAGACTGAGAAGAGGTAGCTATAAAGACAGGAAGGGAAAGAAGGAGTGAAACTTTAGAGGTATTGATGTTTAGAGGGAGGTGAGGTTGGCCAATACTGATCTGGCAGTGTTCCCAACATTGCCACAAAGTAATATGGCTACATAAAGATATGAGTATTAGTGTTCATCGCAAATAAATAAAAATTGGTGTCAGATGTTTCAGGCAAATCTAGCTCTGATAAAAAAAGTACATCTAAATCTAGAGTCCCAACATGTCACACACACACACACACACATACACACAACTTACAGAGTACAGTGAGTGCTGAGACAGGGGAGGTTTGGTATCCAAATCGGTTCGATGCTGTGCAGTAGTACTGACCAGCATGGTGAGAACGCACTGATGGGAACATCAGGTTCTGAAATGTCCCTTTAGCCAACGCCTGATCACCCAGGATACGATACCAAGCGTACCTGCAGGAGAGAGGGTGGTGATGGTGATGGTGATGAAAATGATTTATAGGACTGGGTAACAAGGGAACACAGTATCATTTTTAATAGTCTGATTGATAACAGTGGTCAGGCAAAGAGATATGAATATGCATCAGTATTTCAATAGTTTTGTGCAAATTGCCCACTTGCGATTTACAAAACCTTTAAGGACAGAGAAAGTTTGAGTTTAGATAACTCTACTATGATGACAAAAAAGTAAACAATTAATATGTAACAGAATTACACTCAGTTCATCCTGGCATGTGTTTGATTTATTACTTGGTAGGAAATTCTCTGTGTTGGTTCCTCTCACCTGCTGGCAGGAGGGTTTGCGTGGCTGACGCAGCTCAGGTTTACGTACGAACCTTCCCTGATGTCACCTCGAGGACTCACCAGCACATGCGTGTTCTTTGGAGAGTCTGAACATACAGACATAGAGAAGAAACCGGGGCCACCAGCTCTTAAAATCCTCACACAGCATTTGGCATTTTTGCTGCTTTTGACAGACTAATTTATTAATCACCTCAGATCTACAGCATTTTGATCCATGTTATCATAAACAGCAGAGCTAAAGTTTAAAAAAAAAAAAATCAGCAGAGAGATGACACATACTAAGAAAACCAATCAACACACTCACAAGTGACATTGAGTAACAGTGGATTGGAACGGTCTGTTCCCAGTGAGTTACGTGCAACACAGAAGTACTCTCCTCTGTCTGTGTATTGGAGGTGGGACAGATGGAGCTGAGGCCTGAAACTGTCTGGGATGCTGCCACTCTCCATGTCTGGAGAGCCCACAAAGACACAGGCAGATTAGCACACATATGATGTATGATGCACACATATTAGCACACATATTTTATGAGCATAATCCAAACACCATCTATGTCATCAACTATTAATGAACATGATGTTCTTCTTCTTCTTCTTCTTCTTAAAAAAAAAACAGCTGGGATTCTTGAGAAATTGTCCAAAACCTCAACTGTTTTAACTCCACAGGAAGTGTAGTCATCATGTAGAGCCAGTAAACAGACAGTAAACAAACTGTACTGTCCTGCACCTTTAAACCACGCAAAGCTCTCCACAGGTGGAGCTGCATCACTACTGCAGGTCAGAGTGACCGAGCCCCCCTCTGACACCTCCCCTAGAGGAAAGACCGCTATGGAGGTGGAGCGAGGACCATCTGGAGGGGAAGAGAGTGAGAGAGAAAACAAGAGGGAGAGGAAAGGAGGATACACAAGGAAGAAATAGGGACAAAGAGGAGGGTGGAATGATACAAAATGTAAATATAAATTATAAAATATTTAAAATACTTCACGTTATTTAACATACACGGAACAACTTCTTGAAAACCTCAGTTAAAGAGTCTTTGTTTCTGTGTTTGTTTCAGAGCAATGCTTGTATGTAACAAGTCCCAGATGTACATGTTAACATGTTAAGATATGAGCAGGTGTCCTGAAAACTCCCTGATTTGGTCAGCTTGATTGGCTGATTGAGGTTACTCACGTCCCAGAGCCAGGGAGAGGGGTGGAGACTGTACATTTTGTGGCGGGATTGGTCGGCAGGTGTACGCTCCAGCTTGCTGGTGGTCAAAACGGTTGATAATCATCCATTTCTCATAGGAGCCGAGGTTTAGTCCATTCCTGTGTGCAGAGCGTCACATCATACCTACAGTGTAATAAATAGTGTACTTTTCATTTTGCTCTGTACACTTACACACCTGTAGAGTGCAAGGCTCCTTCCTGGAGCAGCACAGCCTCTGGCCTGGCAGCCTACAAACACTGTCTCTCCGAAGCCAAACATGTTTGCGGGTCTGGCTGGATGCACCTGGACCTGGAGGTCTGAAATACACAAAGACAAAAAACACTTTCCCATCATCCCCTGTCACAGATGAGATGTTACAGCAGTTTTAGTTAGGATGAACCTGTTACCTGTTACGCCAAGAGTGATGGTATCAGGGGAGGTCCATCGACCCAGTGGTTGGTCTGTCTCAAACCTGAAGTGGTACTGACCGGCATCACTCAGCTTCACACCCCGGATCTGAACTGAACAGCTGGAATAGCTGCCCCCGATGTAGCTGAAACCCAGGATTTAATGATCACGCCTTCTCTTTAATTCATTCTATCTTTCAGGACCATCATTTCATTTCAAAACACCTGTCTTTCTTCGGTTTCTCCTACCGTGTGCGTCCACGATATGACAGGCTAATCTGGTCTGTGTCGGTGTGGTGGGTGAACTCCCTGCGGCCCTCCGCAGACACATGGAACCACATGACTCTCTTCACAGTGTGGCCTGTGCAGGAAACCGGAACAAAACTGTGTAAGAAGATTTGTGTCTTGGAGATTGGCTACATGTCGTACTTTGATTTTAAGGCTTTCTTATTATTATAGAAATTCAAAACTCAAAATATAATATTTACCATGCAATAACTAAAAGGGGATACACAAATAAAATTGCAAAATAAAAAGGTTTATACGTTGCTTTTCTACCTGATGGGTAGTCATAACGGCAGGGCAGAGTGACAGTTGTTCCTGCCCACACACAGATCTCCCTCCTCGAAAATGACACACTCCACCTGCTCTGGATACCTGAGCACACACACAAACAGGTGTTTAAAGGGACAAACATACAAAATCATAAACAGCAAGAAGCACAAATGTACACACACATAAACACAGCTGAAAAAAGGCCAGAAAAACCAAACCTTTGTTGTGATCCACCTAACAATATGAAGCTCATGGCAAAGCACGCCAGGCTGAACAGCAACTCGACACTCATCTGTCTTTTCACACTTTTTCATCATCTGCACTAATGTTTTTATTTAAGACCAGCTCAGATTCCCAAAGGCAGCAGCATCTACCGGCTGTTGTATCCACAAATTACTTTCCATATAAAATAAAGCACACTGTAGATTTGGGGAATACATATTTGGAAACTAAAAGAAGTGTAAATTTCAACCGCCCGCAAGTGAAATTTTTCCTTCCATGTGGCTCCTCAGAGGAAAACTTGTCAAACCACAGTTTCTGCTCTGCTCAGAGAGCGACACATAAAATTGAAGCAGTGAGAAAGAGCCTTGATGTGCAGCCGTGGTGTCATCCTGTGCTGCTAACTGCCTGCCTGTCTGACTACCTTGCACAAAAGGCAATCAATACTTATAAATAACCTGAGCATAAAGGCAAGGGCACCTGGCTACAGAACCTTATGTGCCTGAACGGATCCTATCAGTCAGTCATTAATGTTTTTAAACTGAAACTTGCTTTGCAGCATCTGTGACAGCTTTTTGATATAAAAATTTGGAATAAAATACATCTATCAACAATTAAAAAGCCCGTCAGCTCTTCTCTAATATCTAAAGTAATAAAAATATACATAAAACCTTGTTCACTTTTGTTTTTACGCTCCATGATGAAAAAAAAGACATAATCTCAGAGATATGCAGGTGTTTTTCATACCTGGTAAAGCTGTAAGGATGGTGCCCAGAACTAACGCACCTGCCAACATCTCCGCTGACACGAGCTCTGTAATGTCACCGGAGAAGGAGAAAAGCTCAGGGAGGCAGATGGGTGAATAACATAACATTTATCAGGATAAACACCATCCAGCCGATTAAATATGAAGCACTCACCTCTTAAAATATCTTCATTCACCTCAGCCAGTCAGACAGAGAGACTTGTGGGATGTGTGCGACACAGGCAGCGCTGGAGGTGATTTTTATAGCTATGAGACTTGCATGGTGATCAGAGTCGGGTGGTGTGAGGTGAGCGGAGGAGTGGAAGGGGCAAAAGGAGGAAGATGCGGAAGATGAGGAAGAGGAAGTGTGTGTGTGTTTTTAAAGTAACTTCAGCTGCCTTCGTACACTCCATCTTTTGAGTTGCTTCTATTTTTCCTTTTTCATTCTTCTCCTTTTCTAAGACTTTGGCTGTTTCAAGGTTATTGCTTTGATGACTCTGATTTTCCACGTTATGTCTCTGTGAAATACTGTGACATCCTTGTGATCATGTCACTTTCACAACTGTCTCGTTTAACTGGACTCGAATAACCTGTAGTCTCACCATACAGTGACAGGCACGGAGAGAAGCTAAAACAGTTTATGTACTGATCACACCAACAGACATCAGTGCAGTTTCGTCACATGAGACGTGTGCTGGTGGTTTTATTGTTTATCTATCTATCACAAAGTTAATCAATGACATCAACCAATATGAATCAAGACCTCTTGATTTTTTATCCTGTAAATGGTTTGCAAACTCTCAGTGCAGATTTATGCTGTAGAAGAGATCTTCAAATGAAACTTCTGAAATCACATGAAATATTTAAACCTGCATTAATAGATTTTTGTGCAACAAGTGAGAAGTTGCTAACACAATGTTCATATTTATCACCTCATAAAGCTGTTGCAGTGACCCAGTAAGCGAACAGTTGGAGTAATATTAGCATTCATACAGAGTGTCTGGCCACTAGATGAATATAAGTCCAATATTCTCTCTGCTTTTAGCTCCGTTTTACTCTCCACCAAACATTTGGCTTTTGTAACTGTAAAATGCTCCACTATATTCCTATATATTTCTGTTTGCTGTTTGGCAAGTTAACACACAACATTGTAATTGTGAATTCTTGGAATGAATGAGCTGATCATTGCTGAACAGCAGCTGAGCAGCAAAAGGTGCAAGAAGAGTTTTAATGTGACCAGAATTTGATCTAATGTGAGGAAGGTCCCTTTTTTGTGGTATATCCAATGGTGCTTAACTACACATCCATCACTGTCAGTAAACATATAGATTATTCACTGATCAGATGATCAGATTGCAAAAGCGAGTCAGTCTCTTTCTCTACTCTCTCCTCTGACATTGTCACAACATTGGGGCTAACTTGGACCATCCTGCTTGACTGACATGTTAAATCAGTCATGTTTATCTGTTAAAAAGACAGACACGTACGGTTCATTTGAGAAATGAATTCAGGCCCGTGGGCGTACATTAATATACATAAGTCAAGCAGACAGACTCAGTTACCCAGATGTCCCCTCATCTACTGCTCTAATTGAGAATTGTTGGCACTGAGAAGTACCCACAACCAGACGTAGGGAGGTTTGAGACCTCTCAGTCAACTGTGTCCACTTAGCCTGATGAGTCTAAATGACTTTAACATCCTACCCTGCCACAACTTGGCCAATAGATGTCAGTTTAGCGTCACGACTCGGCCAATTGGCTACTTACCCGAGCTTTGACCCAGGAATAATGATGATGTACAGTTTAACATTTCAGTCAATCTCTATTCACATGCATCCAAGTAAAGGAAAAACGAGGGGGGGTTGACTTCGAGGTTTCCGAGATGATATCTTGATCTACATCTGGAAATGAACGTTGACATTTTACTTATTAGTCAGCTGATCAAAGATGATGGAGGGGGCAGCATGAGGGATCAGTACTGAAGTTAGGAAACATGGATGTATGTCCGATTTATATCCTGCTAGACGTTATGATCCGCAGGCCTTTTTGGTTGGTCCTCATATAAAAACAACAGAATTATTAGTAGTTTTAATGAGCACAGTGATAATAGTTACATTTCTCATACTTGGTCTGCATTATGTTCAGTGGAGAAAATGAGCTCGACTTTGAACTGCAACCCTAATAAGGAACAGAAATTCTCTGGTTGGGAAAGTTACCTTCAAAATATAATCAAAATCAGGATATGAGGTTAAATGAACACTATATTCCAGTTCACAGATTGCTAGGTTGGATTATGGGCTGGGACCCAAAATGGGTCGCAGGCCCTCCTCTAGTGGGTCTCCACATGACAAGAACTCTCGTATGATTTAATGATCCTGGATCCCAGGGAAAAAAAAAACTCATTTTGGTCCCTGGCTGAAAAGCTTTAAGAACCTATACTTTTTTTTTTCTTTCCTCCAAATACTGTCTGTATTATGTAGAGTAAGAAGAGTGGTGGGCTTTGAGCTTAACCTGTAACCACAGAATGACTTCAAAAGGATCACGGCACACTAATAGGTCAAAGCCTGATGTAATCTTAATCAAAAACAGACCGGAGTAAACGAATGAAGAGAAACAGATGGATGGAGCTAGATTAAGTGTGACTGACCACAAACAGAGTAAGAAAGAGGGTGAGAGAGGGAGGAATGAGAAAGTTTGAAGGGGAAGTTAGGAGAGTGGGGGGAAAAAGAGACAAAAACATGATGAGGTCAGGTTGCTAAGGATGAAAGAAAGAAAGAAAGAAAACGGAGGAAGGAACAAGAAAAGGGAAAGGTATAAGTGTTAGATTTGTCAAAGTACTGGAAAAAAAAAGTGTGAGAGGGAGCAACAGACAAATGTATGACAGCGTGTCCAACCTTACGGTAGGGAAGGTATCCATCCACTGACCGCAGCCTCCAGGCCAGATGAAGTGTGACCGTCTGGTGGTCAGACTGGACCTGAAGATTTTCCGCTGTTGCAAAACACTTCCTGCCTGCTGTTTTCATGTAATGTGACCGCTCACAGTTTGCTCCCCTGCCATACTTTAAGTTGTACAATATGTTATTTCTATGTTATTCCTTGTGCCCACAGATTAGACTCTTGGCTCTCCAGGCCCTCAAGCCTTGGACGGACTCCACATAAGCAAATAATAATTCGACTGTCCAACATGTGTTAGTCTTCAAACTGAACGGTGCTCTCCGCGGGGGAAGTCTGGGCAAGACTGACGATGATCAGAGCTACAATCATATCTGACAAGGCGATATGTTGTTCCTGTGCTGTCTTATAGGAGCTCTACATGATGATTTGATGAGTGGGGCTTGTTGCCAAAGAATCACTGAAACCAATGGGGAATTAAAGAGAGAGAAAAATTCTTCTTAGTTGAACTGATACATCTTATCAATAAAACACACAGGACTGAGCCACTAAGACACTTGACTTTCATAAACAGGCCAAACCAAACACTTGATGAATTTTTAAAACTCCTAAATCTTTGAAACCTATTGCAGTGCTATTAAATTTACCCTGGTTTAGCTCGTTCCTGTCCCATTCACAAACTCTGCTGCAGGGTCGGATTTCTGCTCCTTGTCTGCCAGAGACCTGTCTGTGGCTGCTGTGGTATTCCACGCTGAATGAGTCATGTCTGGTGGTTATTATGGGCAGGCGTTTGCCCCCCCTCCCACTCTCACCCCGTCTAGTGGCAGCATACAAAAATTACATCTGTTTTTGAGGCTCGTCCAACCTAGCTGACTAAGATCAGGTTTTCATTTAACCAGGCTAGATGAATTAAGTACACATTTTTGGTTAGTGGTGTAAGAACTGACAGCTGTTTTAACTTCATGCTTCATGGGTCCTTTCACAGTCCTTTGCATTTAGAAATGAAAGATTGTGAAGATGATGATGAATACACATGAATTAAAGGGGGCTTATGCAGATTTCAAAAGGTTGAAAGAGATCATGAGTTGAGAGGAAATTATGAATATTTTGGATTGAAGCCAAAACAGAATAAGGCAGTCTGCCTTTAACTCTTAAAATCAAAGTCGAGAATTTTAACTTGAAGTTGCTATTTAAACCTTAAATCTTTATCCCAGTAATAATTCAGGTATCGGGAGGCCAAAGATTAGCTGGTGTGCCTCTGTACCTCAGAAACGTGTGGTTGTCACTCAGAGCCATTTTCCATGGATGTGGGGCTGGGAAGTGCAGGAGGTGTATTATTCAACACGTTGATTTGAACTCTGATGATTTGCCTCTCTTTTACCAAACGTACCTATGGCTTGTTACCCCAGGGTGATGGACGGGTGCAAAACATCTTCATCACTGGCACTCGAAGCTCAGATTCATGCTCTGTTGCCAACCAGTGAAGAGCGTTTCCTTTTGTGCTTACCAAGAGTTATAAGATCAATACCACTGTGGTGTCTCAGTAAATATGAGGCCACTGTGAGCAGTCGACAAACCTAGCATTGCATGAATACTGGAAAATCAGTTATCCTGTAACCAATTGTTTTATTTGCTTAAAAATAGCCTGACACTCAAGACAGGTACTAAAATCTCAAAGATGCTGAAATTATTTGGTCTACTTTTTTTTTCTTCAAATATCAAAATTTTGTTTGCTGAGTGTATTCAACTTTTTTAGGCAACTAAGAAAATGACTTTGTAGACCAGTTGTTTCATGGGGTCAACTGCAGCTCCACACACATATGAAACTGTCTGTCACTGAGCGGCTCCTGTGGAGTCAGTCAAAATCTTTGCTCAAATGCTCACAGACAGGAGCTGTGAGGAAAACAAGAGCACACCTTGTTCACTTCTACTGTCCAGATTTTCCCAGATGGGAATTTTGGTCTCAGCCTGAAGAGGCACAAACTTTCTGCTGAGAGCCAAACAACTCTCTGTCTGTCTGTCTGTCTCTGTCTGTCTGTACTTCTTGTGTGCTCAAATATGAGTAAAAGCCATTTCCTGGTTGAGAGAGAGAACATGTGTGTCCTCTGTATGTGAGAGGGAGACAGTGCGTGTGTGTGTGTGTTTTGTGTGCCTGTGATGGCTTTACCATGTGCAGAGTCCCTGTATGGGGCTGAATGAAGTCGGATATGAAGGAACCTGTCAGGTCTGGGCTACTGTTGGAAACCCTCCTTCTATTACCTCCTCCTCTTCTTCCCACTCTTCCTCTTCAATCCACTTTTTACATTTGAAGATTGTGCAGGAGATGCATTTTATATACAGTATACTTTTTTAAAAAAATTAGTAACATATATTTACAGTGTATGATTTGGAATTTGGAAAAACTAATATTAACAAACGACACACCACTGATAATTCACAGTTTATAATATTGCCATTTTCTTTCAGAACCATATAACTAAATAAACTTGATTCCTCAAGACCCATCAAATTCAGACAATTGTTTCCATTAATCTGACAGTTTTAAAAAGCACACTCAGATTAGTGCAACATTAATCATGGTATCTATTGTATCTATGGTATCATGGTATCTATAAGTATTTCTGGTTTTAATTTTGGATGATTTGTTTTTGAAGTTACAGGCATGTCCAGATTTGCAGATGCAGCTGAAAGATAAATAAAGGGTCAAAATAACTTGCAATTTTGCAATTTCTCAGAGGGAAGCAAAATAAATCACTTTTGAAATTGTTGGACAGATTGAAAGAAAACGCGCTAAAAGAATCAGTCTTCCTGTCTTTAGCATTCCTGTGATTTGTGGGTGTCTTTGTTGCCAAAACAAACTATGATGTAAAAGGTTTCAAAATCAGCGCTTCATTATAAGAAAGATTCCATAACAATAAAGCTAGTGAGTAAAATGTTGATAAATGTGGTTGAAAAACAGGCTTTTCATTAAATTACCAAATGGGTTTTCAGCAATTTACATTCTTCATTTGAAGTAAATGGCCTGTAAACACCCAGTAAATTCAGTGCCTGTTCCTGTGGGTTTTATTTGATGCCAAGCTTATTTTCTGAGGAATAAAATGTCCATTTTTAAAACACATTATCACAACCAAAAGATTAACTGCCAAAATAAACAATTAATAAACTGACTCCCCATCAGTGTTCTTTTGTAACTTTAGGGACAGCTGAATATGTAACACAAGTACAGTTTGAATAGTGTGAAGCATTTTTTAGTCACGGCAAACAGCGTGACGTGTGTAAAAAAAATCACACCTTTGTGAAGCTTAGCGTATTTCATTTTTTTGTTGAGATTGTGTCAAAGAAGAGTAGACTCAGGCTGTATGGACCGGATTGTAAAATATCTTTTTTTTAAAAATCTATTTACTTAGCTCTTCTTACTCTCTCACAGAGGTTACTTCGAAATTCAGTCTTTCATTGTGGAAGCCCAAGATAGATAGAAAATACAGACCAGAAACTTTGGGGTGGCACAGAGGGGGAGTGATCAGATTTGGAGTGTGTCCGGTCCCACCCTGGCAAGCCTTTGGCTACGCCCCTGGTTTCACGTGGTCCACATGGAACCAGCTCTGTCCAGGACTTTCCGGCAATCCCAGCCCCAATCCTAACCTTAACCCAAACCCTGTAATTAGTTTTTTTGGAGGGAAAATGGTCCACACAAGTCATTTTCTGGTAATTGACTGCAAGTAGAGTTTAAATGGTCACAGACACATATACACACAGACGCACGTGCAGCCTGCGCGCACAAACACACATATAAACTCACATAGCCATATACACAGTGGTCGTGCAGCTGCGGCGTGTGTGATAATGAGACAATCCTTGGAGGGACTCATCTGGACTGCGTTATATCATCTCCCTGGAAACGGTCCACAGCTCTAAAATAGGAGCGTTTGCTCCCAGTCAGCTGCAGCATGATGTCATCCAATATAATTCCTACAATCAAGGAAAAAAAAAAGATATTTGATGACATGTGAACGTGCAAATAACAGTGGTTTCTTTAAATATGGAGATTCTTGTGGTGTAGACTAATTCAGAGCTCTGTCTGCAGCTAATGTTTGTCTAAACAGAAACTTGCCATAAACAGAAAAACTTGTTGCCTGAGCCCTTGCACCTGTCTCTTATTTTCTCAAGTGGATGAACAGTTGAAAATAGACAAAAGGCTTTGTTTTTGATACACTAAACACATTAATTATCAGTGTATTTTGCTGCTTTTTCAACCTTGATGCATTTTAAAAGCAGAAAAAAGTACAAAATACTGTGTATACATGAAAAAAACTATACCTCAGTCTGGTATTTCACAGGGTCTTCCAGGTGTTGCACTTTTCTAATGAGTTTCACTGTGCTACTGACTTCATAGCACTTACTAGGTGTCCCCCCCCCGCTGTGGATTGTATTACTAACTCCACATCTGGATAGGGCAGTTTCACAGTACATTTACAGTTTTACAGTAGAACCATATGCAGACAAAAAGTGTAATTGCATGCGTCACTAAAGAAACAGACCTTAATTTTGACTTTGGTCTCATTTTTTAAAATTATGTGGTCAGTTACAAAGTTGGTTTGAAAGTCTAAAAGTCAGAACAAAGGGGCTCTTCCATAGCGACACGTCACTTTTTTTTTTTGGCAGAGAGGATGTGAATTGATATGAATGTGAGCGTGACCGTGTCACTCTTGCCTTAAAAGAGCCTCAGATTGGCCGGGTCTGGTCCGTTTCCCGAGCAATAGCTTTATTAAAGACTGCATCTGTGTGTGTGTGCGCGCGTGTGTGTGTGGTTTACTTGCCGGGTGCGGTGGTTCTCAGGGGACAGCCCTCTCCAGCTGCTGCTTTACAAGACTGTAACATCAAACACACACATACACACAGGCTTAACACAAAGGTTTGACTTCACACATCTTTCACTTTAACGCTCAGCCTCCCATAACAAGTTCATCAAATGAACTCTTCTTCTCACTTCTCCCATTCCCAGCATACCACTGATCTTTACACTCACACCTCCTGCAGTCCCCCTCTCCACAGTAAAACACATATACTGCACACAACAAGTCCTCCAGCCTCAACTACGGTCACTTATCCTGCACCTTTGGATACGACCCACGGAAGCGTACCAACAACGGGCGTACAGACCTTTGCCGTCTCTGTTATGGTTGCAGAACCATTGAAACGGTCACACTTTGGTTAGCTTTAGGCACAAAACTACTTTGTGGGGTTTCGGAAAAGATCATGGTTTGGTTTAAAATAAGTGCTTTATAAAGTTTGGAGAACCTTTGTTGTCATGGTTACAATAATAAACAGTGTTGGTTGTTTCATCAGTTTCACACGGGAGACAAACAACAGTCTCCTGAGTGAACGTCCTGTGTTTTGTCTACCCATCCATCCACCCCTGTACAATGTAACCGTGGGTCATGATAAGGTGCTGCTATACATGTTTGTTTTTTTACAGGAGGACTGTCTCACTTTACAAGATTTGTAAATTAAGAAAATTCTTTAGCTGTTCAATATACTGTATATGTATAGCAATGTTCCAGTGTATAAGGTTGAATAGGCAAGACAAAAACATTTCCATCAGAATCAGCTCAACAGGTGTTGCTCTGCAGGTGACCATGACCTCTGACCTCCCTGGAACAAGATAAGCAAAACGACAAAGCTAAAATCTTCTCTTGAACCCCCCCGCCCCCTCTGCCCAATAATTTCAGCTATACTTTCTTCAAGGTCTGGTCTGTGAAAGCTGCTTCTCTGCTGCTCCACAGTAGCACAGTCATAAAACTCAATATGAAGTATAAAATGTTTGTACTTGACCTGACAGTAAAACTGCTTTTGCACTTTATGTTTATTTGTATTACACCTCCACTTCAGCTTTTACAGAGTAAAAGTTTTGGGGGAAAAAATTGTACATTTAGAAGGAAATCTGAAAAGCAGGGCACTGGAAATCTGTCAGTGAGGACTAACAGATTTACTGTGGTTTTTCCTTAGTTTTGAGAAAATTTACATTGTCAGCAAATCACTGCACATCCAGTACAGACAGTAAGATAAAACTACAAAACCCATACCTGCCAAAGGTTTCAGTTTATACATGTTTGTGCTGGGAAATTAGTATTGACTCATGTTATTGTTAAAGGGTTTTAAAAAGTGAACTGTAACTGAATAGTGTAGAAAAGTTCAGAATATAACACCCAGCATTTACTTCAGATGGATGAATTACGTTTGTACTTTAAAGCTGCAGCTGAAAAAATGTAATTCTCAAATCCAGAGATAACATGACGTGATATTTGGAAAACATGCTTTCTAGAGTGAGGGAGAGGTACCTTTCCTGTGTGAGGTAAAGGCGACTTCAGGAAGATAGTCTGACACGCGACGTCCACACCTGGGTTTTATTTATTTGTTTACCCATTTTACCTCTGACAAGGGCCAGACTAGCTATGCTAATCTAAGTTAACCCTGCTGGCTCTAGCTTAGCATATTCCGCATACAGCCATGAGAGATGTATCGATCTCCCCGTCCAACTCTTGGAAGGAAATCTATAAAACATATTTCAAACTGCTGCTTTAAGCCTCAGTTAATCACCTCTGTGTTTGGGGATGTAACTATTTACAAGACCATAGACTAAACTGGGTGACACAATTCGCCCATCCAAGGAGGTCTCTCTGTTTGTGACCCAGTTTCTGATTCCAGCAGGTGTTACTCACACATTCAAATTCTTGCCCATCGGTCAGAAACACATCCAGCTTCAAGCAAAGAGATGAGTGTTTTTTCTGTTGCCAGTTTTACTTCATGTTAAGTTATTGTGTTTATTTTTCTTTGTACACATATGACACTCTGTTTTCTGCTTTACCATGTCTCAGTTTCTGTCTCAGTATCTCTATTTTCTCAATGACAATTGTAGGAAATACAATTCAAACCCAATGGCAAGTTTCTGCCCCCCCCCCTTTTTTTTGTTACTCTCTCTGTCAGTGATGTGAGCTCCCTGGCATTTGAGGCAGCCAGTCATTACACCATGGAACGTAGTGGAGCCAACCAGAGCCTTAAGAGTTTGGAAAACCATAGTGTGAACCGTTTTATTTTTTGTTACCTTTCAGCTGATATCCATTTATCATGGCTGACCCTGTTTAAAACAGCATATCGCTGATTAAAAGGTTTAGACAGTTAAAAGTGAACTGCATGCAGATTTTTCATTCTGTGTTTGTTCCAATGAGCTCAAACCGTCCAACTGTTGCATTCAAGTGTGGCTCTGGAAATGATTGGAGTCAAGCAGCCAGAGCAGGACAGCCCGGCTGTGGGGAAAACACATCGTCCAGGAAAAAAAAACCCAAAAAACAGGAGTGGTAGGCAGAGATGGTGGCAGATGGGGGTAGAAGAAAAAGCAAGTAAGAAAGCGATTGGGAGAGTTGAAGAGAAAGTTAAAAATACAGAGCGAGAGGTGAGGTGCTGAGTGAGTCAGGTGGTCAAATTGTTCCTGCCACCTCATTAGTGGCGATGACATCACAGGTGATTTCTCTTTTAGCCTGCTACCACCGCTCCCACCAGTCCTCTGTTACAGGAGAGCTGGAGCTGCTACCGGCCAGAGTCTTTAACGGCAGAGTCTGGGGAGCTGCTTTTATGTTGTCAATAACTCAGAGCGATAAAAAGGAGGCTGGATCTGCTCTGATTGGAGAAGCCCTCTCTGAGCTGAGTAATCACAGCTCAGAGTTTTTAATATCAGAGTTACTCCCTTTCATGAATGGAAAGGGAGTAACTATTATATGCAGAGCAGCTGCAGTTGTAACAAAGCCTTTAACAGCTTCTCTTGAGGATATGGCTCATGTTAATGCTTATAGAGAGCTTTCAAAGCTGTTTATGCTGCAACAAAGCAAATATCTCACAGGTGACCTGCAGTGCTTCCAAACTGGCATCCAGTCAATCTCTATACCTTTGTGGAGTGTCTCTCCATTTATTTTCTGTATCCAACATTCATTCAACAGGAAACAGAGGCCTAATAGTCATAAGAAGAGTTTTTATACACTGCTCAGAGTTGGATTGGCTACATAAAAGTGAATTGATTTATTTATTTATTTTCCCAATTTATATCCACTGACATGAACCAGATCTTTCACCTACCTACACTGGAATAAAGTGCTGAGAGAGTATGAGAGTGTGGAGGGGTCTGGCAATGTAATTGAGTGCATATTGCATATACTTAACATAATTTACCGTGATACATATGATTACTGCACCAAACTGAATACAGAACTATCATCTATTCAGGTTTTGAAAGGCAGGGAAAGGAAACTGAACATCTAAAGAAGGATTTCTATAATACCATGTGCAGGCTACAAGAGCCATGATTGGCCAGTTTTTATTTTTATCATTACAGGAGTGATGAAAAACTAACCTGACAACAGTGTTTCATCGCAACCATTGATCATGACTTTTGCCCCAGATCCAGACTGTCCCAGACTACAATTATATTTAAAATACTCTCCATTCAAAAATAATGACATAATATAATGATGACAGACTCCTGATCAACCATGTTAGGTTCACCTTAGTCATGAGTGTGCTGCCAATTTGCATCCCCAGACAAAATGTACTTTAGGCCTAGCTGCCCCACAAGAGCAGCTCAGTGGCCAGTAGCTGTTTATGGAAATAGATGTGAATGTGTGTTTTTGTGTTATTCTCAGGCAGAGAGCATCAGCTTGAAAATAGCACACACACACACACACACACACACACACACACACACACACACACACACACACACACACACACACACACACACAAAACCCTTCAATGGCAACTCAGAGAAGCTGCAGTGGAAAAGAAGCAAATTACAATGAACACCAGATAATGGATTGGAAACAGACTTTCATCCCTCAGAGTATCTTTTATTGGCCCATTGTGTTCACAAATACTGTGAGATTCAAACAAACTAGCAGAGACACCCTCATGCAGCGGGGCTCAGATGTATGACGACAGCCCTCAGACGCACTCAGACAAACGAGATAAAAGTCACACAGACTTTAATTTCCCAGCATTTGTTTCATTGTTTTACGGCGTTCTGAGGGATGTCGAATCAAACAATAGCTTTTTACTGTGTGTTTGAACCCAGTGCACCGCGAGCGTGTTTGTGAGAAACTCTATCATAAAACGGGATATGAACGGAAAAAACTAAGAGAGCGAGCACAGTTTCAACTGATGTCTTCCAGTTGTGTGACCTCTCTCTCCTTCCCCGTCTTTTTTCTGTCTCTCTGCCTCTCTTGGTTTAATAAGGCCAGCTGTAGAGTCTGGCTCTCTTGGGAAACACAGTAGAGTGTGGCTGGAGCTGAGGCTGAATGAGGCTGAAAGTGGTGGTGGTGGGGGTTGCAAGTTGGGGGGCGAGCACTTCCGACCATTTTCCCCATGCAATACACCATGCAGTCTGGAGCACTGGCAGGCCGCCGCCAGCTCTCTCGCCTTCTTCTTCTTTCCCTCCCTCCTACATTTCCTTCCTTTCCATCCTACTTTTCTTCCTCTGTCTCACGGCCGCTGCCTCTGTCTCCTTTTCCCTCCTGCATTTCACCATCCCTCCTTTTCTTCCTTTTCCTATCCTCTTCCTGCTGGCCTTCTTCATGTGCTCGCAGCCGTGGAAAGCAGACAATTGCTTTTGGTAATGACCCTCTCCAGACGTCTGCTCAGTGCCACCATAACAAGTCCAGAAACTCTTCCCTTCTCCTTCTGTCACTTTCAGTGCTGGCTAAAAACGCCCGTCCAAGGACTACGATAAATAGCCCAGCTCCTTGGAGTCTCTCTCGCCCTCTAGACGCCTGCTCAGTTGTACCGTATCGGGTCCAGACCTGCTTCCGAGTTTTGACAGGTTCCTGACCCACGCCAGAGCAGTTCAGCTGGGTTGGGACTGTGTGTGTGTGTGTGTGTGATTGCATGTGTCTTTGTGTTAGTGTGTATGCAGGAGGTTGAACCCGACTAAGTTGGTGGGTGTTTTTCATCAGACTAATGAATAATAGGTCTGAGCTGAGAGAAGAGTATCGAGCGAGAGGAGAAGAGGAGGAAAGGGGGGGGGGTAATGACTATCAGATGGTGTTCTACTACTGTGCTGCTGCTGCCGCCGCTGCTGCCGCCACTGCTGCCGCCACCACTACTGCTGCTGCTGCTGTGCCTTTAAAGGAGAACACCACTCAATTTAAAAATTCACAGATGTAATTATTATTCTCTGGAACTGTGCAAACAACTCTGGGGCAACTCTGTCCAAAAGTATGAAGAGTCTAGTGTGAGTCATTTAAAATCTGGTGCAAGTGACAGCAGAAAGGAGGAAGACCCACGGAGGGGTTACTGAAGGTCCACATCCCAAAGGACTGATTTACTCTTTGGGATATTCAAATTGTTACAACATCTACTTTAAAACAACTATAATGAACATTTTTAGATAATAAAATGGAAATTCTTGAAAGGGGGTTGCATCATTGTGATAAACCCATAATTGCCATACTCTGCAGTTCCCCTCACCTCTACAGAGCATCAGCTCAATGGCCATCATGCCAGAACATTTCTGTATTCTTATCCCAAATCTCTTTCACTTAATTCTGTTATACTTGTTCATACCAGTGTTCCAGATCATACTCAGTTGTAGAAGTAGTTAATGTCTGATGGGGTCAGTCTGACTGAAATGTTTGTTTATAATCATAAGAAATATTTAACTGTGCATAATTGTTCTAAGAGACGTCAGAGAGTTTAGTTTTAATGAACAGTTGTAGTCACAAAGTCTTCTCATGTTACTCTGAGCTACAGGGATAATACAGTTACAATAGTAAAAGCATCAACACAATGTTTTAAACCCAGAGTGGACACATAGAAAGCCTCCTCATCTATAAAAATATCCGTTGCTCTTTATAATGTGCCATGTTGTAGTAAACTCTTTTGTCCCCGTCGAGATCCTGTAGGAATGACGAGCCTGTTTTTCCAGTGATCTGATTGGTCAGTTGTTGTTGACAGGTTTTGATCTCCTACTCTGACGTTAACCTGCGCCGGTGAGTGGCGATGGCGTTACCATGGCGATGTATCACGGTAAGACGTGAACCACCGTCGTTACCCTGAAAACTCAGGGTTAAACCTGAAGTTACGGCGCCAGCCTTAAGCACAACTTCGTAGTACAGGCCTCAGGTAGCTGTAAACATGGGTCAGGCTGTCTGCTAACGGGTTTGCTGTGGCGCATCCACACAGGTGTTCTCACTTCACATCCTTCATTAGACCTCTCCTGTTGACACTGTAGGAATGAACAGACTGTGCTGGACTGCCACTTCTCCTCCCATTCATTTTGTTGTGCCTCTAAGGGCAGGTAAGTTCTACCCTCAACACTCCCGTTTGTTCATGACAGTTTGACTTTAATTTGAAAAGTAATAAGTTATTTGTTCTACTCTGTACAGCTCTGTAAAAGATTCCTGTAAACAAAACCTCCACACTCATACATCTCATCTGTAATTAACAATCACAGAAATATTAAACGAAACATTGAATTAACAACCAACTCACAGTTTGGTGGTATTTACTTACCATCAGCAGCTAGTTAGCGCTGGGCCTGCTACTATTTGAGGCACATTCAACAAGCCTGTGTTATGCACTCAGGTCAATACTTTATGTAGTTTTATGTAAATGTGACCATTACTGTGCTGTAATGTAGCCATTTCCTTTTCATACAACATTCTTCTGGAAAATGCAGCCATGTGTGATTATGAAAAGACTTAAAGTCCACATTATACTCAGTCAAATGTTTTCTGGCCTGCGGGCAGCAATTCAGAAAGAAATGGATACTGTGTTAGACCAGCCACACACTCCGGGGAGATGCAAATCAGAGGAAGATCATGCTAATGCATGTAATGACGGATCACAGTGAGTGAAACTGGTTTGGAAATACATCTCCATAGTTTGGTGGGTACGCAAAAATATATATACAGTCAGTCTAAACACAGTCTTACAGTCATTAATCAAGATGTTTGGGTTGTGATCTCTTTAGATTTTTCAATAAATGCCTTAGACTTTCCTCATGTTGGAACACAAAACGTAGCACACGATATATTATTTTGACTATGAAATCATCTTTTAACTCACTACGTACCAAAATATAATCATTGTCTAGAATATGTTCTGTTTGTGGGCATGAAGTACTCACTGTAATAAAGAGTAGGGCATTTATTTCTCAGGTCAGTCATGTGTGCTCCTATTTTTAACTCATCTGTTGCTCTAAATCTTCTCATTAAATGCACTGATCTGTTGATTTTCCACACCCTGAATGGTTCATTCATTACTGATTGCCTAACAAAAGAGAGAGCAGGAAAAAGATTTGTGTTTTCAGGTTTTGACATGGATCAGTTGGATCAAAGTTATTCATTAGACTCATAACTCGATTATTCTGAGTGTTACAGTCAGAAGCAGATCCAAAATGGAAACAGAACCAAACCCCACTGTTTACAATATGCTGTCATGATTTTCTCCCTTGCGAGAGCAATAAGCTGCCGGACTGCATTGTGGGGCTGGCTCTCGGAAGATTATTTTTACTGTTTGATTTTTTTTTTTTTTTTTTTTTTTAATTTTCAGTCCACTTTCCTTTGGGCTTTTATTATTTGCTAAATGTACATACAAAACAACAGCAACACTATTACCTGTTGAATCTGGGTCACTCACTGAGGTGAGTCCCAGGTGCATGAATCTGATCTACAGTAAAGGTCACTGCTGAGGACCTGGCGACACTGGTTGTATGAAGGGAGGGCACATGAATGAGTGACATGATCTAATCCAGTCTGCATGTCAGATTCTCGGAGTTGACAACCAGGCAACTGTTTTCAAACACATTTGATATCCAATGACCGGATGTGTTGCTTGTTTCCCTTGCATTGTTATTCCATACAACATCTGCAGCTGAGTTCAGGGTGTTTTGAGGATATGCTGTGAATTTGCATGTTCAGTGTGAACACTGCCAAGTGAACACTGCCAAGTGTGCAGTGGTTGAAAGTAACTAAGCACTTTAAAAAATCCTGCTTCCCCTTAAAACACACTTTTGAGATACTTGTATGCTAGTAGTCAAAAGTTTAGGCCATTCAAGATCAGTGAATTATCTTAAATGGTACAAAGATGAGCCGTAAACCTCCTAAAAAAAAAAAAAAAGTTTAGGCCCATGCCTGAAAAATCATGTATATTTCACAGAAAACAGGGATTTTCAGGGATTAAGAAATTTTCCTGCTATAGTGGACGTAAATGAATCCTTGAAAGTTAATGCAAGCAATTCCTACAGATGCCCCAACTTTAACAAAGGAAGAGAGAGTCTGGTTGGCCTCAGGTTCATCCTACAGCAAGATATTGACCCATAGCATTTGAGGAACAGACCCAGATGGTGGCTTCACATGATGAAGGCCAGCATAGTCTTTAGACTTAAACCCTGCAAGGTCTGCACTGACAGCAGCTTGGTGATCTATGCAAGCATTAGAGCAGCGACATCTAACGTTGCATATTTAGGTGGGACCACTGAATGCCAAACCCTAATGCTTGTCTGTTTTTTCTCTATAAGTAGAGCACTTATTACATTATGGAGAAGGATCAGATTTTACCCAGGCTGTTTTTTTGTAATAGTATTTAGACAGTGGTTTGATCCGCACCTATAGCCTACCCATCCTGCTTCCCCTATCCTTACTGCTCCAAGCACTTTCTGTATGTACTGTAATCAACCACTGCGACCAACACTGGCCCCTGTTCATACTTAAGACTGTGATCGAAGGGTAGAGATGGATACACAGAGAAGGGAGAGAGAGAGAGAAATATGGACAGAAAAGGAAAAAAGACAGAGAAACAAAGAGAGGGAGAGAGTGATAAATGCTGACTATAACATTGTGTAACTCTGACAGATTATTCATTGTGCTATTAGTTTTCAGCAGCAGCTTACGGTTGCCAATCTACACACAAGATGCATACCAGCAATGGCAGTTGGGTTTAGAGTTTTCAATAATGTACTACTGAGGATTGTAGACTTCATAGTTGAGTTTTACATAGGTTGTCAACCTTTAACCACTGTACATTTGGAGCAGGAAACAAAATTAAAGGTCAGTCAGTTCCTTGGAAATAAGACTTAAGCTCCACGATCATGGCTAATAAAATCCCAGAGACCTTAAGTAGGATCAGCAGATTAGAGTTTGATGAAGGCTGTAAAATACTTTTAGTAAAATCTGAGGGAGAACTTGATTTTTTGAATGTAACACCTTTAGGTCTTGCCATAGATAATCTCTTATTAGTTTTCTCCCACTTGTCTTTCTTCCCTGTGTCTTTGCTCCCTTTGCTGTCATTTCTTCTTCTCTTTCCGAGGAAGACAGATTGTCAAAGGGAGTGTAAGTGAGTAAAATAGCAGCTCTCCTACTACTAACCCCTGAACCTCCCCTTCATCACCAAAACGCTCCACCCTAAAAATCTGAATCCCTTTAGGGAAAACGGCTTGCAAGCCTTCCAGCGTCACAGCTTGAACAGAAAAAAAAAGGCTTCGGCCATGGCTGAATAAACCCAGTTCCCGGCTTCAGCCACAAGCGCAGCCTGAGCTATCAGCTTCCACCGCTGCGGCTGCTCGCCTCCCGGCCTGCTGTCCAGGGACAAACACAGCAGAGGGGGAGGCTGCGGGAAGAAAGGCAAAATCTGACTTCACCACTCAAGCTTCTCAGCTTCTTGCTGTCGAGGAAGTGGGTGAAGAAAACATCCGTTTTTGCAAACCCAAGTCGCAGTCTTACGTCTTGCTGGTAGCCTGCTCTGTCAGATCTGGAAAAAGAAATGATCAGCCAATATAGAGAAACAGGAAATGAGACTGTGTGCTTTTTTTGTCTGCACAACTGATCCATGTCAAAACCTGAAAATACAATATTCCTTAAGATTGTGAAATAATATTAAATAATTTGATCACGTTCTGTGTTATGTGAAGAATTGGCGTCCAACAAAGTTAAAATAACTCATGGAGTTCATGCATTTTGATCATGTCTGTGAAGCAACAAAACAAAAAAACGCATCAAAAACGAAGCAGAAGTCACTTTGTTTGGTTGCACTGTTCAACATCAAGGCTTTATTACTCCTGTCAGATGACAACATTTTATCTCTGTTTCATTTCCATTTTAAGTCACCTTCCAAGTAAGCGAACGTGTACACTGTATTCACGCTGACAGGGATGTGAGTTTCAGAGGACTCTGGCCTCTAAGGTCACCAAACCCACCCAACAAACTAGGGTGATGCAAGTTCTGTTTTAGGGTGGATTTCCCCTGAAACACAGCAGCGTGCAGCCAAAACAAACTCCTACTGATGGTTTGCCTATTGCCTCCGGTCTCTCTGGCCTGCTTCGAGACAGCAGCCGAGGGACCCTCACCGCTCAGAGGAGGAGCGGAGGAGTCCCCTGGCCCTCCCACCGGCTATAAGAGCCGAGGCAGACGGAAACACTCAGACAGCAGGCACACGTGGAGCAAAGAGACAGAGAGGGAGAAGGGGCGAGAGAGAGAGACCAGTAGAGAGCAAGAGAGAGTCAAACTGCTGCCACAGACTGGGAGTAGTTTTTACAACTGGGACTGAAGCAGACAAATATAGAAACAAAGGACCAAGAAAGAGGTTCAGAGAAGAAAAAGAGGACAAATCAACAACTGCTAGACTTCAGCATGCCATTATAAATGTGCTTTCTATCAAAGGATTAACTGAAAGAGGAACTGACCTTTGGGATGTGAAGTGTTTTTGTATAGACCAAGAGAGAAAAACAAGAAGGACCTGGAACCAGCAGCCACCTGTGACCCAGCAGCTTCGGGTTTGAGTCACTCTTCTTTGCTGACTTAGGATCAACTTGCTGATCTTTTAAACCAAGACTAACTCAGCCTTGTTAGGGAAACATCTGACTTACCTGGCTTAAATTTTTTTGTGAAGAAGAGAATTTGGGGTTAAAGTGACATTTTGAGGGGAGGACACCTTTAGGGAGCAGCATCAACAGACACTTTGCAGAAACGTTACAAGTTTAACCTCAACGAGTGGAAGTCTCGCAGGGATCGATCGGTAGCTGTCAGACTTCTGTTGCAAAAAAGATGACATTTGCCATGCTGCGCACAGCGCCTCCCGCAGGCCGCTTCTTATACGGCGACATCGCACTCCTCTCTGAAGACGATGATGATAACGGGAGCGAGGGGTCTGGCTCTGAAGAGCGTACCACCAACTCCTCCAACTCCACTGCCTTCCGGCTGTCCTCCTCGTCCCCGTCTGCTTTTCACATCAAGGTGAACAGGAAGAGGAAGCTGTGTGGGGGCGGAGGGGGCGGAGTGGTAGGGGGGATGATGGGGAGGCTCGGCCCCCCGGGTACAGCCCCTGTTGGGGAGGCACGCCAGAGGACCGCAGCCAACGCGCGGGAGAGAGATCGCACCAATTCTGTCAACACAGCATTCACAGCGCTGCGCACACTCATCCCCACCGAGCCTGCAGACAGGTACAGAGCAGCATGAGTCAAACTCTGACATGACATTTGGTCTGATGCACAAATAGGTTCCCAAAGAAAAAATGATTTCCATCTGGGAACTAAAGGAAGTAAGAAAGTAGTCCCTGGTGTAGCTCTGGATAGCATTTAATCACAGTTGAATTTTTTTTGAACAGGCCTGTAATCCCACTGAGGCAATACAGCATTTAATTATGAGCTGATATTTCCTGTAACAGAGGAGTTAGTTTTCGGGGTTTTAGCCTCTCCAGACTTCAATAAGGAAGAAATATTCAGTATCTAGCATCACTGTCTTTATGTTGCACCTTGTTTTGAAATACCAAGTAAAAAGTACAACAATGCTGTGTCACTGCATGATCGTTTCTTGTTAAATTATTGCACACATGAGCATTTTGTCGTCATTAATACCATGAGTCTCATTCTGATTTGATGATTAGGAAACTGTCGAAGATCGAGACGCTACGTTTGGCCAGCAGCTACATCAGTCATCTGGGGAACGTCTTGCTCCTGGGTGAGGGGCTTCATGATGGACAGCCGTGCCACGCTCCCTCACCACCGTTCTTCCATGTTAACTCCTCCCCCAACCGAGGATCTGACCAATCAACTCAGCCCAAGCACATCTGTACTTTCTGCCTCAGCAACCAGAGGAAAATGGTGAGCAGAAAACTGCGAGTCAGTAGACATAAGCAATGAAAATCAAAAATAGTGTATATAATCAACACACAAGACGAAGGACTATGAAATATGTAAAAAAAAAAATGTAATCTTTTGACTATTTCTATTTCACGGCAAGAATTCTGATCGACATTTCTATGGATACTTAAACTGAAATGCTATAGACAAAGGACTGAATTAAAAGAACCAAAAAAAAAAACAATAAATGACACAGATTTAGCCAAATGAAAACAGAGTGAAGCTTCTTTCGGGAAGCTGTGCAGTGCTTTAGGGTCAATTTGGTGTTTAAAGCTGACCTGAGATCAGTGACTGCATCTATAAACCTGACTGGCCCTGAGGGATTTTTAAAAGCAGGACCTCTTTAAAGTCCTCTTTTGGGGTGAATGACTGTGTGTTATTGAGGGGGGTTAGTTTAACTCGAGCAGGTGGCTTCAAGTTCAAGGTGGTTTCTGAAACTCACTGGACTTTACAGTGGATAGAAGTGTTTGTTTTGTGTCAGAGACCACATGCACCCTCTTCACCGTAACACAAACGAAATCTGCTCAACCGTTGTGTAAAAAACATCTTACTCCAACTGCTGTTTTTTTTTCTGTCTCTTTTTAAAAATATGAATTTATAGTATAGTTTAAGGGTATTTATGCAGAGAGTGAGATTTATGACCGGGAGCCCATGAAATCCATCCAAAACCATGTGTATAATTTCAAGAATGTATTGACGTCAGCCTGAATATGAGAAGGTTTTAATCATAACTTCTTAACAACTGACCCGAGGTAACTGGAGTTTGTTCCACACAAACTTGATGTCACAACACAACACAAAATACAGGTATAGTTTACACCAACGCAACAATTCAGGAAAAAATGAAAGTTGGGAAAACAGCAAATAAACATAAGGAGAAAAAATCCCAAATGACTTTTCTACATGAGAAAGTGACAAACACTCTGATTTCTTATTTCAGTTCTTTTTTGTAGCACACTTTTTCCAAACTTCTTCTACTGCTTCACTGTCAGTCCACACCTTAATAGAGATACATAAAGGGAGAACTTGATCCAATGCGAGTTTCAGCTCACATTTCAACACAGGAAATAGACATAATCAAGAACACTCTCTGCATAAGAAAGTTGTCAGATTGATGAGAAATAACAGGGCATGACGAATGGACATCAGCTGACTGAAATCACATTTAAATGACTTCAGCTCCGACTTCAACAAACACCACAGAAGATGATAGAGAGGTGACGTCCAGTCATCTTTCCCCCTCTAACCCATAGCCGCTGCCCATTTAGCAGGATTTATGGGTAAGGAACTGACATCTGGCAGACTCCCCTGTTACCCCAGCAGTGTGTGAAAGCTAATACCCTCCTCAGTGTCTAAACCCAGAGACCCTTTAGCTGGGGGATAACCTGAGTCTCAGCAGTGTGTGTCTCCCCCTCCCCTCTGAACCTCTGTGAGTGAAAGCCTAGACGTCCTTGGTGTCTAACCCAGACGCCCTCGGCTTGGAGATAACTAGTCTGAAACCTGTCTCGGTCTCTCTCCCTTGTCTCCTTTTCTTTTTGCTTCTGTCCGTCCTACCTGACTCCCCCTATTCATTTTTATTCTCTTCCCCCTTTGCTCTCGAACACTTCTTAATCTGTTTCACTTTTGCCTCTTTGACTCGTCCCCCCCGCCTCTCCCTCAGTCCTCTGTATATCGATCAGCCTGGTGGAGGTCAGAGCTGTCAGTAGGAGCTGTGTAATACTATCTGCTGCTGCCAGCTCACTGGTGCAAATGCACGACTGACCTGCAAATGCATGCTGGGTAGAGCACAATTTTGAAACTTTCTCATGTCAAAAATCTCAAACACAGACACTTTGATGAAGTCTATGTTACTTACTGTCACTCACATGAAGTGTCACACTGGTTGGTCTTATATGATGCACAGTATGCCAAATGCATTTTTACTGTTTTCCCTGAAACGCACTGAAGATGAGAACCCAGCTGAAAAAAAGGACAAGTTAGGGAAAGATCTAGAAGTTTTAACTCACATGCGGTTTATGCAAAAGGAGTGAAAAGACCCCCCACCCCACCCTGATGCCCTATACCCCACTCAGTTCAGTTAATGTATATGATTTGCCCTTAAATTTTTCCCTTAATCCTCTTAAAGGATAAGACTAGCACTCTTCTAAATTTTTTTGGTATCGTTAACAACTCCCACAAAAACACATAAATCAATGGAAAAAAATTAGAAAATAAAAATGAGTAAAACTGCTCACAAATATACAGTTTCATTTTTTATGGCTCAGTAAATTCCTGTTGGGTACTGTAGTTTTTCACAGACAGCAGCAGGACAGTGTGTTCACTCAGAGGACATCAGATTGCCTCAGAATAAACTACGGGCACATATTTGTGTTAATCAAGGAACATGTTACCCAGTGACACACTGTGGCTCTCTGAGGTGTTTTTAGTATTATTTGGACAACAGTGAAGCTCTGTGGTACAGAGGAATAAGTTGTATCAGGCCGTGAATACACTTAGTAGTATGATCAGTTCATTGATGGTTTTGGTCAGAGGATTTATAGATGAGAGGAAAAATATAGTGTCTCACTAGACATGTTTTTTTTAATGTTTGTCCTATTACTACATACGTATTACTACATTACTACATGCTATAATAACAGGTTAACATGGAGAAAAAATGGTGAAGGACATCCCAAAGTGTAACTGCATTGCAGCTGTGCTGTTATGATAAGTCATATCTCAGCTGTGAACATACTGAATGCACAATGGCCAAATGAAATTGATATTATTACCCTGAAAGTTATTTAAGGAGAAAAATGAGGGAGCCTAGCTTCATGTTCTGTGATTGGCAGAACCTGAGAGGCTTTCACTCTCCCTGGAAAAGTGGCTATACAGTGCGTTTAAGTGGGCTAAAGGGCAGAGTCAGTGCTGATGATTACAGAGAGGAAACGATTGTAAAGGTAAACTGAGACTTTGTGTCCTGAGCCCTCTCTTTGTATGTTTTTATGGTCATTGAGGTTCATCACAGCCGTCAGGTCTGTTCAGACCAGCTTCTTCAATTACATTTATTTCCAATGTGGGAGAGGGTGAAAGTGAGAAAAGTATACGCTCATTTCCTCTTATTATGTGTGTATACAGTGTAACTATTTCAAAACAAGCAGTCCGGTTAGTAATGATTCAGTGGAATACTAATGTGATTTCATTATCTGTGGGACTTCATGCACAAGATTTAGTCACATTCAAAGTGAATAACATACTGTGATCGATGTAGTATTACATTTATCTTTCTCATGGGAGAATGGTTTTATAGATGCTCTAGATTTTCTAGGTGATAGTGATGTTTAAAAATGTAGAAAAAAAACTTTTCCATTTCGTATCTTTAGAAGAAGCTCTTGAGGAATGTCCAGTGAAAGCTCCTCAGTTTGAGTCACTGGATTTTTCCCTCCTGCTGAGACCTATTTGAAAGCTATATTGCTGTATCAGCGTATTCTGCCGCTCTTCCATTAGCTGTCCTTTTCCTTTCTAAAACTATCACGTCGAGCGATTTACTGTGAGACATTTTTACTTACTATCTTTTGATCAGAAGCCGTCCACGTATATCCTGACGAACTTTGCCTTTTCATAAAAAAACTGTTCTGAAGTGGAGCACCAGCAGTTTGGCACGGTCAAACTGGATAGCAGCCCTCGGATGCTGGCGGCTTTGATATATGCGGTCAAAAAAAAGAGGGGGGGACACTCCTGATGGCTACATCTGTAAATGAGATGTACAGGGCTTTAGGATAGAGGATTGAGGTGAGCAGAGGGCTGCTGAAATCCCCATGCTGTCTGGTTGATTGATGCAGATATCCTGTGTTAGGCCGCTCTGCTTCGGCTGATCAGTGCAACTGTTAGGTGCCTTGACTCAAGCTACAGCAGGAGCACTGCGCGATTACAGCTTTTTTAACTATCACATCTTTATTATCTCCAGTCTCTTTCTTCTAGAGGGCACCTTTAACGATCTTGAAACGGGTTGTACCAGATGGGCATCTGCAGCAGTACTTAAATACACACTCGTTTCTGCTCAGCATACAGTAGGCGGAGGCAGCACAGGAGTACCAGTGCACTTCTGAATGATATTGAGATGGTGTTTATTCAGTAATTCTCTGATACAATACAAAAACAAAGAGGTTTTCAAATGTGCTAATCTGTCTACTTTGTTGTTTTTAGGCTATAGTGCTTGAAGCATTTTTATAGCTTCCTCCAAAACTGTGGCTTATTTCTTTTGGCCTGAAGCAGAAAGAGGGTCAATTCAATTCAATGGCAAACGTAAATAAGTGGCGATTCATTTGCCAATAACAGCAGTCATGCTGAACTTTTTCCTTTCAAGCTGGATATGACACGTCCGAACATTTTCCAATATTTAAAATTTAAAGAAGCTCATTTGACTTGAGGAGCTGGCTTGATTTGATTAGAAGAGGATTTATATGTTTGGAAACAAAATAAAAATCTGGCAAAATATAACTACTTATAGTGTGGTTCCTGTAAATAGACCATTGTCCCTTTGAGATGATTAAATTGAGTTTACAAGCATTTTTAAGACACAACCCTGATTTAATTCCAACTCAAAGGAATCTGATTTATTTGGAATTTTTCTACAAATTAAAAAGAAGTGTGTAAATTCAGTGAAACAGCAAATATAACAAATGATGTATACTGCTCCTAATATCACGAACAGTTTTAATTTACATCTGAGCTACTGTAAAACTTTTATGTGATGATTTTTGTGTGTGACTGGAAAGCAGGGTGGATGGAAAGACAGTGGCATTAAAACTGCGCTGTGTAACTGGAAACTGACTTATCTCTATGAGTGTGTGTGTGACAGCAAATGAGTGCTTTTGGTGGCTGAATCTATGTGTATGTACCGTACATGTGTATAAGAACAAATTAGAGAGAGAATGAGAATTTGTATAATGAGTGAAATTTTGTACTTGTCCTTGCTCATACAGTGCACACACACACACACACACACACACACACACACTGGCTGGCTCTCTGTCTGGAAGTCATTGGCAGTGCAGAGCGGAGCAACAAATGAGCTAATTGTTCTGTAAATGATTTATCCTCTGCTGAGGCCTGTACAGCCAGTGTTTAATTCAGCTGCTGCTATTAGAAACACATTGACGTTGGACTTTGATGGTGATGTTAAAGAAGCCTGGAAACCGCTCTCTGTGAAACGCCCTCCCTGCTTATACACACACACACACACACACACACACACACACACACAGAAATGACACAGAGTATACACACATACAGGCACACACTCTCATACATGCATGCCCATAGAAATACTGACACTCAGGCGTAGAGGGCATCACACTCACAGACCTTTATCAAAAGCATTTCATTCTATTTCTTTTTCTTTCTAGTCTTTACAGCCAGACGGCGGTTAATTGCTTCTTTCTAGACACACACACAAAAAAACCTCATGTATGATTACTCGGTTAAGGAGCCCTGGATCACAACTGTGCTTTCAACACTTTCTAAACTAATGGTGTGCAGGAAGTTGTGGAAACAGAGATGGAGAAGGAGAGAGAGAGAGAGAAATAGCCAACGACTCAGCAGGATAATCAACTTAGCTATTTATCCTCCAGTTTGGACAGTTGGTTTTCGACTGTGCCGAAACTACACTTTGCTTCTTTGTAGACATCAAATGAAGCGTGCATCTTAAGAGAGCTCAAATGCATGGATAGGACGTGCAGGAGCACGCTAATGACTGGTGGTTTTTACAGTCGTTTGGATATTAGTCTGTTTTCACTGGAAAAAAGCATTACGTCACTTGTGTGCATGAAGCAGACGTTTCAAGGTCATAGATGAAAACTAAATTACCCTCATTTGCTGATAATGCTGCTGTTGACTTGGAGTTAATGTTTTGTGCCTCCTGAGCGAGGGCTTCGCCTGTTTGCGATCATTTCAGACTATGCTGATGAGGTGCATCGACGTTAGCTAATACTGCGGGCAGTTTTCAAATATATTCTAACCCACGCTCAGTGCGTCTGGCTTCGTGTATAACTGTGTGCCTTCATGCATGGACCTGTCTGTATATTTTCAGCACAGATGGAAGCAGTTAAAGTCTAATTTAACACCAACTGAAGAAGTGGGGTCAGATAACTAACCAAATCTATTAGCAAAACTATCATTCTGTTGTCATTTGGTCTTTAGGGCGAGGGTTGCTCACAAAGCAAATTAAAACAAAACTACAGAAAGCTGAGCCAGTCAAGGAGCACATTTTAAAGAGATCTACAACGGTGAGACAAGCAGAAACTGGCTGTTTAAACTGTGCAGTTTCTTAAAACAGTATCTACTGAAGCAATGACATATTGGCTTTTTCAGGGTGCACATCTCAGCACTGATGATGAAGTGCCCCTTCGTGCATAATGTAGCAGGATTAAGTCATCTGAGACCGGTGAAAATGAAGTCGGGCTTGTTCTGGAGTCGTTATAACAGATTATTAAAATGTTGGAGTAATTAAATACATGTGTGACCACATCTGATTAGGCGATCTAGGATAAATCAAGGGTGTTTCAGAAGCCGTCAGGATGCTTATTAGCAAACCACAGTGAACATGAAGTACATGTATGGATGCATCCAAGCCACATAATATCTGACTGTGGCTTATTTAGTGTGTTAGTTAGCTTATTTAAATGTCTGGTGTGTTATTTATTGCACCATTTCAGTGTATGTCTATGATCTTCTAATCGATGACCATTTATGAGGATAATTACAGCTTCTATTAGCCACTCGAGACACTGACGCATATTCACATATTTTCACTCGATAAACTAAAGGGATATTACCAGTTTTCATTTCATGGTTGAATACCAATCGCCTTATATGATTGTCGGGCCAGTGCCCAAGTGGAATTATTTTTTTTCCAACCAGTCATTCCTCTCCCCATGCAGCCAGAAATGAAATTAGATGTTTGTATTTGACAGAGCGGCTTAACACAGGAAAAAGAGAGCGAGAGCAGGAGAGATTGCATGGAAAATCCACAGTTATAGGTAAAGGCACAGCCCAGATTGAGTTTCAGAAAAACAGTAAAGTTTGAAGTTGTAGAGTTGATAAGATGCCGTGAAGAGAGTCTTTACTGTCTTCACGTTTAAGCTGAGACAGGCTGTCTTTTATCAAGGCTTTCACCTTGATAAAACAATAATATTGTTCCTGTGTGGTAATATCATCATATTGTAACTAAAGTAAACATCATCAGGTAATCATATTAGTGTCGGACAAATCACCCCCCTGGGAAGTAAATGGTATGTCTATGTGTGTCTGTGTGTGTGGGTGTTTGGAGAAAGAAGGAGAGGGAGAGAGAGGGGGCAGAGATGTCATCCGACCATGCCCTATTAGTCTTCAGGAGATTGTTTTGACTACCAGACCAGCCTTAAAGCCCCCCTCCTCCTGTTTTGACTGAACCAGTTACTCTCCAGCTGAACCACCTACACCAGCTACAGCTGTGCTTCTCAAACTATCGCTGAGCGCTCACAGTAAGACGTGGGCTGATTTCATGGTAATTGGATGTAATTTGGTGAATTATCCAATTGTCATGTGCACAGTTTCTGAGTGAGATTTTTCATGCTCCCGCTTTCTCTAACCTACATCAAGTACTTCCACTGATAAATACCTACAGATTTCCACAATGCTTTCCAAAAAAACACCAGAGAGCATGGTTGCGCACTTGTGTCTTCCAGCTGTTGGTTTTATAGTTTGTTTTAGAAGAGAGCACAATAATAGCAAGGCCAAATGTTTTCTGGGCTCTGTTTGCAACCACTTATTTATACTCACAATTTATAGAGACAAATCCATGCAATTTATATAGTGTGTAAGATGGCAAAATAGTATTCAGGTCATTTGGGCTTCCAGACACTACTCTGAATGATGGTTCAGTGCTTTCAGTTAGTGGCCATTGTTTGTCCACTACTTACACTGTATTGTGGAATAATGTGAGTATGCTATATGCTGTCCTGTCCACTAGAAATTATAGCTATAAACAACCTATTTGTCAGTTACATTAAAAACAAACACAGTTGGTTAGCACACATAGTAGCTGCCTGGATTATTTTCCCTTTTTTTGCCTGTGAAGCAGCTGTTATGTTTTTGCTCATCATGTGGATGGATGCTTGTCAAATTGTCAACTTTCACTGAGGCTAGGGAAAGAGTTTTGATTAAACATCAATAGGGTAAACGTTTTTTTCTTCTTGTGCCTTAAGTAACTTTTGGCTTTTTTAGTGTTTAACCAAGACCGTGATCTTTCTCTGTATTTAATTATGTGATCTGAGAGCCTAAATATAACAATAAAAAGTAGAATCCTACTTTATTTACTACGAGTGGATACTGTATTGCAAAAGCAGATGCTACGGCCATATATATATTCAGTAGCAATTTTTTGCAACTTGGTAGTTTTGTGGCTGCAGTGAATTCTGGTAAATTGTGTCATACACCCTTGTAAAGTTGTGCAAACTAGAGTGTAGATAAAGCTCTAATGACCCCAGTGATTCAAAATATAAATATCTAAAACTGGACTTTTGTGTTCAATGTTTCTGCTATGACATACTGTGACATACCTCAACCCAGGGCCACATCATCTACATTTAGCACCCAGGAAAGATCCCTGGTAGTAAGAAAAACACACCACCAAAAAAACAAAATGTAACATAGCCAACAATATAATGGTAATGAGGCATGTTTAGATAATAGCAATTTAATAATGACCCTCTGCTCTCAGTCCAGCTGGAGGAAGGACTGACAATAACAGTTCCTGTTTCTCCTTACCCTCACCTCAATCAGTGGGTGGACGGATTCCTGTCCAAATCCTATGATCTCACGCTCTCATTATTGCCTGATACCCTTCCAAACACCTACCCACCTTTGTTGATGTCAGTCAAATGGATTTTTCCAAACACCTACATCTTGCACAGGGTCTGAGAGGAAATGTGTAACAGGTGTTCGACTGCGGAGAGGAAGGCGAGGGAGGGCGGCAGAGAGGGTTAGTCGAGACGATATGAGAGGGGGGGGGGAGTCAGGGGAGGACAGTGTAGAGGAGTCAAACTACAGTCTAGTGAGAACTTTCACAGAGCACCTTTGTGTGCCATACAACATAACGTTTGCCTGGTTAATTCTGCAAAAAGAGAGAGGATTTTTATGTCTTTGTCCATGGAAAGCAACCACAAACAGCCTAAGAACATTTATCAGCTATGAGTTCATCTCTGAACATCAGCCCTGAAAAGTATTTACAAAAGCAGGGATGACGCGTGTTGCATACCACCCAATGGTGTGTTCGATAAAAATCCCTTGACTGTTGCTTGCAAAGCAAAGCAACAGTCAAGGGTAGATGGCCTGAGAAGCGAGCGGAGCAGAGGTTAGGTGAGGAGGGAAAATGTGATGTTATTTTCCTGGCCAGATAGAGCAGGTCTCCTCACCAGCCAGGAAATCAAGGCCTCTCAGTTCTGATACCACAGATAAATGCGAAGCGTATCATCATGCAGGGCTGCCATACAGCAGCTCATGATGTCACTGTTCGGGCTATAATAAAATTAAAGAAATGCTTTATGATCTCTGCTGCCACAGTTGATACATGTATGCTACCGTGCAGAGTGTGTTTGTGTGAGTTTACTGCATGCAGTCGAGCTTAGTTTACATACAAACCCACATTGAGTTACAGTGGAACAGCATCTGTTTCCACAATGAATAAACTCTACGTTTTGCTGAAGTGCATTTTCGTGACACCATAATAAAGGGCTGACATCCAACAGAGCAGTCCCACTCACCTGTTAACCACATCTAAAGAGAATACGGGGTAAGAAATTGACCCTATTCCTTCAGAAACTTTGGCGATTTGAATAAAGTACATGTAGTGTGTTATATTTTTAAGAGTTAATGAAACTTGAGCAAACTATGTTAAAATGTTATAAAGACACAAATATTATTAATAATGTGTCACAATTGAAGTGACCTTTTCTTTGTCCCAAACAATCCCACCAACCTTTCAAGGATTAGTTCAGTAATTTAGGAAATATACTAATTTGCAAGAGGTAGATGCAGAAAACTGATACATACTCTCATGTCTGTGCACGAAATATGAAACTACAGTTAACAGCTGGGTAACCTAGCTTAGCATAAAGACTGGAAACAGAGGGAGACAGCTAGCCCGGCTCGGTCTGAAGGTAACAAAACTACCACTAATTTACTCACTATGACTTGTTTGTTTATCCATACAAAAACTGGAGAGTCTTTAAATTGATGTCAACGTTGAATCCTTGATGATGTGAGATGTTTGTTTATCTTTCTTGCAGAACAAAGACAGAGACAGGAAGACGGCCATCAGAAGCTAACAGTGAGGACACACACCACGTGGATAAAATGCTCGTCACTTTGACAGCGCTTTCAGTGATTTTACAGTGACTGCAACTTGAACATTTACAGACTTGTGATGCATTTCAAGGACTTTTGAAGGACTTCTATAGCACTTCCAGGACGTTTCAAGGGACTTTATGAAGCATTTTCTTTTTGTTGACTTTTTATATTGCTTTACAGGAACTTTTTAATTTTAGAGTGTTTTCGAGTATGATTGAAACACCTCTGAAAAGTTTAACCATACTTTTAAAGGGCTTTGCGCATTCTTATCAACACCACAAAGAACCTTTCATCAGCTTATAAAAGACCTTTTACTGTACTGACTCAGTGACTCTTTCAGAGTCTAAGGAACTTATGGCACATGATCAAAGAAAAAAACACACAAAACCTATGAAAGACAAATTTGTATTCATCAAAAGCTGTGTGTTATTAATGTGTAAACTGAAATATAAATGTATATTTATGTGACATAACATTATATAATGAAACTATGTTATTTAACAGGCATATGACACTCTTGACAAATAATAGGGATTGGTTTAAGGTACAAACCATTGGCAAATGACGCAGTTTATGGCATCACAAAAACAACATGCTGGAACTTCTGTGGTACTGGTTATTTCTAATAATCATTTCTGAAAATTAATGCTGGAAAATAACTCAAGATGACCAATAAATTTTTTTGTATATCTGGAAATAGATTTCATTCATATGTTGGTGGTATTTTGAGCAGATTGCACTCTTAAACTTTGTCCTAATCCAGTCCAGTTTCAACCAATAGACCTTGTAAAAAAAAAAAAAAAGTTTCCGCTGTGAAACTATCTTGTGTTGTACAGATACGCAAAAACCAAATGATGGTTTTATCATACTTTTGCTCATTCAGGAAGCAAGGGGGAAGATAATTTTGAAAGTTTCAAATAAATTCCTTCACCAAAGAAAGCAGTACAGCGAACAGAAACACAAGGTCCACAGTGACTACACCTGTAGCTCACATCATCCCAAGTCCTTTGCTTTTACTCTCTCTTTTCTCTCTCTCTCTCTCTCTCTCTCTCTGTCTCTCACAAACTCTATCTTTCTTGCTTTCTTTCTCCTCTTCTGGGGCACCCAGATCAGAGCAGAGAAGATGAGGCGGAAAAGAGGGGTTTGAGGAGCAGAAGAAAGGCGAGCTGAAGAGACAGGAGAAAAAAAAAGAATTGAATCTGCAGGTATGGCCTCTTGGACATCTGCCTGTGTCCCCTCACTGTCCTCTTCTTTACCTTTCCACATGCTCTTTCTCTCTTCTCCTCCTCTGCTCTTCCTCTCTTTTCCCAGGAGTGCCACTGGCCAGAGTCTGGTTCGTGATGGCTTTCCAGCGTGTTTAGCCACGCACCACTTACCCTCTCCCTACCATCTATCTATCTATCTATCTATCTATCTATCTATCTATCTATCTATCTATCTATCTATCTATCTATCTATCTAT
>JBBMJY010000025.1:17892700-17906239 GCA_037833715.1 Toxotes lorentzi | reverse complement strand
CTATCTATCTATCTATCTATCTATCTATCTATCTATCTATCTATCTATCTATCTATCTATCTATCTATCTATCTTCCACTCGCTTCCTCCGTCCCTCTCTTTTAGCTTCTTTCTGCACTGTTTTTCTCCAGATCTGTCCAATGCTTTCATGGAAAATGATCAGGGTATTAGCAGTGTGGAATACTGCCCTTACTTTTTTCAAGCATATTGTCACTTTTTGTTTTTCTTTCCTCCTCTGCCTGCCATGCATCTAATCACTGGTTAAAATATAGCTGAATTAGATGCAGTGGTCCTCCACCCCCCCAAGTTCTGCAACAAATCTTAGAAATGCAATCTCAAAGAAAACAAAAGTTGTGTTTACCGGGAAATGTTGCTTTTGTGGCAGATGCGAGACAAATGCTAGTACTAGATTCTCCTCACAGTTATCATTTATTTTCATTTCTAAAACTCCTTCAGAAAGCTATGATCTATTAAAGCAGTCTTTACTCTGTCTATGGTGTCCTAGTCCAGGATTATAAAACCACATAACAGCAGCATTTCTCAAGCTATTTTCCACCATTAAGTGAGATGTAAATGAGCCGTTCTTTTAATGGAAGCTAAGCCCGGTGCTGCACCGGTTTGGTGTTTCCAAATTATTTTTTAACAATGCTCACAAGAAGTTTCTGCGACCGAAGTGCCAATTATGGAGCTTTTTCCTACAATGTGACAAGTGCCTGGTGAAGGAAAACAACCAACAAAAATTAAAACGTCACTTGATTACACTGCCAAAACACAGTTTTTAGTGGAAGGGGCACTGAAAAACAAAGCTGATTTATTGTGTGTGTGATCTCCCAAACATCCCAAAACTATAAACAGCAGCGAGCGCTTGCCGTCAGTTTTAGACTTAATGTGTCCTAAGAGTGATGTCATCTAGAGGACACTTACTTAAATGATATAACTCACAAAGGTGATGAAGGGGGAGGAGGTGTAGATTTAAATTTGGGATTAAAGAAAGACTGAAAAAATGTAGTTTCATAGCATGCTTTAGAAAGTCTCACAAAAAGAAAATAGAGCCAAAGAATGAACTAAAGATGCAAAATCCTTCCTGGAGAATCGCTTATACCAAAGACAGAATGCACTTCTGGCATATTATGCTTGAAATGCCCTTTAAACCCAAGTACCAGAGCTGGTTTTTCCTCCCAAAACGAAATACAGGGAAACAAAAGACTAAATCTCAGGGCACGGTTTTAGTGTAAGTGGTCCCTGCTGCTCACTGGTTCCTGAGACAAAGATTTGAAAAGCGCCGTGCGTCTTGTTTAAAAGATCTCAGTTCTGTTATGAGCCGATGAGACGTAGATAATCTTACTGCTGAAGGTTTTTTTTAAAGGACGCAATAGCTTCGAAAAAAGCGTCGTGTGTCTAGTGTGTCCTAATGACTTCTGGTCCAGTTAGTCTGAGAGTCTGATCTCTCTAGCAGGCCGTCTGTCTGAGCAGAGAAGGGGGGAGAAGACTGGTTCCTCCCACACAGACCAGATCAGGTTCCCCCTACGCCTACACACACACGATTTAGCACACACACAGATGACCAGTTACACACTCGTACGCCGATGAACTTACATATGCACAATAAGATGGACGCACTGTATGCATGCATGTGCAGTCACACTCTTTCGTGTGCACACACACGCTCTCTGAGCAGAAGGATCTGTGATATAGCTTAGCTGTCTAATGATCTCTGTATTTTACATTGATGAAAACAGATCAGCTGAGAGGGCAGACTGCTGCGGCGTATTTAAGTGGGCGGTTTTGGACGAAGGTGAACCGGAGGTTGGACGATCGACTGGCTCTTATTGTCAGAATAATGGTCTCTGATGAAGATGCCCCCATGGAAATCTGGCATGTGAATACTGATAGCTGGAGTAATAAAAAGCAGCTTTTATCTTGGCATTTCCACAGTCTTAGGTGGTATCAGTGCCAGAGGGGTTTGGAGGATGTAGCTCGAAGATGATTTAGACAAATGAAAACTGTCAGAAGGCTGAAGTAAGGAAAACACAAATTTGCTTACTATTTTAATCACTTATAAAAAAGGTATCACATGAAGGCATTGTGTTCTATTCTGAGCTCAGCAGTAACAGTAAACATCCTGTCAACTGATTTTCCTGTTGCACATGTGAACCTTAGGACTGGGACTCACTGAGATGATGATTTGGTGTTTCACAGGAACTTTATTGCAACGTTGTCTTGAGATGCAGGTCATGTTCTCTGTTTCCTATCTTCAAGCACTCATCACAGAAATTGTCTGAGTTCTCCTAAAAAATGATCTCCTTAAATGACTTCCCTCAGTCCCTCAGTCCCTCAGTTTAATGGCACCAAGTTAATGTGGCAGAAGACAGGTTACAGGTTGTTTTGGCTAATGGTCAGTTAGTGAGGCACTCGAAGTGTTAGCAGCAGGCTAGCAGCTGTTTTGGTATAGGGGTGGCCACAAACTTTGATTTTAGCATTATAGTATTAACATTCAGTCCATTTGTCC
Source organism: Toxotes lorentzi (assembly GCA_037833715.1). Taxonomy (NCBI): domain Eukaryota; kingdom Metazoa; phylum Chordata; class Actinopteri; family Toxotidae; genus Toxotes; species Toxotes lorentzi. The sequence goes on along the minus strand of JBBMJY010000025.1, from coordinate 17,903,730 downwards.
TTTTACTCTCTCATTTGATGCCATACTGGATGTGGTTTCAACACCTTTTGCTTGCTCAGTCATCTGAGACATTGTTAATACAGTCTGTATGTAAAAATAAATAAATTAAAAAAAAGATAAATGCATCTTTAAATAGGTCACTTGTGGAATTAACTACTAAAACTTAGTTAACCATTTGGCTTGCCTTAACCCCTCACTCTTCTTCTTGGAAACTGCTGAGTAGGAAACTGAATGTAAAGCTTGGAAATTTCAAATCAACCACCATTGTTTTTACAAATAAGTATGTTTTTAAAATAAGTGGCGGGACGTGCTCTTGGACCGTCTCTCAAAAGCATAAGTCATCTTGAGTCATTTATACATTTCTCAACTGTCATAACATGAGAATCAGTGGAGGAGACAGGAGCACTTCCTGTTTTTTTTCCAACTCATCCATGTTTTTGCGCTCAGATGGTACCCAGCTGAATAAGGCCTATTAATTAAGGATGGATAGGTAGCAGTGCTTTTCCTGAAGCATGACCTCCTGTTGACATTGGAGCAGAAGTTTCCTCTGGTGTCCTCTCCTGCTCCGTAGGCCTGTTGGCCAACTTCCTGCCTCCACTCGAACTGTCTCAATAAAACATAAAGAACAAAGATATAAAACATGGAGGAAAGAGCGAAATGCACCTTTAGGAACATTAGTCTTTCTAATCCAACTGGGACCTAAGCTATGCTAACACACACACACACTCACACACACAAACACACGCAGTCTCACACGGCAGGAGGCTAACTGCTCCAAGTGGGAGCTGTGCTGCTGAGGGCCGGATGAAAGGAAACACTAAAACTACAACGAGGGAAAGACAGGTGGCCAGTTTGGCAGCTCCACGCACTCATACACACACACAGACACACACGTATACACCACCACACATATGCACTCTTTCCTCCTCAAACCCCCTGTTGTGCACACCTGTGAAAGTGCCAAATCCTGGACTCTACCTCGTTCAGCTTCCCTGCTTTCTTCCTACCTCCCTTCCCTCTCTCCATCTCTCTCTTGTCTCCCCCACGATGAATCTTGCTCCCTCTCTCTGTCTCCTCGACAGCTCTGTGTGCTCTCTGTGTAAACATTCCTCTTGTAAGCTAGCAGCCTGGCTCTCCTTTAATTGGTTGTTAAAAGGACATTTCCTGCTGAAGGGGATACCACCATGGAAGCCTCTGTGATTGTTCGACTGAATGTGTGAGTACGATTTAGTGTTTCCCTCTGACAAGTGTACATGCAGCAGTCAGGTTGCAGAGTCCAAATGTGTATCCATGTATGTGTTTATTCATCTTCACCAGGTGTTCATAAAATATATTCAGTCACCTGATCCCACATGATAACGAAAACTTTTTCCAGATTATAGACAAATTAAAGCGGAACACAGGATTGGAGAGAACTAGAAGAACCATTACTAGAAACCAATGAAGACAAACAACTCTGTGGCTCAGCAAAACACCAGAATTTCTCATCATGTGAAATGTTGTAAGCCTTGCACAATGTTTTGTCTCCTGAACACATCTTGAATTTAAAAGGCCAGTTGTTTCTCTTCAGCTCTTGACAGGCGTCTTTTCATACACTGAAGCCAGGTAACAATTTGGTTTCTCTCCTGAGCTGACAATTGTTTCCCCATTATGCTCCTCCATTGTTATTCATCTGGTTTTCTCCTTTTTTAAAGAAGAATTCTCACTGGTAGCATACACTGACTGTCTAGACTCAGTATTAATGTCTGTCTGGAAAATGTACCCTTATGAGCAAAGAGAAAGTGACCAAGAGACCAAAACTACAAAGGTTCTAAGGACAACTGGTGTCCCCTCCTTTAAACCTTTAAATAAATCAATTATCGATGAAATATTTTCAGACTGAAACTAATGGTTATTTTCATTCTCGATTAATATGCTGATTTAGTCTATAAAATGTTAGAAAATAGTGAAGAATGACCATTACAGTTTCTCAAAGTGCAAGCTGACATTTAAAACTCAACTTTATTTAGTTTCCTGTGATAGAAGACTAATGCAATAGAATAGGAGAGAGTCACTTTTGTGTTTAAGCCACACTAGCAACGTAGCTCAATTAACAGAAATAGTCTGAGATGTCTCATCAGCTATTGGATGGATTTCCAATATGGTAATAAATATGGTTCACACATTCCCGTCCCCCTCAGGATGAACTATAATCACTCTGGTGATCTCTCCAGATTGGTTTTATCCAGCCCCCTTATATGATCAAGACATTTTATTTGTCCAGCACTTTGTTTTAATAGCTGCAAAATTATAATTAATGTAGTCAGCAAATTTTAGCATGCTAATACGCTAAAATAACATGGTGAAAATGATAAACATTCATATTCCTGCTCGACATCAGCATGTTATCGTTGTTATTGTTAGCGTATTAGCATGCTGACATCAGCATTTAGCACAGCCTCACAGAGCTGCTAGCGTGGCTATAGGCTGTGTCGTTAAATGCCATAGGAACGTTCCCAGCGGCAGTAGAAGCAACAGTCAACATAGCTGTCAGGTGTGGCAGCCAGTACACCGGCAAAAGAGTGTGCAGAGCACTGATGACTTGTCACTGCCATGATTGAACAGGGTGTGTTAGATATGTGTTTTTAGCTTTTTGTATTGCTATGGAAAAGTGGAAAGTCAGATAAAAGTGAGAGTGGTAGTGGGTAGGAAGACCCTGGAAAAACAGAATATGGAAGACAAATAAGCACTAATCACAAAATGGGCAAATGATTAAGTGCATAAGTGTTGATCTTCATAGCTCTGATGTTGACACTGGCTGTTATCCCGTTGCCATAGTTTCACGTGTGCAATGTGGACAGGGGTCTCATATGTTCGAAATTGCAAAGGGAAAACGAAAGGACGCAAATTCTGATCTTGAGCCAAACCAGAAGCAGCACAGGTACAGCTGAACAATTACATAATTAGAAAAATTAATTAAAGGAATCTGCGCATTCGAACCTTGTACAACACCATTTTCCAAACACTAACAATACAGAGTAGCAAAGCAATTTTGAATGTGGATGATATTTTACGTACAGTGAAATATTAGAAAGTGCTAAAGAGATTTACATTTGTCATAACAGCTCTGTGCTATCAGGGATGGAAAACAGAGCCAGACCTTAACCAAGTACAGGCTCAGTGACCGCCAGCTGACAATCAATGGAGATGTATGAAATCTTAGCAACCAAAGGAAAACAGAAAATCTGGGAACCGTTCAGCAGGCGATGTTGAGCTCTTCCTCCATTCCTGCATTAAGCTGTCAACTATGAGAAACACAAGTCTGTGTAGGGTGACCTACACAGACTTTTCTACTTGATCTGGGCTGGTGATAAATGAGGATTGAGATAGACGGAGGCTGAGACACACCCTAATGTGTCTAAGTTGCATGCATACACACACACTGGCCTGCAAGTGCTGCAAGTGTTTCATCCTTTTACAGGCTGTGTGAATCAGGAGGCACTTTAGGTTTTATTAGCCTCTAAGCAGGCGTGTACTGATCCAACTGATCCAACACGTGCTGCCCTCCCCAGGGTGAAAACTCTAAGCACCCTGGACACAGTTATTAGGCACCAGACAAGTAATCAAAAAGAAATGAAAATTGAAAGTAGCTGCTTTTAGCCAACCCTAGGTGATCCTAAGTCGGACTTTGTCGCTCAGATGAATAATAAGGTGACTTTTGTGAGGAGAGGACAGGACAGGAGAGGACAGGGGAGGACAGGAGAGGAGGTTTGACTGGGGCAAAGAGGAGGAGCAGGTACAGACTGCAGCGATCCTCTCCTTAGCTATAGAAATACTGAAGAGAAAGAAGGAGAGGGCAAGAAAGAGAGAATTAGAAGAGAAGCCAAGCCTTCAGTCAGTAGCAGCTTGCCAGAGTGTTGCTTTGCTTCGCCAGGTCCCTGTGCTCTCTGCTCTGTCCTCTCCAATAAGACCCCTGGTTTAATGCTGGAAAATTCCCTCCAAGCTGTCAATCACCCCCTTTAATAAAAACAAAGTATAACATTGCGGTCTCGCTCGCTCTCCGTTCCCCCTCGAGAATTAGAATGCGAGGTTTTGTCTGCGGAACTGTGAAAATCTCCTCTGCTTTTATTAGCAAAGCCCTGGTTCGACCGAAACTCTGGAAAAATCTGGCCACTCTCCGCTCTGCGTCTCCCATCTGGACTACATTAAAGCCAACCACCTGGACCCAAACCAAACCTGAAATGAAACTGGGGGTATTACAGAAAATAACTCTAGGATCTGCCTGCACACACACCCACACACACACAGACACACAAAGATACATATCTTCCTTTATGCACTCACACACTACGATTGCGTGTGTATGCTCCTGACATGGTTCATTCAGCCTCCTGTTTCTCTCGCTTTCTATTCCACGCTTAATCAGATTTCCTTAAGGAAAACTAGTCTTAACCTGCCTGATGAGATCTGATTTGACTAATTGGCTGGTTGGGTGTGGGGTTTTTTTTTTCAGATTGTTTGGTTAACTGACTAGCTGATGGGCCAGTTGGGTGCTGACAAGCTGGCTAACAGGGCTGACAGAATGAGGGATTGACTGGCTGACGAATGAGCGACACTTACAAACCGACTGAGTGGCAGCTGGCAACGCAGAATGCGTGAGATTAATGAACGCTTTCTTTTACCTCCAAGAAAAAGTCCTTTGAATCATGGATTTTAGCCCTGAGTGAACTGCAAGGCAGTCACCCCCATGTTGTTTTTAAGTCTTTAATAAACTTCTCATCACAGGATATTAACCCCACCTTCTCAGCCAGTAATCTGCACAATTTTCCTCATCTTGTCAATTAAAGGATGAGACTAGAAATTACATGAAAAAAATTAAAACCACCAGTCAAAGCTAAATCCTGACATACAATATGTTATTCCTCCCACTGCTGTCCTAATACAATCACAAACATATCAGTGAGCCACACTGTTCAACTGGATGACATGTGCCCTCATAACGATGAACATGGGCACTGTAGTTTATTTCAGTCCCACAGACACAGCCCCTCTGCTGTATGTAATCAACATAGCTCAAAATGTATAATAATCCGCCGCTGAATATAATCCCCAACTAAAACAGTCTTTCTTCTTGTTTGACTAAAGTTTTCTAAGAACTATAGTGCCCAGCTGTTTAAATAAATCACTAAACCTTTTTTTAAATAAATGAAACTATATATTTGTGACCAGTTTTTAAGGATTTATGTCTTAAGTAGGAAAAAATAGGCTTGGGGCCGAGAGCCACAGACAAGCCTGAGAAGTCTGGAAGTATTGAGAGGCATTGTTGGTTTTGCTCTTTTCATGTGATTTATTGACAGTAAGAACCTTATGTTATTATAAAAGCAAATTATTAGGTGGATAGTAAAAGCAAACAAATGCTTTAAAAAGATTTTCTTTTTACATTTGCACTCAATTTTAGATGTATAATTACATGTAAACACACACTCAGGCAAAATCAGCCTTTAAATATGTAGTTTAAGTTGGAAAAAAGTTTTTAAAAAGACACATAAATAAATGTTCATACAATAAAATGCTGCAATATAAAGTAGAAAAATTAGCATTAGCACAGCTACATTTGATAAGAAAGCAGAGTTTATATGGCATATTCTAGGAGTTTCTGGTCCGTTGGTGACATCAAAACAGTGGGTTTAACCTTCATAGGTTTGACCTCTTAAGAGCTGCAAAATAATTTGTATGATCATAATCAATGACTCAAAAAAATGTTAGATAGTTATATTTAGATTTAACCACAGATGCTGAGATGACAGGTGCAGTGCACATGAGGGGAAGTAGTTCCATCTCACCTTATTACAAACACACTGCTGAATGGAGTAAAGGGGTAGAACAGAAGAAGTTTCACTATCTTAATGCTTTGGAGGACATGGACATCCAGGCACACACACACACACACACACACACACACACACACACACACACACACATATGCACACTGCCAGCTGGTTGTATTCCAAAACTACTCTCAGCCTCCTTAAATCACCAAGGTAAAGTGTTAGTAGAGGCAGAACAAAATGAAATGAAAATAAACATGGCAGAGCAACGTTTACAGCCCAGAACCCAGTATCACTCCCCTCGGTGGAAAACACACCATAAATTACTGCAGATCATTTTGTGGAATTTTGGAAAAAATTGTTCCGCACTCCGACAAAAAATTGGGCAGTTGATTTATATCAGCATTAAATGTGCGTGCATGTGAGCGAGTGTGCTGTGTGTGTGAGGGTGATTTGTGTGAGTGCCTGCTGGGTGTCCTTGTGTGCATCCATTTGTTTATGTAGAAGATTTGTCTTCTGTGTGTGTTTAAGAGAAAGACAGAGAGAGACAGGGTTTTAGCTGTGGAGAGTAACAACGCTGTGGTTTTTGACCATATGACTCTGTACATTTCTTGCTCTGTAGGCAGCTGGACAGCTTCCACCGCTCATAACAACAATATGTTCCATATGAATCCTACTCCTCACCACTGTCAACGTTTGGCTACAAGCTCAAACCCGGCTGCACACATTTGTAATATCCTTCGACTAGTATTATTCTGGAGCCACTGAAAAGGGGACGAGACAAAATCATTGATGTCAAGGCAGTTCATTTTATAGCATCACTGGGGAAAGCATCCTTCTGGGAGACAACAAGTGTGCTCTGAAAAACACAAAATGAAGAGCTAAAAGATATTAAAGGCTCTGTAGAGTGTTGCGGAACTGCAAAGTTGGTGATACGACCCCTTTCACATTACAAATAATCATTTGATGCATTGTTGATTAGTGTAGCTTTAAGGCTTGCCTGTGGTAAGCATGAAAAACAAACAGCAAGAAGCTTAAAATATGCTGTTACAGCCATTGTGGTGCAGAGTAGAGCAGTAGCATAAACACTTCAGCCAAAATATCTGAATATGATGAAAAAATTGGTAGGGCTCTTTGGTATCAATCGCAGCTGTGAGCCTATGTTAAAGAATCTCATCTTTGCACATCTGGACGCTGCAATTTTTGTCCAGTCTTTCTTTGCAAAATTGCTCCCGCTCCATCTCACTGAATGGGAAAAATGAGCAAAATGAAACTGTCAAGGCCTTGTCCACATTCTCAGTTCAGCTGAGGTTTGGGCTCTGGCTCAGCTTTGGCTGGTCAGTGCCCTCTTGGAAGATCAATTCTCCACAACAGGTCTTTTTCATGAATTCACAGCTATAATTTTGTTGTCACTTTGATTTTAGAGAGAGACGATGCTGCCACCATTGTGTTTTTGGTGTTGGGCTAGCACTTTACTCATCTAGAACTGAGCACAGAGGTCAAGTATCTTAGCTATCTTCTCCTAATAGTCCACACACACACATAATCTGTCATGCTTTTCTTGCAAAAACCCAAGATAAATAAAACAGTAGCTGTGTGTCTTGCACATGGCTAAACATCCTGAAAAACAGTAGAATGTGCTTGGCCTATAGTATGCAAGCCTGAAATAAGTATTTTTACCACCCCTAACTGCAAAAGGAGTGTATAAACAAGCCAAATTGTGAGTGAAATCTCCTGAAGATCTGTACCATATATTGTATAACTGCATGAGGTCTGTGTCCCAGTTTCTACAAGAGTTTATTTGTGTAAAAAGCTTGTGGCCTGGGGAGCAAATCAGAATCTCCCATTTTTAAGTATAGAACTGAATTGCTATGGGTATCTCTGCATAACGTTTATAATATGAGCAGGATTGTACACTGGCAGTGGCTCAAATGGAAAAAGGGGCATCAGTCACAAGCACGTGGCTGGAAATTTAACCTACAGGACAGTCTGCACATTGTGAGCGACTTCAGTGTTGCTCACTCTTCTGTATTGGTCATTTTACTGGGCGGATAATAGAGGCTACTTTTCCTCTGTGTTAACCTGGCTTCCCGCATTTTTGCTCTTTAGCCAGTTGAGATTCCTGTGTGCTTGTGTGTGAGATTAATGTGTCATGGACACAAACTGAAGGGATTTGTTTGGTCAAGAAACTGTGCCAGTGGGTAAGAGAAAGGTTGAGGTTAGTACAGTATCTGATTTCAGAGTCGGTGATTTAAAGGAAAATTGGGTGGAATGTGCTACAGCTGTGAGTGGTGTGGCTCTAAAAGCACTCCAGGTCTGTCACCATATCACCAACTGTTCTGAGAAACTTCAGCAAATGAAACATTACTGCATATCACTAAGCTAAAGCCAGATTTTGACTGTCCAAAATACCAGCAGGATTTGTGATTTCCATGTTGAAGAGACTATACTGTTTTTTATTTAAGATTTTATTGCTTTTGTCTGAGAAAATCCAACATTATCTTTCTGAAAATTCAGGAAAAATATTCAAGTTACTGGCACAAAGACAAACGTGCAAATGGTCACGCATTGGTGTGGTGCTTCATATGTGTTTCAATATACACATAGTTTCCCTCTGACCCATGGCATAAAAAAACAATACTGAAAGAAGGCAGAAATTAATTTCAATACGTCTCCAAGAGCTATCAGTCAAAATGAAGAATAGTGATAGCACTGAGAAGCTTCAGACTACTTTACTAGCATCTGTTTGAAATGTCAAATCCCAAACATCTCCAACATAAAGAGCACTTATCTGAGAGTAACAAAAATTGAAAGGTTGATCCAAAGAAGATCCAAACAGACGATGAAAGAAACTAAAACTAGGATTTTCTCCAGATAACCCATAATTTAAAACACTCAGTGGGTCAAAGTCATGTTACAGTAGCCCACCAAAGTGGAAAAGATGCTAAATGTCTTTGCAAATGTCAATGTCCAAGACTGTGAGCAATTTATAATTCTACAGCACAACAGCAGCTGCCAAAGATTTGACCTGGTGTTCTTGTCCTTCACTCAGCAGTCTGTTTACTTTGCAAAGCTCACTTAGCACCGTGAAGATGTAGTAGAGGATGCATAATGCATGCAAAGAAAAAGATATACTGCCCCAAACTAGAATCAGCAAGCTGTAAGTGCAGGATACACCCTGAGGAATTTGGGTGCGATGGATTTGTAGCCACTTCCCCAAGCAGTTTACTAAGGCAGTAACAGTAGGGTTTTGTGGTCAGGGCGGAGGTCAGAGCACACTGGGCTTCCCTACAGAAGAGCAACTGGCTGAAAACAGAGAGGACAACCCTCATGGACCCAGTTCATAGATAAGGAAACATGAGAGTTGGAATCCTGTGATAGCAAAGTTTGAAAAATTTGGTAGGTGACATGTCCAAGGCCGGACTCTAACCCGAGTGTTGCAGTTCATGCTCAGTGTCGTAGCTACAGTAGTAGCTACTCTTGGCCCTCGCTGGATGTGTTCCTCTCAGGAACCACTGTTTTTCAAAGTGTGCAGCATAATCTGGTTCTGATTTGTAATATTGTTGGTTCTATATTTCAGCACTGCGTCAACATCAACCTCTCACAGGACAGATGATAGGCTAGAAGCTAGCGGCATACTGTGTGCGCTTACTTGATATACGGTTTCATTCATTTTACAAGGCTTTATTATTTTTCTACTTTTATCATAGTAAACCATGAATCATGATCATGCAGTCACTGCACAAACACACACAGACACTTAGAAAACAAAGCTGTGGTTTGAGTGGAAAGGATTAGAGCCTTCTGAACTCTATTTCCCAGAAGGCCTTGTGAGGCAGAAGGACTCAGATGATTTCTGAACAAACTCAAAACAGAAAAGACAGGAGGAGAAAGTGAGGAGGAGAAAAAGGGACAGAGAGTAAAACCAGAACTACACACACGTAATGAATGGAAGATGCTTCCAGTAAAGACACAGAAGATGGATTGTCCTGTGCTAAGTCACTATGTGAAAATGACCAGTAATGAGAGTGAGAACCAAGCTTGTGTCTGCTCACTTTCCTTTTCGTTTTCAGAAGTGCTTTTTCTTCAGCATTTGGTTTTGGCACAATAGCAATGGATGGCACAGTTACTAATTTTATGGTGTTATTACACTGATGTGATTATGTTTAAAAATATACAAATGCAACGCAAATACAGCTTCTGTTTACACTTTGTACAGACTGGATTGAATTGACCTCAGCAGTCAAATAGAGCTAACACACCGTGGCAGATGTGGAGTGATGGGATTACGGGTCCCAATAAGTTATGGAATGTACTCCTGCCACTTGTCTCTGTGTGGATCATAAACCAACCTTCTCCTCTATGGACAATGAGGCTCCTTGTGAGAGAGGAAAGATGTTCAGAGAGAATGAGATGAGCCTGCCAACAGAAATAAAGATGGAGGAGATGGAGTGCTCTGTGAAAACGTGGAAGCTTTCAAATGAAAGAAAGAATAAGGTCTCTGCTCTGCTGTGACCCATCAATCAGTTCAGAAGGCTCTCTCTTCTTGCTAGAAGAACAAATGATAATATTTTGATCAGCATAAATTAGATACTGCACATTACAGAGTGTTCTCTCTCTTCCCCGTGACAAACATGTGAAACAGTTGTTGTTAAAAGGAGATATTCAATGTATCTTATTAAATATTTAAGTCTAATTCTGGCCTGAGAAAATTTATAACAACACAAAGGAGTAAAGGAGATTCTTGGCTTTCTACGATTTCTTTTTTTTGCTTTGATAAAAACATAGATCACTTGACACTTTATGTATAATTCAAAAAGATTTGACTGACTCCCATACAAGTAATCCCTTTTAGTATGTTGTTTTGGACAGTATATGTAAGTTGGCTCAGGTTAATTGAGTTAACAGAAAAGTCACTGTTCAGTTTGTGACAGCTACGCCATGTAAAACCAGTAAAGCATATTTCAAACATATCTTTAAATCATCGATGGTTTGGAAACTTGGTGACAAATGAAATTAGCTAACTTTAAAGTATAATAGTCTTTTGGGAAATACATTTATTTGCTTTCTTCCTGAGAGTTAGAGGAGAAGATCCTCATCACTGTCTTGTCTGTATGGTAAATATAATATGAAGCTACGATCAGCAGCCAATGGTAAACAGCGGATTTTTACTAGGGGGGGAGGGGGGGGGGGGGGGGGGGGGGGGGGGGGGGGGGGGGGGGG